>OX940974.1:38508695-38919288 GCA_954871275.1 Leptopterna dolabrata | reverse complement strand
GAACGTTCGCTATAGGTACTTACACAATGATTTATCACCATTGGTCAAAAGTGATCCAAATTTGAGTTTTTTCGATCAAAAATCAATTAAAACAGGTAAAAATTGCTACTTCATGACCAAAATGTTAAGGATGGCACTTCGAAAATTCGCTCATATGGTCATGCTACATAACTGTATGTTGTTGTTTTTTGCTGTTTTGGTTTATTATTCTGTGAATAATACACCTATGAAATCGCTCAGGAAAAAATTTTATAACACCCCCTCAAAATTTTTTCTTTTACGTTTCCAGGTGCGTAGATTCCAAAAATGCAATGTCCGTCCGCCGTACCACGCGTATCTACTTCATTTTTGGTCTAAAAATTCGTCCTCTCGCACACAGGCTCCATTTGGGCTCTAGTTGTGTCCCGAAACTTTGCAGCCCGATTGGAATATACCCAGGGGTGTTATGGGTATAAAATTAGGTATTTTTGGTTTATCATTCTGTGAATAATACACCTATGTATGTATTCGCTCAGCAAAAAATTTTTATAACACCCTCTCAAAATTTTTTCTTTTACGTTTCAAGGTGCGTAGATTCAGAAAATATCATGTCCGTCCTCCGTCCGCCGTACGCCGTCCACCGTCTGACGTATCATGCATGTACCGGCTTCATTTTCGGTCTAAAAAAGTCGTTCTTTTGCGCACATGCTCCATTCGGGCCCTAGTTGTGTCCGATCAGAATATATCCAAGGGTGTTATGAGTGAAAAATGAGTATAAAATAGGTATTTTTTGTATTTTTTGAGTTTTAGTAACATGAGCTTTTGAGGTATCGTTTCCCATGTTTTTTGGGACGAGAAGACCGAATATGAAGTCGATTTTGACCATAGAGTGGAAAATTGAGGTTCCAACGAAGTTTCAGCCTTAAATTTACGTTAAATTTTGGTCTAAAATCATCGTTCTTCCGCACACAGTTCGGGCCCCCATTTGGGTCCTAGTTGTACTCCGAAACACGGCAGCCCGATCGGCATACACCCAGGGTGTTATGGGAGAAAAATGGGTGTAAAAATAGAGGTTTTCGAGGGATTTTTGAGAATTTAGTGAACATGAGCTTGTGAGGTATCGTTTTCCATGTTTTTTAGGGCGAGAAGACCGAATATTAGGTTGATTTTGACCGAAGAGTGAAGAATTGAGGTTGTAACGAAGGTTAAGCTCCCGATATTCATTTTTTATTAGTCAAAAACATGGGAAATTGTCTGAAATCACCATAAGTTTGTCTAATAACACTAGAAGTAGTATCAACAGGTGAATCAAGATAATTAAATGGTATTATCAATGATCAAAAATAAACTGTTAAAAAAAGCCAAGCCTAATCCGTGTTTGTGGGGCCAAAATTGGTGGAAACCATCAAAAATAGCCATTTCAATAACTGCACATGAAAGAAACAATAAATTAACACCAAAAATTTCTGTACGTATGTCCAGTAGAATAATAAACACATGTCACAAGGACGTTACAGCGTTGACTTCGCTTGATACCGAAACTCTGAAAGCTCATAGAAAAACGCTGCGAATTGTTACTCAACGGTTTATTATTTACCACCCTTCTGCGTAGATCACTGCTTTCTGTGGTCAGTACTATTTTCGAGCTCCCCCCAGGAAAACCCTAAACCGAGTACTGGAGCCGGCCGGGGAATTACATTTCACAAATATGTGGTGGATTCAATAATTCTAATATAAATTCTATTTGTTGTTATTTATGGAGCATAACGTTTGTTGAAGTTACAAAAGTACCTATAAACGAAATCCAAAATAACAATCATTCTTCAAATGAAATAATATCACAGAACAACCAACTGGACTTCATACAGCCATGCGTGATTATAATCAGCTGTTCCCTAGCAATGATGTCTAGGCTACATGCATACCGTTCATTCACGATCATATTGACGAAGCTTTTCGGTGCCAACGTCAGGGCCTTAATGTGAACACTGGCGGGTGGTCTAAAAAAATTCGTAAATTCGAGATACATTTAAAAACGTAAAAAAATCGAGATACTGGCACCCTGGAAATTTTAACCCCTATATTTCACCCCTTAGAGTTAACTAGCAGTAACGCCGAGCTTAGCAGACCAGCTAGGCCTCAAACGGGACCCACGAACCAAATTTCGTTAGTTTTCGTTCATGGCAACTAAGGAAAAAACTAAGTACGGTGGACGGCCTACGGACAGAATATTTTTAAATTCCGTTCTTGGATTCTACTTACCTTGAAACGGAAACCATAAAATTTTGAGGGGGGGGGGGGTGTTAAAAAAATAGTTTTCTTGTTCGATTCGAAAGTATCGTTATTGAAAATAATGAACCAAAAAACCAAAAGAACTCTTCATAGTAGGAGAGCGCAGTTAGTCTCAAAATTCTTAGAATGGGACTTACTTTAATTTAAAAACGCTGACAATTATTACACAACGGTTTATTATTTACCTATAGATGCCCCTTCTGTGTAAATCACATCGTTCTCCCCCCAGGGAAGTCCAGAATCCAGTATTGAAGCCGGCTGGGGAATGACAGTTACAAAAATATTCGGTGGATTCAAGAATGTTGAGCACCCATGACTTCTGTTTGTATTACTTTCCCATTTTCAAATGAAAGAAGATTCCAATGACTGAAGATCCCTTCCACATCCATCCATTCCACAGATCGTTAAGGGCCGTTGACAGACGGAGGATGAGGTGGAGGCTCCGTTATAAGGCGCCCGGCTCGCCCACCTCTTCATTCGACAGACCTCACAATTACCTGCGACTTCCTTCTCTCTATCTCTCACCTTGCGCCACCTCTCTTGCCTACCCTTCCATCTCCCTTAGTGTCTGTTGTGGTGGTAACTGGGGGATTCTTCACGCTCTAACACTCGCTGTGGTGATAACCGCGGGGTGTTAGCATCCATCTCCCTTAGCATGTGCTGTGGGGGTACTGCAGGATGCTTCACCCTCTTACGCTCGCTGTGGTGTTCCGCTGGGTGCTAGCTATCCATAAAATACTCCTAAGGGGCACATCCTCCTCTCTCCTGCGACCTACAGCCTACCCTACCTAGTGCTCACTACGACTATAATGAATAGTTCTTTTTCTATGAGCTTTCAAAATTTCGCCAACGAGTGAGGTCATTGCACCCCTCCCACCTAGGCGGAACCCCCTTGCCAAATGCGTCATCACTCGTTGCAGAAAATTTGAAAGCTCATAGAAAGAGAACTATTCATCGTAGAGGAGTGCGGTTGGTCTCAAAATTCTTAGAATGGAACCTACTTGCATTTAAAAATATAAACGGAAGTCATGGATACTCCTCATTCAATCACTGATTATTTGTTGTTATTCATGAAGTATACTGAACGTTTCCTCAAGTTACTAAAGTACTTACCAAAAAAAAAACCCAAAATAACCATCATTCTTCAAATGAAATAATATGACGGAACAATCACCTCGATTTCATTCAGCCATGGGTGATTATAATCAGGTTTTCCATAGCAGTGATGTCTGTGCTAGATGTACACCGTTTCATTCACGATCATGTCGACGAATCTTTTCGGTGCAAACGAATGGCTGGACGCAATATGCTCTGGGTGGTCTCAAAAAATTCTCTAGTTCGAGATCAATTTAAAACACGGAAGACGATACCTCACAAGCATAGGGTTCACTAAAACCTCAAAAAAAACCTCGACCTATCCTATTTTTACACCCACTTTTACCCATAACACCCCTGGCCCTGGGTGAATTCCGATTGGGCTGCCGAGGTTTGGAGCACAACTAGGGCCCAAATGGAGCCTTTGCGCAAAATATCGAAAATTTTAGATACAATTTAAGGCAAATTTAAGACTGAAACTTTGTTAGAACCTTAGTTCTTCGCTCGTTGGCAAACATCGACTTCATGTTCGGTCTCCTCGCTCTAAAAAAAAAAACAAAAAACATGGTAAACGATGCCTCACAAGCTGATGATACTAAAACACCAAAAAAACCTGTTTTTACCTCATTTTTCACCTATAACACCCTTCCGATGGGGCTGAAAATTTTCGGGACACCACTCTAACGAACTTTCAGCCTTAAATTTACGTTAAAATTAGGTCTAAAATCGTCATTTGTCCGCACACATTTTGGGTCCCCATTTGGGAACAAATTTGGCTGCGAGTTGCGTTCCGAAGCTCGGCAGCCCGATCAAAATACACCCAGGGGTGTTAATACGTGGGGGGGGGGGGGGGGAACAAATTTTCGTCTTGCTCGAGTCCAAAGATTCATTACTGAAAATAACAAACCAGAAGGCCGCCATGTTTTCCTTCGCCCCCAGAATTAATGCGGGAAAAAGGGACAACGCTGAAGGAGAAGAATTCTCCACAGGGAGAATTCTTCATGTTCATCCACCGGAATAATTTAGCGGTACTTGTTCTCGTTCACGGGTTGATGGATGGTCGGAGGAAAAATTATTATTCAAGAAGAGGCCGAGAAAAGCGGTGGTTTAAATAACTTCATTATTCTCCAGCAACGGGTCGACATTGCCGAAAAAATGAAAATGATAATGGGGTGGTGGGGGGGGGGGGGTAAAAAAATCGTGGTGGAACAGGATTGGTAACAGTGACGTTGAGGTAGATTGAAAATCCGCCTTATCAGGGATCCTTGGGGGGGGGGGGGGGGGGGGGATTTTTTAATACTTTTTTTTCTAGCGCTTTCATCATCTCCAATGAAGAGTTATCCATTAATTTCGATGCTGAATCTCCACCTTTTCTTGCTGAACGGTAAATGACTTGACGATCAGGAGGTTATTGACGGACGTAAACCGCACCCTACGTTACGTTGTGTAATAATTTGCCATTGTGTAATAATTTACCCATCAATAATACTTCAACTGTTGTTCAAGTTGTAAAAGTACCTATCAACAAAATTCAGCCCCTTCTGGGTAGATGAGCCGTTTTGTAATAATTTACCGCTGTGTAATAATTTGCCACTGTGTAATAATTTACCCATCAATAATACTTCAACGGTTGTTCAGGTTGCAAAAGTACCTATCAACAAAATCCAGCCCCTTCTGGGTAGATGAGCCGTTATGTAATAATTTACCGTTGTGTAATAATTTATCGTGGTGTAATAATTTACCGTTGTGTAATAGTTTACCGGTGTGTAATAATTTGCCATTGTGTAATAATTTACCCATCAATAATACTTCAACGTTTGTTCTAGTTTCAGAAGTACCTACCAACAAAATCCAATAGTCCATCACTTGTCAAATGAAATAATATCGCAGAACAAACAACTCGACTTCATACAGCCATCCTTGATTATAATCAGATGCTCCATAGGTATGATATCCGGGCCGGATTTATACCGTTTGATTCACGAACGTGTTGACGAAGCTTTTTGGTGCTCACGAACGGCTGGACGTACGATGCTCCGGGTAGTCTCAAAAAACTGTTTAGCTCAAGATAAATTTAATGACGTAAAAAAACCATACCCTTCCATCGGGTTTTCGAGCTACGGCGTTCTGAAAATTTCAACCCCTATTTTGAACCCCTTAGAGATGACTGACAGTAACGTCGAGCTTCTAGGACCAACTAGACCCCGAACGGAACCTATAACCCGAATTGCATCAATTTTGTTTCATGGTAACTAAGAAAAGTGGCCAGTACGGCGTACGGCGGACAGACAGAAATATTTTTATTGCAGTTTTGGATTCTACATACCTTGAAACGTAAGCCATCAAATTTTGAGGGGGGTAAGAATTTTTTTTTTTCATGCTCGAATCCAATGGTTCATTATTGAAAATAATAAACCAATAGGCGTTTTCTAGGTTTTTAAAAGGTTTTAGTGAACATGAGCTTGTGAAGTATAGTTTTTCATGTTTTTTAGGGCGAGACGACCGAATATGACGTTAATTTTGACCAAAGAGTGAAGAATTATTGAGGTTGTAACGAAGGTTCAGCTCCCAAAACTCATTTTTTATGAGTCAAAAACCTGGGAAATTGTCTGAGATCACCATAAACTTTTGTAATAAGACTGGAAGTAGTCTCAACTGGTGAATTCAGACAATTAAATGGCACTACCAATGATCAAAGATGATCTGTCAAAAATAGGAGCTTATATCGAGTTTTTGGGGACCAAAATTGTGGAAACCATCAACAATAGCTATTTCAATCATTGCACATGAAAAAAACAATAAAATGTATTTCCAGCATTTCTATTGGTATGTCCAGTAGAATAATAAACCCATTTGACAACCACTTTGCAGCGTTTTTGGAATCGACGCACCTTAAAAAGTAAAAGAAAAAATTTTGAGGGGGGTGTTCAAAAATATTTTGCTGAACGAATGCTTAGGTGTATTATTTACAGAATAATAAACCAAAATGGGAAAGTAATATAATATATGATCAGGGTAGGTACTCCTCATTGTGAATCAGTTCATTCAAGACTGAAAATCTAATCAATAGAAAAATCGTCTTCGAACTACTTAGACCAATAGTCATTAATGCCAAATCAAACATTCTCAAGTCAGAGGCAAAAATGTCATCTGTAGTGGAACAATACCCAATCTCCTGTGACGTTACTGCAACTGAAATCTACGATGACTCCTTGGACATATTGAGTGGAATCGGCCAGCAGATCTTTTCGTCCGTTCAAATCATGCAATTTCATCGTCATTTTTGATTGGCCAGTTGCGAACATCGCTAGTTTTCGTGCCTCTGCAAATTATTGTCGCTGTCCATGAAGGTGACGAAGAAGAATATTCACAGTAATTTGCTATACCCTAGATCATCTATGCACTGCTCTTGATAGTTAAAGATATCTACACGGTTCGCATACGATTTAATCTGTTTGAAAAGCATTCGAAGGGAAGGTTAGATAGGTACATACATTGTAATAGCTACAATAGAGCGGTCGATGTTTGAACTCGTTGTGGTGATAATTTCTTGATATAGTTCGTGGATTCTTATACAGTTTTTGTTGCGCCATCACTTTTATAGTTATCTATTGAACGATCATATTAAACGTACCCCAGGGTAATATTTATAGAAGGTAGCTTCCAAATTTGAGTGAGTGAGTTAGTTTTTTAAGTACGTTGGTACATACCCCATTTAAATAGAAAACGATTAGGCAAAATATTTGTCACAGTCAAAGGAATGTCATGGGTGCTATAATGGCACCGAAATATTATTGTTACATCGAATTTTGAGGAACTATCTCGATCAGGAAAATCCGATTAACCTGAACCATGTTAAAAGTAGTTTCTTCCCCTTTTTGTAATGATCAGCAAGCTCCGGGCTATATTTTGGAATTCTCTTACCTCCTTCTTACACTCCGAAATCGGTGGACTTTATCGACAGCAGACGCACAAATATACGGAAAAAGCATGAAAATCTACGGAAATTTTAAAGAGAAACTTCCTTTTTTTCCATGGAAACGTTATTTTACAGAGTAAATGTGTGAAATTTTAATCTTTCTGGTTTTATATTTTAGATTGGGGAAATTCTTCTTATTCTTTTCCAGTCCTGTCGTTATTTCATTGCCAGCAATCGCTGTCCGAGGTGCATAGCACCTGATTGATTAACCACTCACCACCACCACCGTTTTCTGTTCCGTTCGTTTGTTGATTTGGATTTTAGTTTGGTTGGTCTGCTAGGTGGGGTTTTTTTTTGTTAGGAGTAGCCAGGAAGCAAATTTTCGTGGGTATTATTTTATTTACTCACAAATTTAGCGTGAGGCACCTGGTCAGTGAACCCACTAGGACGTAAGCACGTAGCAAACGTTCACTTTGAGAATATTGCTTCGGCTCAGGGAAAATAAGTTTTGCCTCTGGGATAAATCAGGGAAATTCTTCCTGCTAGAATCCTGATTCGAATTGAAGTACCTACATTCAAAAACATTTTCGCATTTTTTTTTTTTTTTTTAATAAACGTTCCGTAGTTTTCAAATCCGGTTTTTCTGCGGAATTTTTAAAGTACATCTACAGAGCCCGTAGTTTCTATTATAATAGGGTGACCAACCTTCCCGCTTTTTTGCCCTTCGTCCCTCCAAATAGTGTTTCCCGGTTTTGTCCCACTTTTTGAGATAAAGTCCCGCTTTCTTCGTGTCATGGTATCCTTACAATATACCAATCCTTAAATAAGTAAGATTGTTACCAGTAAAGACATGGAGAAGTCGAGCTGCGCGGTGCAAGGGATGAGCTGCTCCCAACGGCTTCCAACGGTCGTTGGTGGACCGCGGGAGGGTAGAGGCGCCTTTATACGGCGCCCGGCTTGCCCGGCTCGCCATTCATCCAATTTCTCTCGAACCAAAGCCTTCTCTCTCTCACCTTACCTCCTCTTCATCAACTCACCCTTCTCCTCAACCCTACGTTCTCAACGTGGTGAAAATCGGACGAGAACTTCCTTCCAAACACTCAACGTGGTGAAAACCGGGCGAGCGTTTTTCCGGTATCCAATGCGAATATTTTCCTATCCTAGAGATGCACACAAGGAGGTGAAAACAGCACGGATACGCTCTCGCACTCCTCTCTCACCTCCTCATTCAACATCACCTTCTCTCTTCCAAAACTCTTACCTACCTCAAACCACGCTTCACCACACTTCATTTTGTTGGTGGTGTACTAAAAAACTGCTAGTAGGTATGTAGACACCATGTGAGAGGATATTTTCCATTGCTGACGATGTTTGGTCACAGGACAAAACCCGCCTCAGCATTGATACCTTAAAACCATTGATGTTGGTTAAAGCTAGCATAAAAACATGCTAGCTTAGAAATTTCGTCACATTTTAAAAGAGAATAATGATTTACTGGACTTTATTCATTCATCCAAAAAGTACAAACTTAAAAAATAAGACCCAACCATTTAAGATTTTTACCAACGTTTTGACTTTGATTTTTGATTTTTTATTTAAATTATTTTATTTTCAACTAAATAATTTCCTCATAAATACAATAAGGTAAAAGCAAAATTAAGGCAGCTTGTGTTGGTATACTTCTTCCGTATGGTAAAACGTGCATAGAGGAAGGAGTCTTCCAGCAGATTAACTAAATTAAATCAGTAGTTAAACAGGTATCATAAAAAATAAGCAAAACAAAAACACAACATAGCCAGACCTACCACTTAGAACGAGTAACGTACTTAGCATAACTCAACTTATTGCAATAAAAGTTTAAAAAAAAAGATAATGAAAAAGAAAATTAAGAAGGGAAAGAAAAGTTCTATTCGATATGGTTTAAAAAAAAAAATAATGGAATTAGAGCCTTGAAGTTCTGGTTTTTCGCGGTTCTTATCTCCAGAGGTAATAAATTGAAATATTTCACGCCAAAAAAAAAAAATAATAATGGCTCTGTATTATTGAGAATCGACATCGAGGAACTGGAACCATCTCGCGATCCATAGAACGGGTGGGCGATGTCATATAACGTTAAGTTTCGATTCTTTACTGCGTTGAAACACTGAAGATCTAATGTAGATCTGACAAAGGTTGCAGATTTTCAATCTTGGTTTATTATTTTTAATAATAAAGCTTCGGAATCGACCATGAATATTTTTTTAAATCCCCCCCCCCCCCCCTCTAAATTTGATGGTTTACGTTTCAAGGGACGTAGAATACGAATATCGAATAAAAAAATTTCCGTCCGTCCGCCGTACACCGTCCGCGGTTTTTTCCTTAGTTCCTATGAAGCAGAATTCACTAAATTCGGTGTATGGGTCCCGTCTGGGCTCTAGTTGGTCCTCGAAGCTCGGCGTTACTGTCACTCAACTCTAAGGGGTGAAAAATGGGGGTTGAACTGTCCGGAGTATCCCTATCGCGGAAAATTTTATTTTGAGGTGAGGGTTTTCTCACATTTTTAAATCGTTTGATTTTTTTCTGAACCTTTTGAGACCATCCGGAGCATTCTACGATGTTGTTATAAAATTGGCTATACAATTTGCCGCATGAGAGCCCACGTCACTGGGTATCCTACTAGTAAGACTTCATAGCGTAGTGGTTCAACTGTCAAACTGATACTCTGAAGTTCCCAAAATCGAAAGCCTACCGGGACTGAATATTTTTTCACTCCTCATCAACAGTTTCCCTTCGGAACTTCATTATTTGTGTTTCTTGTTGCCATTTTAGCTACTGTTTGTCATAATATGTATAGAATAGTACATAATATTATATAGAAGGGTTATCAATACAGAGAGCTGTGATCTGTAACAGAAGGGTGTTCTGTACAAAATAAGAAACCGTTGTGTAGGGATTTGCAGTTTATGAGTGGCAGGGATTGCAGAGGTTGCTTATTATTGGATGGTTGAGTTGAACTGTTGTATGAATAAGTCATGAATTTGGTCTTATTTAAGTTTATGATTAAGCCCATTACGCCCATTACATAAAACCAACATTTTACCAGCGCCAATCCATAATATTTGCCGTACTATAAACTTCGTCTCAAGACTGCGCCGAGAAGACAACAGCGGTATCATCCGCATAGCAAATTACTTCGCCGCCAGCACTTAGTGATGTGATATCATTTATAAAAGTCAGGAAACAAAGGAGGCATAGAATTGTTCCCGGACGTGCCCCAAAACTAAAAAGAGCTGGGGAACTAAAAGTTCAAAGAAAAACGGAGTTATTGAAAGAATAGTCTATTTCCACTAATACACGAAAACACGCAAAAAACACTGTTATACCGGTTTCGGTGATCAAACCATCATCTGTAACAAACAATAAAATATAAGTTGATGTGGGGTGAGAAAATATCCAGTCCCCGTGGGGTTTTGATCTCCGGAACTTTGGCGTATCAGTCCATCAGTTAGACGACGGCGCTATAATATCACCCAGCTAGCCAAGAAACCAGTGATGATTGATGCCTGCATTCACCCTACTGTTTACTACAAATTATATAGCCAATTTTATGTCAACATCGTAGAATGCTCCGGATGGTCTCAAAAATTCAGAATAGAAATCGACCTATTTAAAAATGCGAGAAAACCCGCACCTCAAAATACAATTTTCCGAGAGAGGGATACTCTGGACAGTTCAACCCTCATTTTTCACCCCTTACAGTTGAGTGACAGTAACGCCGAGCTTCGAAGACCAGCTAGACCCCAGACGGGACCCATTTACCAAACTTCGTGAATTCGGTTCATGTTATCTAAGGCCGCGTCACAAAGGAAAAAGCCGCGGAAGGCAGACGGCGTACGGTGGACGGATGGAATTTTTTAAAATTCGATATTCGCATTCTACGTCCCTTGAAACGGAAACCATCAAATTTTGTTTTGTTTTTCATGGTCGATTCCAAAGCTTTATTATTACAAATAATAAACCACAATCTCAATATTAGGGGGGTCCCGCTTTTTTATTACCAGGAGTTGGTTACCTTATATTTTGAATACCAGTTCGATTCCACTGTACCTATTAACCGAGTCGAGATCCTCCTCGGAATTAGTGCTACTAGGCCGGCATTTTGCGTCTAGTGGTAGTAGGTATACCATATCACTTCAAAAATACAGTCCACTCCACTCCTCTCCAGTAGTGCCGGTGATTCACACCTCTAACTATTCCGTTTTAACGTTCTACCTACCTACTGAACAAAAAAACAGAAGGAACTCAAAAAATATGAGCGCTCAGCTGGGTTACCTAGTCGACAATATAAGTTTGAGTAGAATAATAAATTAGTTCTAAATAGGATTCGGGGTGGTTTATTGTGAATTTAAATTGATCATGTGAATTTGTATTCTGTAATATTTCCATATACCTTCGACGGAGCAAGCATATACGTTCAGAGATCGGATGCCAATATTTGTGAAGTAGGATATGAACATAGGAAACTTATCTTCAGTCCAAAAGCCGCAAACCTGGAAAGGCGTGAAAGACAACAATAGGGCTATTGTATAAACACGCAAAGCGTGTGGTGACATGTTGAACGAATGGATGATTCTGAAAGGCTTTCGAGCTTATATGAGTATAGTTCACACGGAATCAGTCAGTTGTAAAACGCCAATTAGACCTCTTACTTTACTTCTAAATAGGTTCTTGTTGCGACTTGTTATCATAAAAGATGAAGGGGCATACATTACCTTGTTTCTGGCTATCAGACTCTCATATTGCCTGGATAATGAGAATTCCACTAAACGGCGAGGGGTCTGTATCTTCGATTACGTATGTTCACTCGATACCTGTAATAGCTGAATGCATAATTGAATGAAACGACCAACAAACTTCAAGTGGTGTAGTATGAATCTGGTCTGCTCATGATTACCTATTGAAGATCTGTTTTTAGCGAATTTTCAAAGAAAATGTACATATTTGGCTAGTTCCGAAATTTCAGAGATGCTCCCTGTGAACCAGAAACCTTTCTGAAGTCCGTCTCATGCATCGGAGATCTAAACGATACATTTTCGCTTTTTCGTGTGTTGCGTGCGTGTGCGTGCGTCTGTGTGTGTATGTGTGTGTGCGCGCGTGCGTGTGTGTGTGTCATTCCGCAGGATAAGTCCCTTAATTTCTAGGTAAACAAAAAAAAATCGTTCTTGTCCAGCAAAATCCGTCTCCGCTAGAGTAATCACGAATTTGTTACCCAGCCCGATCGCACTGTACGCCAAATTTACAAATTTTTGGTCCAAAAAATCAAAACAAGAAGGATTTCAGCAATATAGGCATGTGGGGTGTCGTCAATCATGTTTTTTGGGCGCTGAATCGATTGCAACTTGTCCCGGTCCGATTAGACGCACCCAACGTACCAGATTTACAAAATTGTTGTCCGAAATCCAAAAATATTGCATATTTTTTATGTAGGCATGTGAGGTGTCGTTTATCATGTTTTTTGTTTCGGTCGCTGAACCGATTGCGAATAGTTTCAGTACGTTCAGACTGCATAGCGTGATCAAAATCAGAATTTTTGTGTGCAAAACACTCAATAAACGACTTTTTGACATACTTTCTCTGCACGACGTGCCACTCCATCTCAACAAGTGCCCTGTCAGGCCGTAATGAATGCTCTGGCAGATGACCATTAATTTAAATTCTCCATTTTCCGACTATTTCTTCGAAAAGCTCGATAGGCTTGTTAAGCCGTGCTGCATGACTGAAATTTGGTTCCTGGGTGACGATGGTTCTCTGAGTTGAACTGGGAAAATCCATGTGTAACTTTCACCCGCTTATGCGCAAACATGAAATCCTTGCCATTATACTTAGTAGGTACCTTTGGTTCTATTTGTCCGATTTTGATGACAGGCTTGGGGCAATATCACGTGAATTTCACTCATAATATAAATAATATTGAATAACTTATAATCAAGCCTAATATACCTGTCGTGAGTCCCTCCCGGGAACACTCCTCTAGTAAACTTAAGTCTTCACCAATATTCAAACGCAAAACTTAGTTCCGTCAATAAACGAAACGAGTGGGGAGACAAGCCACAGAACCCAGGGTACACAACCTGGAGCCCCACCACCAACCCCTAACAGGGGGTTGGAGGGAGAGGCCTCCCTTTTCTATAAAACCCTGGATCCTGCGACTTTAGCTTCATTCGACACTTCCTCTAACCAGCTCTCTCTTCTCTCCTCTACCTTGCTCTCTCTCCTCCTCTCTTAAAAGATCCTAGATGTCGGTGGTGGTCAGCCCATAACCGCCTAGGCAAAACCTCCTCTTCCAAAAGATTCCAGATGTCGGTGGTGATTCGCTCATAACCGCCTGGACACCTCTCCTCCAAAAGATCCTAGATGTCGGTGGTGATTCGCTCATAACCGCCTAGGCAAACTCTACCACTCACCTCTCATCTCTCCCAAAAAGATCCTAGATGTCGGTGGTGATCCGCTCATAACCGCCTAGGCAAACTCTATCACTCACCTCTCCTCTTTCCAAAAAGATCCCAGATGTCGGTGGTGATTCGCTCATAACCGCCTGGGCAATTTCCCTCACACCACCGTGATGCCAATTTTAAATTCATCACAATACCTAAATTAGTATTTCGTCTCAGCGCGCGCCAAAGTGAAAACTCAAATTTGACAACTTTTCTAGAAAAAATATTTTTGGCCAATCTCTCATATCTGGCCATGGTCTTTATGGCTCCATTTCATAATTACCACTATAGGTAATTTTAAGTATGGGGTAAACGTGGGGGTCGTTGACCCTCGAGGTGGTCGTTTCCCCCTTTCAGTTTTTAAGAAATATTTTCGAATAAGGTGGCTTTTTGGCACCAAATGGTGGTCAGTTAGTTATATTTAATCATTGTAGATGTCACACAGATGGGGTTTGTGTCGGGTTACAACAACCTTCCACATTTTTAGTGATTTTCAAAAACCTGTTTGGTGGGCCTTGCATACAGCAGAAAAACCTCAAAAGTAATTACGACTTTCCTCCCTTTTTGTAATTGTTTTACAATTTTTCGTTCAACAAAAGTTATTGTTTTGGTTTCATCATATTCCTGACGAGTTCCGTGAAAAAATGTTTTTGGGAAGCGAAAAACTGTGGGGGGGGGGGGGGGGGGGGAGACAACCACTACACATGATTATGTGGTTGCTGACCCGTGGTGGGGGGGGGGGGGGATATTCCAGCACACGTTCGCAGACACTTTTTTCTCACTTATGAGTGTGATAACTGTTCATTACTTACTCTAAAGCGATTAAAAAAAGCGTTCACCACCTTGCCATTTTGGCTGCTTCATAAAACCGCTGCAAATTATTGCACAACGGTTTATTATTACCTTTATAGATGCTTCTTCTGCGCAGATCACTGTTTTCTGTGGTCAGTACTCTTGAGCTCCCCCAGGAAAGCCCTAAATCGAGTAGTGGACCCGGCCCGGGAATTAAAAATGGAATGGAAAGTTTCATAAAAATGGGCCACGAATTCCCAAGCTCGAGAACTATTTAAAAATTTAAAAAAAAATCGAGATAACGGCTTCCTGGAGATTTCAACCCCTTTTTTTCACTCCTTAGGGATGACTGAAATTAACACCGAGCTTCGAGGACCAACTGGACCCCAAATGGGACCTATAAACCGAATTTCGTCAAATTTGGTTCATGGTAACTAAGAAAAGTGCGAAGTACGGTGTACGGCGGACGGACAGAAATTTTTTTATTGCAGTTTCGGATTCTACATACCTTGAAACGGAAACCATCAAATTTTGAGGGGGGGGGTTAACATTTTTTTTTTCATGCTCGATGCCAATGGTTCATTATTGAAAATAATAAACCAAAACCGATTCGGTTCTCCGAAATCCACAAGGAACGATAACAAAAAATTTAATCATTCAATCATTTCAGGGCTCATGAATTCACGAAGAAGGTTCCAAACACGTATTTACTGACTGATGCATGTTGGTATGGTTCGAAAATCGATTCAGTAAATATGTGTCTGTATCATACTTTGTAAATTCAAAACCCTATGATCCCTAAATCCGTTTTCAGGATATCGTGGCGCAACTCCCTGGCGTTATGTTGGCACCAAAGCTCAACCCTTAAAATTCTTGATACGCGCTTTGTACCTTTTTTGTTCTTTTAAAGCCATTATAGGACCCCGAAATTGACTGGGCGCCATTGCACCACTCCCAGGCGTTATGGTGGCACCGAAAATGATATAATAAATTCTAGGAGTCTGTGGGACACATGCCCGTGGATGCGGTCAGTAGCGTGGAACACATGCAATACATTCATACGTACCAACATTGACGTTCGTCAATTCTTATACCTACCTACCTATATAAAAGTGGGTATTGATTTTCAATACATTTAATTGTATAAAGAGTTGAACGTAAAATATTCACTACTCATAAAAACCGCTGCAAATCCCTACACAACGATCACTATAATCTACAGCCAAAGTTCTACTTGTTGCTAACCATGGGGCGCTACTTTGCCCATAACTCACAGTAAGCAGTTTATTTAATCCTCCTAGAGTTAATTTGGAGAATCCTTCCACACATAATCCAACAGTATTTGGCGATACACTTCTCCAATCTCCGCAGATGAATACTTCAGTTACTTCAAGTAAGTAAAAGATTGATCTAAGTAATTTGAGCATGAAGGGTTTTTTGAGTATTATAGTGGATTGACGAAACCTAATCATTTAACATTATCATTTCATCATGATGAAGGTACCTACTTACCAGGTGAGGTTTTGACCATGAAGTTGCAAACAACTCTTCATTCAGTTGTAGACGAGGACTCCTTCAAGGATGGTGGTGGAGCAAGAATTACAAAGGTGAATTATCTTTCTTGGTGTCAACCAAAACCACGTGACCCAGGTCCAAGTATTTAATACTGAAGAATTCTTTGTAGCGACGAAGAAGGCCATCGATCGTCTGTCCAAATATACAAATCTGCGAATTGCCACCTTCCAGTTGTCATCTAAGTTATCTATATCAGAACTCAATGGCATCTGCACTGTGCATATAGCGATCATAATCATCTCGAAGTGTATTATCAACACACTTTCGTTCACATGCTAGTTCGTAGATAACAAAACAGAAGTGGAGCGAGCGATCTGAGAAGTATGGGCGGTAGTAGAATGAACTAGATCAGAGTGATCACGAATGCACCACGTTTCTCAGTCCCTTGGTGATTTCCTAATTCCTAATTTTTAGGCAAACAACTTTTTCATGTACCTACGTTTTGTGAGTGTTTGGGCAAAAACATCGCTCAAATCTAAAAACATTTCTGGATAAACGTAGCAGGATATCAAACGGCGCAAATCAGACCAAACTGAGCTCTCAAGGTACCTATGTTGTTTCAATTGGCAGCTCAGTACCTAGATGTACAGCAGATTATTTGCGCGTTTACTAACTTTATATCCTGTACTCCCAACTTTCCAAGGACACTTCATCCGGTTTCGCTCCAGATTGATAGTCAGTTTATGGAGAACGTAGTTTATATTTGAACGTAGGTGTTGAATGTAGGTAACATTGTGGTTACACATGCGAATTATACGAATTATTCTAACACTGCTATGAGGAAGTTAGTGTAAGGGCAGAATTTTTTTACCTTCAGTTCTCCCCATTCTAACTTGAATAAAAACTCACACTTTATAGTGAAATCTTAATAGATTTCATTGAATATATTGTATTTACTGCATCACGAATCCAACTTGAGGCAACATTATTCATGAGTGGTAAAACCGACCTATACCTACCAGCTTGAGGGAACATGATAGGGAGTTGGGAGAAATCATTTAGTTAAGTGCCATGTCAGTGTTTGTTTATGTATAACAAGGCAAGAAAGAGCTTCTGTAATAACAAATATAATTCAAGTTTTATTTGTCCAAAACTGTGGGCAATGACAAATATCTTTGTACAGCTAGAAGGTTTCACAAAACTAAACAGGATGTCTTTATACTTCCGTACCCGATAGGTATAAAATTTTTCCTAACTTTAAAAAGATATTAAATAATATATTAATCACACTCTTCAGAAAACCACTTGCGCTTCAACTCCTTTGAGGAAAAAAAATTGAGTAGATAGGTACATATTATAAAACCGAGGTTGTTACAAATATTTGAGGAAAAAAGGTTGAACCGCGATTATTATTCAATTAAATGTTTTTCATGACGATGACAAATTAATATTTATGTTCTTTTTAAATAAGGCTGTGCTCAGAATTAACAGCTTTCAAACATACGAAGCAATTTTCAAAGGGGTAAACCTACGCATGTATATTAGCACAAGATGTCACGTTTGATCACAAAAAAAGGATCAAAAATAGTTTATAAATATACCACGTTCCTTTATACAATTCCAATAATTTCCTACGTAATTGTTTTACCATGTTCCAATGTATACAATAAATACAACTCGTATTTGTAGTTAGTTTTGCAAAATTCGCTGTAGTAACCTCTAAAGATTAATACATTTGAAAAATTTCCTCGTTGCATGCAATTCAGCCGTTTTAAGTCAACTTTTATAAACATTATTACATATTTTACATCTTGAGCATTGAACATTATGTACACTAACAACAACTCAACTACATCTTCAATATAAACGAAAAACAAACGTATTACTCGAATCCAATATTGTATTAGATAAAATATCATAATGACACAAACAAAAAGAAAAACAATATCCATTGAATTTTATTCGCACTAAAGAAAATTAAACTGACTAATAACTTCAACTTTCTTTCGCTAAGTAACAACATTAAATAATTTATATTGTCTTTAACATATCTACAGCTCGAATTTGTTCAGAGCAAGTTATATAGTAAAATATAATGATATAACAAAGTAAATTAAAACAATATGAAGCATGAACACAAAACTAGAAATGTATCACATTCTGGTTAAAATAAATTATATTAAACACAACTTTTATGACTAATTACATCTTCAGTTCAATGCTAATAACAAATTATTGCTATTATGCACTCGTATAACATAATTTTAGGTGTCTATCTATATTCAAATAGTTTCTGAATGCAATTTACAAATTGAAATATAGATATTATATTCGGTAATTACATTTTCTAGTCTAATATAGGTTGTACTAGTACAATTCTCAAAATAATATTTTGATACGTTTGAAAATGCCCGGGAAATATTTTCTATACAATTTACAATTTCCGACATGAAATCAAAATCAGTGTCTATTATATTGGTAAGTTTGAATTTCGGGACTTTAAGAAATGACATAATATTTTAGGTGACATGGAGGAGTTATGAAGAAGTTGCTTTGCACCTCTTATCACCGGGATCAATAAACTAATGATTGTAGGTACCCACTTCGCGTTTGTGGGGTATGGGTACTACAAATATTCTGTATGTAATGGCATTGAACATATTTAATACATAATTCTCAAACTGCACTCTAAGCGAGGTTGGAATCATGTAAGATTCACGTGTTACTGCATGAACCTGTGCGTCGAAATGTTTGAGTTTTCATACATTCATCAGATATTTCATATATCATTCTGGATCGTAATGAACTATGCAATTGTCAAGCCTTGTGAACGAGAATGTCATATTTCAGTAATGTCAACCTAATTTACCTCATCTTACCTCGTTTTCTCTTGACCAGATCTCTATGTTATACCTATCGATAGCATAAATGAAAAAACCGCGCAAGTCCGAATTTTTTCCGAGGAGGTTTTGGGGCCCTATGATAAATCGTAGGCACTCGATTTTCCAGCGAAGCCAGGATTTTTTCGTCAAACGAACAATTTGTTTTCTAGCGGAGGGTAAATAGACTTGTTATTTGTAACCTTCTTCATTGCATGGATAAAAGAAGGTGAGTCTGATCTGAGTGGTCCAATGCTTATCACTATGAGGTCTTGGGTGTTTGTCAGTTTACTCCAAGTAATGATAATTCTGTGATTTGCATTTATTGGGTGGTATTATTCATGGTTGAGACACAACAGACGTGATTATCAACGAAAATTTTTTCTGTTGATAACATTTAACAAAATATTATCAACTTACTTGGTTTCCACCACTTATACAGGCATGCAAAGTTCTCTTTGATATACAAATTCGCAAGATTTTATAATCGGCATCCAAAGAAAAAACAGATTCGAGACTTGTTCGATTTATTTAAACTAGTTCAAGCTTGACAAAACTCAATAATTAAACTGGTTGCATTTGTTTTCTAAAATTCGGATTTCCAATAAGAGGTTTTACAAAATAAAATGAAAAATATCGTTCTTATGTTCTAAACTATCACAATAATCATGATGCAAAATACTTTTTTGTGCCTCTTATATAATTTTGATGCAACTTTTTTGGTACACTATTGATTTATTGTTATTTTACTAAATTATTTTCTATTAAACTATCAATAAACAAAATACAACGGATTTCTGTCAAATTTTGTGAGGCAGTAATTATGTATGGAATCCAGCTGACTGTAGCGCATGATTTTGTCGCCTTGTTTATGTTTGTACCTACATACATTTAGAAATATTGATGTGTTATTCCAAACGATATTATTTTGTCTGTATATTATATAAGATTCCACTAAAGACTGATGAGTAAAAGGAAAGGATGATTAAAAGTTACAGAGTTTTCTGGAAAATATAGCTACCAATAGTGAGAATGAAAATTCCAGTATCTATGAAGGGTGGATTATTGAGGCCCGTTCAACAAATCCGAATTTGAGTGTCATGCTTGAAAATAATCTAGGCCGATCTCGAATCCACTCGATTAGAAACAATTAAGTTGGTTAAAAAATAGGTGACATGTATCTATGTGATTTAAAATGCGTCAAGTGGAAAACAACTTCTTCTTTTCATTATTATTTTTATTCCTTTTTTTGGAGAGAATTTAAAAAAATTGGTAGATATAGGTACTAAAATTAATTTTGTACTAAATGATAAAAGTGGGAATATTTCCCACACATTCGCGTTCCTTTGTATACTTACTCTCCACTGGTATAAATTTACGGACACAATGTACATATCAGCAATTTGATGAAATGGTTTCGTTGTACTTGATGAAGTCGTACCTCGATTTAGTTGTATTCGCAACGCTAATCTACGATAGCTACAAGAGGAAGTTTTAAACAATAGAACCATCAAGTGATCGTAATAATTGTTCTAGGCTCTGGTTTTCGTTTTGTTGCCATTTTTGAATTAATTATATCATCTGATAGTCTGACATCAGATGATATTCACAACGTGAACAACAAACATTCGATTTAAAAAAAAAATTAAGTACCTACCTAGCCGCAGGAGATTTACCCAGTCGCAGGAAACACCCAGTTTGGTAGTTGTACTGAATGCTCTTTCTTTCATCTCAATTTAAAAAAATATTAAAGTGTTACAAAATGCTACAAAAAAACATACAAAACGTATTTATACTAATATTTCTACGATGACTTGGGTGACGTGCCGGCTCCCTTGGGTGGTGTGGCTGCCCCACCAGAGCTATTTGAACCAGGGCCTAAGCTTGTGTCCATCGCTTCATTATTTTGGACTACGTTGAAATATCGATCTGTGAATAGAGTGGGGGAATCTGAATTAGACCTCTTTTTCATCAGAAAAAAAAGGTGACTACCATTGAGAAGCTCGTTAAATTTCCTTTCAGAATTTGCTAATTTGAAACATTTTTAAGTGGTCTAAACCCCTGAAATTCTCACTTGAAAATCGGAATTTGGTGAACCTCAGAATATACGGAAAACTTCAAAGAGCTCTAGCTCAATGACAGCAACGCAAAGTCCCAAAACTTCCACAAGATCTCAGCTTTCCAACGGTAAGGTAGTTTTTAAATTTACCGTACTGATTGAGGGAGAAAACTGCGTTCGAATCCAAAAACTTGTTTTAAATTTTTTTTTACCCCAAGGAAACCGAGTGTTTTAGATACGGCTCTACTCGAACAAATCATGACTAGAGAAGTTGAGAAGGATATTGTTTCCTACATAATTCTTTTCGCTGAGTCTAATGGTGACAATCCTGATTCACTCTGAACAACGAAAAATTGATTGTCCGAAAGAATTTCGCAAATAATCTATGCTCAGAATTTTGATTTCTCTCTTTATTTTGGTTGGCTATCTACTAGGTACTTGGAAAATTAACCATATTACTTTACAATTTTGGAAAGTAGGTACATTATATATCATTTTCTATTATTATAAGCTATATTACAATATTATTTTTGTCAATTATTTATCACTGCTTTCAAACTATCACATTCTTGAGCTTGTAACAATTTGTAGGTTGATTCCCCCCTCCCCCCTACGCTGGTGGTCTAGGCTCTCAATATATATTATGTTGGTTGACGGGGTGTTGGATTCTCTTCGAACTGACGATAGTCCATACTTCTTCTCTCCCAACTCTTCGGTTACAATATCCAAAATTAAATGGTTAGTTAGCATCTGCCATTATAGCCTCACTGCAGTCACAATAATTATAGAAATAGAAGTTGTAATACTGGGTATTTATTTAAATCATTTGAAAATACATTACTTGGGAAATTCAATAAACCCAAGTAGCATAGCACGAAAACTGGTCGGAGGTGTTCCAGACACCGTTCTGGTCGGGGGGTGTCCAAAAATAAAAGTTTTTCTCAGAAAATCAATTATTAAAATATTTGTTTCCGTATTTGGTGTAGGCATAAAGCCATTCAACCGCAAGAATTATACAGCACCTAGCTCCTACGCATTCGGTAACATGGAATGTTTGTTAAGCCCACATCCCCAGTTGTATTCGACCCATTTTGATGACATTTTCAACCGGGTTTAACAAAGCCCTCTGATCAAGTAACAAGAAATTAAGTAACGGTGGATATGCGCATGCGCAAACTTGGTGTCCCATTTAAACACTCAAGTCTTTGCGGAAACTTCGTCTGGTTTCGCGTGAGTTTAATAGGTTTTTTGTTTTACATTGTAAGGTACTGCACCTACACAGTATCAATTTAGGATAAATCAGCGAACTTCACGAATCAACGTAACGATGTATGGAAGTCATATGTCCAACCACTTAGCGCAGATTTATTATTATAATTATTAGGTCTAAGTTGATTAGTCATCAATGGTGTAGGTAAGTCAATGTGTGGACATTTCAATTCTGAAATTGACTTTAACGTACCATCATCAATAAGAGCAGCAGTCTCATGATTGGAAGATGATATTAGAGGAGTCATCATGTAGTCCTCCTCTAGGGTGATGAAGGGAGGCCCAGGACCCGGTGGCGGCGGCGCTGTGGGGCCCGGTGGCGTCCATCTCGGGAGTGCGCCCCTTGAGTTCGTTCTCGGTGATCCAACCGTGATCGGCGTGGAGAAGAGCGAGAGATTCGTGGGGCTGATGACTCCTGACATGCCGCCCATCGGGCTCAAGTTTGGGTAACTGAATAGCTGAAACCACAATCAACAACTTACTTATTATATTATACGTTGTTTGATTCCTTGATAATATGAATGATTCTTGCTATACAGAAAGGAGAAAAAAAAACATGGTTTAGAAAACATGCGAACTTTCTTATTAATGAGTTATAGTCCAAACGGACTATAAAATAGGGATCTTACTACGGATCTTACTAAAATAGGGGGGGAGTCCCCTTACAAAAATGCCGAATTTAATGAAACCTGAGGATGTTGTTTGTGGGTGTTCAGCAGTATTATAGCCCATTTTTCCAATTAAAAAATCTTGCGTTAACTTGGGGGGGGGGGGGGGGGGGTGACATTTTTGCACTCTTTGCTCTGTAACTATTTTACCTTGCGTCTTTCGACTTACGCCACCATAATAAATTTAAAGTACCTAAATTTTACACTGGTAAAACTTTTTTTTTACCTCATAGGTACACACCAATATAGAGCGCTTGAAAAAAGTGCAAAATTTTTCGAACTCCCAAAAAACTGCAAAAAGGCTTGTTTTTTTTGCTATGTATATTTTATTTTCAACATACTTAATGGAGCTCAATGGAGTTATAGTACCTGCCTCCACTTATGTTGACCCCCCCCCCCCCCAGAAAACTGTAGTAAATTAATCGCTCTAATGAAGTGAATTGGGTTGCCTAAGTCGTAGAAGTAGGGTAAAAAAAAGTGAAAGCAAAAACTGAAAAAAGTGCCAACATTTTTCGGCCACCCCCGAGTTAGTACAAGTTTTTTTGTTTTGTCTTGATAAATTTGATATAACACTACTGGACACCAACAAATAACATCCCCAAGTTTCATTATATTCAGAATTTTCGTAAGAGCCACTGTACCAGCCCCCTGGACTACTAGATACTTGATGAGTCAAACTCGTGAAGATGGCCGTTCTAATAGGTGTAATCTTTATTTTGAAACAAATCCTGCAAATACATATTTTTTCATGAAAGTTCAACTCAAGGATTCTGTTCAAAAAGCTAAGACCGGTATGAGGAGTGGTTTGCTAGTTATGAGAAGGTGTCTATCGGGGTAGTCTTTGGTTATCTACTCCTTCAAACTGCTGTCTATTCTCAACCCTGTGTTGTCCAACACAGGAAACAAGCCCCCCCCCCCCCCCAGGGTATTCGAATTGTATTCGAGCCCATGATTACTTTTAAACCTGACCGTATTCGTTATCCGCAAATATTTTTGGGGTCGAAGAGCGCGTTGGATACGAGTGGTTTATATTTTTTGCATTCGCATTCGTAACTCAATAATAATACCCCAACTCTAGTACATATGAGTTGCGGCCAAAAACCTGTAAGGGATGGTGTGTGAAGTGTTAGCCCAACTATTTAGGCTAAGGAGGATGATACGATACCTAGAGTTGACTCGAAGGAAGCTTAAATTGAGTCGGAATTACATACTTTACCACACCCCGGGGGGGGGGGGGGGGGGGGGGGGGAGCTTTGCTGTTCTGTGAGAGTGGAGATTAGAATCAAATCTGGATTCAGTTTCGTTTTTTCATAGTTATCTATAACTTTCATTATATTCGTGTTTTCAAACTGAAATTGCAAAGTATAATATAGCAAACGTGTTTAGAAAATCTTTATGACCATAACTAAATATTCATAGGCATTGATGAGATAATGAAGGTTGTGGTGAGACAAAACATTACACGAACAACATACAAAATCATAGGTAACACAATGAAGTAAAAAGTAAAATATAATTGCATCATGCAGGTTGAAGTTGGTATTTAAAAAGACGTGTGGAGCGAGGATAGCTCATATTAGTGTAAATAGCCCATGGAATTCTTTATTAATTTTCAAAATCTACACTTTTTTTGGAGCCTTTGTACTTACCTACTGAATTTTGCATGGGGTAGGTACACAATCCCATCCCCCCCCCCCCCCCAACCAAAACGAAAAATCTGCTGAAATATTTCTCGTCATTCAGATGTAACTTTTCCAGAGAAAACGTTGTAGCAGTTTCCGAATGGAACAGTCAACAGGATATTTTGGATAAGCGCGTATGTTGTAGGTTCAGAAAATGCTTCTATAGAGTAAAAAAAAGTTATTGTGAGACTGAGGGCGGAAAATCGGAGAAAATTGAAGAAACATCCTGTCAAACACAGTACCGCTAACAGGGCTTATTGCTAAGGGCAAAGTGAGAAAGATAGCTTTTCACTTGCCATTTTGCAACATTTGATAGATAAGAAGGATATTGATTACAGGAAGTCTCACCATCAGAATTTCGTGTTTATAGCTTGCCTATTGAGAAATGATAGAAGATGCTAGGTACTAAAAACTTTTCCAGCCACGGAAGGTAGGAAGTGAAAAAATAAAGCAATAAACTTGTTAGTTACTCCTAAGAAATGAGGAAAAAGTGATTTCACAATTCCTTGGAATAAAAGTTTGTCAATAGCAAACATCACAAGATAATGAAAATCCCGGGCTGCTTATTATTTTACAAACAGAATTTCATTTTACTAAGTGAATATCTTGTTTTAGCCCCTGTTCCTATAAGACCTACCTGTTGAAGGACTCTTCGAAAAGATCTACGTATAGGTATGACATGGTGAGGCAGTTGTTAGTTTCACTTGTTAGTAAAATTGCAACGCACATAGTTCACACGGGACCACAAACGTACTACCATCCCAAACCATCAAACCTATTACTTGGGAGGGTCCTAATAATTATTATAGTTCTAATAAACATGTCAGAAACATTTAGTTTGACGTACGTATTTGAAAAGTTTGCACATGCACAACATGAGCGCAGATATCAATTCATCGTACAGAGCGTTTCATAAAAGGTTCATCTAATTTCACTTTAGGGAAGGCTGTACCAAACATAAGAACCGGCGCCGGTGCGGTGCCCATCGTTGAACCACATATATAATTAATATATTCATTTTAAAATAACCATGGTGGTGGTTTTAAAGTTGTTTAATTCGGTAGGTAGGTAGGTACGCAATGAATTGCGCCGAGGTTCGTCGAGAAGCCAAATGTTTTGTTAAGAAACCGTGCTATATTTGCATAAACAAACCACTGTGCACCTGATGACTTCAAAAGGCCGGTTTTAATAAAAATGTCTATGACGACAACGTGGGCTACACAACTAGAAGACGAGCACTGAGCTGACGCAGTACCATCACGCTGTTTTAACTGACGCACTGTTTTGCAAAGCTCGAAGTTTCAGTTTTATCGAATCAAACACCAAAACGTCAGCTCTTTCCAAGTCCCGGATGACGTTGTGTGTGACATTTCCCCATAATTTCTTGCACAGACACGGATTAGAAGCGTTGCGTAGCTCGGTCTAAGCACCTAAGCTCACAATCAGCCCTGAGCGTCCCACTTTTCAGCCTTCTGGAATTAGGTGAACGTTTTTGAACCAACCTGTACCTGTTCGCGATCAAGGCGAGCGTAATGAAGCTTAAAGTCCCCGACACGAAAATGCGAGCCCAGCTGAGCCATGCTAACACAGCACTGCGGGTGGAGCATTCACAACGTTGGAGGTGCGGCCCTCCAAGATCCAACTTCCATCATAATTTGAATGAAATCGGATCAATCGTTGAGAAATATTGGTGTTTGTAGGATTTCACGTTTGCCCATGCACTGTGGCTATTATTAATCCGAATATGATGAAATTAATTGCGGGCCATCTAGGGCCTAGTTAAGTTCCATCAGTTGGTCAATTAGGCAATGCATTGCGGGTTTCGCTGCCCCTAAGAAGCTAAGCTCGGAATTTCGTGTCGGGGACTATAGAATGAGCTAAGTCAGCAGAGTTATTGCGTTTTTTTAGTTATGAATGCAATAAGCGGGAAAGAGGAAGAGGGAAAAACACTAGTTAGAGTTATTTCTGACGGGAACGTTTTTTTTTTCTTGGCTAACTTGTGGTAAAAATAGAAATGACTAAGTCTTTCCCTGTGAATCATGACAGGTTGTTATGAAAGACTTTAAGTGACTGAAGACTTATGACGGGTATCTACATTGTAAAAAGTGTAACAGGTACGAAGAGGACAGCTGCGCCCACTGAAACAGTGACCCAGGCACATTGGTGTCGATACTTGAGTCGGAATATACCTAACCAGCACTACTCTCTCAATAGATGATAATTATCTAAAATAGAAGTTGCTTATCTTGTAGCCTTGATTTTTGAGATTTTTTAAAACGCTTTCTGAAAGTTATCGAATTTTACAATAAAAGCCAAAAACACAGAAAACTTCGAACAGCCACCAAAAAACATAACTACATGGCTTTTTCACGTACAGAGACATTTTTGATCGGTTCCATACCTACTACCAAAAATATGAATATTTGAGGTTTATATGATTTCGCAGCAAATAAACTATTTCAGGTACGGGGATATGATTTCACAGCAAATAAACTATTTCATGTAGCGGAAATGGGGCTTATTCGAAATCATCAAAACAGAGATTCATAAATTAGTTTTATCAAGATGTAGCACCACTGTACGGCCTGCCGGACGCATGGAGGTTCTGTTCAACTATATTACGAGTATTCACAAATGTAAGGCTATCCAGTTGGGATAGGAAATTGTTTCAGGAAAACCGTTCCTTTAAAAAAATAAATAAAATAAATAAATAAATCAATAATAAATAAATAAAATTAAAATGAAATTATTTCTCAAAATTAACCTCAGAACTATTCCCAGAACTGTTTAAAAACAACTGCTTAAAAAATCGGCCAGAAACGGATAGGTTCGAGGATGCTCCCTGAAAAATTATTTCTGCTTCTGAACGAACTACATCACTCGCGATGAAATCGTGGAAACCCATTTCAAAGAAAAAAAAACAAAAAAAAAACAAAGGTTTTCTATTTCAAAAAACAAAGGTTTTTTGAAAGGTTCTCTATTTCCACTGATACATGAAAAATACACAGTTACACCATTTCGATGATCAAATCATCGTCAGTAACAGTTATTGTTTATTGTTGGTTTGATCACCGAAAACGGTATAACAGTGTATTTTTTGTGTGTTAGTAGAAATAAACCATCTTTCAAGAACTTTTTTCTATTGCAATGGGTCCAACATTTTCAGGATATGAATTTTTGAATTTTTAAAAAATAGGCAAATCCGTTTCAGAGCATCCTGAATTCATCCCTAGATTTAAAAAAAATGTATATATATAAATATATATAAATAAAATTTATATACATATATATATAATTATATATATAGGCAACAAAAATTAGAGACAGAAGGATTTTTACATGAAAGGCTTACTGTAGATATTTCGGCGTGTGCCTTTTTCAAAACGAAGAGTATATATATATATATATATATATATATTTGTGTCACTCCAGACAATACCTACCCTTGGATACATGTTAACAATTCCGGATTTCGCCAAAATGTTCGTATTGCTAAATAAAAGGATGAATTCGAAGATGAGCAATTTTCAAAAATTGTAAGCGGGTCAAATTTGAGTTTTTGAGGTCAAAAATAGGTAAAAACGGCTGAAATTGCGAGCAACTGATATAAAATCACTGAACGTGGTATGGAAGGGTGAGTAAAGATAGAAAAATGCCATTTCATCTGTTTTAGCGAATTTTCAAAGAAAATGAAGCTATTGCAATGGCTTCGAAATTTAAATAATATAAATTTTTGGAAATTTTCTTCATAGAAATCCGTTTCAGACCATTCTAAAACGATTCCTGAAATTTAACACTTTTTTATATGTATATATATATATATATATATATATATTTATTTATATATGTGTCACTCCAGACGATAACTCTCGATAGAATTGAGATAAACAGCTCAAATTTGCACAAAAAATCTATCTTGGCAATCGAAAGGCTAAGTTCGAAGATGGGCGAAATTGGCCTACTCTAAGGAGGGTTTTGGCGCATTTAAAGTGCGCAAAAATTACCCAAAAATCCCCAAAATGTTATTTTCCAACAAGTGACCCCTCATTTTAAAGGTTTTTGCACGCTGAACACGATGGTGGAATCGGATTTTAGATATCTTGATCCGTTCTCAAATTAGAGCATTTAAAGTGCGCAAAAATTACCTAAAAATCCCCAAAATGTTATTTTCTAACAAGTGACCCCTCATTTTAAAGGTTTTTGCACGCTGAACACGATGGTGGAATCGGATTTTAGATATCTTGATCCGTTCTCAAATTAGAGCATTTAAAGTGCGCAAAAATTACCCAAAAATCCCCAAAATGTTATTTTCCAACAAGTGACCCCTCATTTTAAAGGTTTTTGCACGCTGAACACGATGGTGGAATCGGATTTTAGATATCTTGATCCGTTCTCAAATTAGAGCATTTAAAGTGCGCAAAAATTACCCAAAAATCCCCAAAATGTTATTTTCTAACAAGTGACCCCTCATTTTAAAGGTTTTTGCACGCTGAACACGATAGTGAAATCGGATTTTAGATATCTAAATCCGTTCTTAAATTAGAGCATTTAAAGTGCGCAAAAATTACCCAAAACTAGGATAATCTTTAAACTCTTACCCCCACCCCCTTAGAGTGGTCAGATTGAAAAATGTGAGAAGTATTAATTGAAGACGAGAGTTCGAAGCAAAAAAGGGGGAGGCAAACGATTAGTACAACTCCTTGAATTTACCCACAGCGATCAAATAAATAAGCACTTAGTACAATTACGTAATAAACAAACGGTAGAATCAGGATGGACAAAACGTACAAATTAAAATAAATACGAAGAGAATATACATAGAAAACCAAATTTTAGACCGAAGTTTTCCTTTATTCAAAACCATAGCCATTAATTCGAATATTTCTTTGAAAATTCGCTCATTAAGTCATGCTGCATGACTGATTTTTTTTCATTCAGAATAAGGGCCAAATCGGATTTTTGGCGGTCAAAATTGTTATTAAGGCTAAAATTAATATTGATTCACCTGAAGTTGTGTGGGATGGTGAGCCACGACGGAGGGACTATTTCGATGATAAAAATATTTTTCTTAAAAAATGGTGGGTCAAATGTCGTCAATTACGACATTTCGCGTCGAGTGACGGGTTTTTATTTACTTTATTTTATTTATTTTTTCTGCTTCTTTGGTTAGGAAATTATTTGGATGGAAAAGTTCGGATATCTCAAAAAAAAAAAACATATATAAAGTAACTGTACGCTATAGCAAAATGGAGCTGTCACGAAAAACAATTCAGTCCCATGATCCTGCCCCCTGTTCTTTTGAAACAGTTTTCCAAACGGTTTCATTCTATCAACGAAATGTTCCGTTTTTTAAAAAGAGCAGAAACATCTCAACTATCCACACAAAATAATGTGCCTGGTACTCATTCAAACAGTCTAGCAGCAGCTGCCTTCATAACAATTCCACTTGCACTGGATGAGTTGGTGAATAGCTACTTATTTCATAATGAATTCTAATTAGGTACTTCTTCAACAACTAATTCTCATTGTTGAGAGGTGGCCAAATTGGTTGTCGGTTAACACTGTAGTCTGTCGAAGGCAGACTTATGTGTAATGCGTTTGTGCAAATTCAAAATTCTGTAATCATGAAGTACTTTGTCAAACTAATTTCGGTCTAACTGAAGAGACTGAGGGAATTGAATGTCGCAGCTAACTATTGTTGACACCCCTAACCACTTACTGAGTAACTATTAGAGAAATCGAGTGATCAATATTCGACTGAATGTGAGGTAATGTTGCCAACTAAAGGTTCGATAATTTTGCAGACGGATTGGCGATTATGGACTGAGCTCGTTTTATCAATTTTATTTTTTGCAGCCAAATGTTGAGTATTGAGACAACTTACCTGAGCCGGCTGAGTGTGAATATGAGTGAAAGGGACGGGGTAGTCCCGGGAGAAAGGGCTGGAAGCAACGGATCTCGAGTGCTGCGACGCCTCCTGGTTGGGCTGTGGTGGCGAGCGAGGGGGGGAGCCGTCCCCCGGGGGCGTGGGGGGCGAGGAGCCCCCGTTGCCCCCGCCGCCGCCTCCGCCTCCCACGTTCAGCTCACCTTTGAATAAAACTGTCCAGTTACTATTATTGGCACACCTCTCCTGGTGGAATTTCGGGCGACACAAAACTGTGTGTAATGTCGTGTGGCTATTTTTCTAAATAATCGTCAGAATTCAATATCACTAGTCAAATAAAATGTCTGCATACATTTGTGTTTAATGCTTTTCGCTCAGCAAGAAATTTTTCGAACACCCCCTCAAAATTTTTTGGTTTACTTTTCAAGGTGCGTAGATTCCGCAAACCCTGCAAAGTCCTTGCCACATGGGTTTATTATTCTATCAGACAAACCTACAGAAATGTAGCACACCTGTTCATTTATTGTTTCTTTCATGATCAATAACTGAAATAGCCACTTTTGATGGTTGACCAATTTTGGCCCCAAAAAACACGAATTAGGCTCCTATTTCTGGCGAATTGTCTTTCATCGTTGATAGTGACATTTAATTGTCTTGATTCACCGGTTGATACTACTTTTAGTGTTATTATACACATTTATTGTGATTTCAGACCATTTCCCAGGTTTTTGACTCATAAAAAATGAACTATGAGAGCTGAACCTTCGTTACAATCTCAGATCTCCACTCATTGGTCAGAATCAACTTCATATTCGGTCTTCTCGCTCTAAAAAGCATGGAAAACGATACCTCACAATCTCATGTTCACTACAACCTCAACCATAATTCACACCCACTTTTCAACCATAACACCCCTGGGTGTATTTCATCGGGCTGCCGAACTTTGGAGCACAACTAGGACGGGGGTGTTATGGGTGAATAGTAGGTGTAAAAATAGGGTTCTGGCGAACCCATTTTTTGAGATTTTAGTTAACATGAGCTTGTTTTACATGTATTTTAGGGCGAGAAGGCCGAATATGAAGATGATTTTGACCAATGAGTGAAGAACTGAGGTTGTAACGAAGGTTCAGCTCCCAAAATTCAATCTTTACGAGTCAACAACCTGGGAAATTGTCTGAAATCACCATAAATTTGTATAACAACAGTAGAAGTAATATTAACAGGTGAGTCAATACAATGAAATTACACTATCAATGATGAATGATAATTTGCCAAAAGTAGGAGCCTAATTCGTGTTTTTAGGGGCCAAAATTGGTGAAAACCATCATAAATAGCTTTTTCAATTATTGCACATGAAAGAAACAATAAATAAATAAACAGCCAACATATCTGTAGTGTTTTTTTTTAGTTTTTTTTTTTAGTTTCAGTGAACATGAGCTTGTGAGGTATCGTTTTCCATGTTTTGCACATGAAAGAAACAATAAACCAGCATTTCTGTAGGTATGCCCAGTAGATAACCCACGTGACAGGGACTTCGCAGCTTTTTTTACTTCTATGTTCCTATTATATAGGAATGGAAGTAGTTATGGGGATCCTATCGTCAAAGTAGGTGTTCTTGAAAACCATGGACTCTTGTTCAGAATTGCTCAAAACGAGTTTCTAGATGGTTTTCCGCTTGATGTCGCTCCGTATGTATGTACAACTATGTACGTATGTTGGAATTTCAAATGGTCTTAACTTCTTCAAAATTCGGTCTTTTTCAGATTTTTAGGTTTTATTCAGCTCGTTATACCCTTCAAATTGAGATGAGACGAGGTTTCTAGGCGGAAAAACACTAAGGAATTTATAACGGATTTTCTTTCGATTTTCAACGGCAGCTGCCATAAAAATGGACCAAAATTGGTGCAGTTGGTGCTAAAATGAACGTTAGGATGTCTAGATCATGCCTATTGATTCTGAGCTCGACCGCATTAGATTTGGCTAACTGACAGCATGTCTTCCGCCAAACTTGTATCCGCACTATTATGAAAAACATGGAAGCATTGTGTAGCAATCTCTACACCGGAACTTTGATGTGTGATTGAAGGCAAGGAGTGTTCGTATTGATGGCTTTGACTGGCAATGTGGAAGATTCTGATGAGGAGCTTAGCCTCGAGGCAAAGTCAGATAACTCCATTCCCTTAACATTCCAGTTTCAGATAAGTCCCTTAACATTCCAGTTTCAGAAATTACCATGCTTCGAAAGGTTTAAGGAACCACCTGGCAAGAAGAAAATACTTGGATTTATGATCAATCACGATCGAGACAACCAGCGGGGGTCTAATCAAAGTTTTACATCGGCACCAATATACGGCATTTTCAAGTCATATTCTCTTCTTTACAAATCAAATTACTTTTTTACAAATCAAATTCACATTTTAGCGAATTTTTAAAGAAAATGTAGCTATTTGGCTCGTTCCAAAATTTCAGAGCTGCCCCCTTTGTACCGGAAAACTCTCCAAAATCCGTTTTATGCAGTGGAGACCAAAATTATAGGATTTAAATTTTTCTTATAAATGTATATATACCTATATATATATTCATTTATATATAGGTGTACGGCAAAAAATTCGTTCTTGCGCAGAAAAATCCGCCTCCACAAGACTAATGATGAGTTCGTAACCCGGCACGATCGCACTGTAGTCCAAATTTACAAATTTTTGGTCCAAAAAAATCAAACCAAAAACAATTTCAGCAACATAGGCATTTAGGGTATTGCCAAACATGTTTTTTGGGGCGCTGAATTGATTGCAACTAGTCCCAGCCCGGTTAGGCGTACCCAACGTACCAAATTTACAAAATTGTAGTCCGAAATCCAAAAAATTGCATGTTTTTTTATGTGGGCATGTGGGGTGTCGTTTGCCATGTTTTTTGGGTCGCTGAATCAATTGCGAGTAGTTTCATCACGTCCAGACTTCGGTGAGTGATAAAATCACAATTTTTTTTGGTTCAAACACCCAGAAGTTATTTTTTGACATAATTTTTCTGCACGACGTTCCACTGGTCCCAACACGCGCCCAGTCAGGCGGCATTGGGCCGCAGCCACCCATATAGTCATATTCATTCAGATACATAGCATACTTTAGTAACAAATGACCATTAGGTTAAATTCTTACTTTCCCTAACTATTTTTTTGAAAATTCGCCCCTTAAGCCATGCACATGACTGGATTCTTTTTTACATATCAAATTCACCTTTTTAATATAAAATTCAACTTGCTTCATAAACCGAGAAAAATGCAGAGAAATGAAGATTTCTGTATGAAACAGACATACACGGATGTGTTAGTTTGTAAATTATTACAGTATTGATTTGTTGCGAATACTGCTTCTCACAAGGACTGCTACTAATATCTATCGTTCTATCGTTGATGTTTTACTAAAGCTACACACTGCCACCGTGAGTCTGCCGTTGGCGTAATATGATTATTATTAGTTTATTTGATTTTATCATGATGATTAGTTGGTCAATTGATTCCTTCGCTATTTATTGATCAATTAAAATTTACTGGTTATAAATTGGGTTTCATATAGAAATCTTTATTTCACTGAATTTTTTTTCTGGGTTCACAAAGAAAGGCTATGATATGTAGAACTGTGAATTCGATTAAAAAAAAAAAAAAAAAACGTTAATCTGACTTGTAAAAAGGTGAATTTGACATGAAAATAGTATAAAGCGTCAATACTCCCAAACAGTATTACAAGCCCTAATTTGGTCCAAACTAGTGGGAATCGAAGCGTGCGTTGGAGAACGGCATTTCAGAAGTCGAATGATTTAGAGAAGAAGATCATTCAATTCTCTGGTTAAGGAATACCAGCTTCCCGAGTGCCTGAAAATTGCTGCAGAACTAGTTCATGTTGCGACCCAATATGCCGAGAAGTAAATCATGCGAGGGCACGGGGTAATGCTCAGGCTAGCCAGGTGACTGAGGCGCGCAAGTGGATAAGTCTCAACGTGCAGGAGCCCTACTTTGGTAAATAAGATGAGAAATTATCGTAAAAAGTTAGGCAATGTTTAATTAACTAGGCGTCCAGTAAGTGAGATGTAAGCATACATCGGGAAATCTCCAGAAGTGGATATGATTCGCCGACTATGGCTCATAAACGACTTGACACACACAAATAAGCTGGCTCACTGTTTGAAATACTTATGGACCTGAGATAGTGTTATCCAGATAGTCTCAGTTTGTGCCAACACTCTCCAGTCTCCTAGTAATTGAAGGAAATGCCAATAAATGGCTTAAATGATTATTTTCTCCGTGTTAGGAAGACCCTTATTAGGACTCCGCCTCTCTCACACACCTCACACTTCAACTCTCTCTCTCCTTTCCTTGCATCTGCTGTGGTGGTAACCGCGGGATGCTTCCTTTCCTCTAGTACTCGCTGTGGTGATAACCGCCAGGTACTAGCATCTCATATCCTCTGGCGTCTGCTGTGGTGATAACCGCGGGACGCCTTCCTTTCCCCTAGCACTCACTGCGGTGATAACCACGGGGTGCTAGCAAAAGACTCCTAAGGAGCACCTAATACCTGCTGTGGTGGTAACCGCAGGGTATTAGCTTCCCTCCTCCTGGCGCCTGCTGTGGTGATAACCGTGGGGCGCCTTCCTCTCTCTCCTCTAGCATTCGCTGTGGTGGTAACCGCGGGGTGCTAGCAAAATACTCCTAAGGAGCACCTAATACCTGCTGTGGTGATAACCTTGGGGTATTAGTTCCCCTCATATCCTTCCAACTTACGCCTGCTGTGGTGATAACAGCGGGGCGTTAGCAAAAGAGTCCTAAGGAGCAACTAATACCTGCTGTGGTGGTAACCGCGGGTTATTAGCTTCCTTCCGATCCAAACCTACCCTACCATTGGGGATCACAACACCGGTAAACCCGACATTTTGTTTTTGCCAACAATGCTGACGGACACACACCCCATCATGACACAAACAACCTCCACCTTCTCACAACCCACCATGACACAATCGACTGCCACCATCACCGCTGCGGCGGTCACAGCTCTACACACACTACCCTGCGCTCTGGTTCTTCCAGCTGGACGCTGCCTTCTCCGCCGCCGGGATCAAGACCCAACGAGCCCGCTACTCGAAAACCATCTCGCTCCTGCCGTGCGAGACGCTGCTTCAGACTGCCAATCTCTCCCCCGGCGCCACGTCGGCCTACGACAACCTCTGCTCCCGCCTAATCAGCCTGTACCAGCCATCAAAGAACGCCCGGATCGGCGCCCTCACCCAACCTCAACACCTCGGCGATTAAAAACCAAGCCACCTGTTTCGCCACCTCCGACATTAGCTCCGAGATGTGCTCACCTCGGACGTCGCCCGGACGTTCTGGCTCCGGGCATTGCCGCCCCACATGGAAGTCTCCCCCCCCCCCATCACGAAGGTGACGACAAAACCCTCCTCCGACAATGCATGATATCACCATATCCGCCCCCATCCATGAGGTTCGCTCGTCCCACGACTCATGAACACCACGGCACCGCCCTCGCTCACTGTCCAACGACCGCCCCCGGTCTCCATCCACCGATTGCCGCACCAACAGCAAACCGACCCCCGCCACCACGTCGCCATCCCTACCCCCGCTGACAGACCCCACAACCCCGACTGGTGCTGGTACCAAGATACCTTCTGGGTGCGTGCACGCAACTGCCGGCCCCCTTGCAAATTTGCCTCCTTCCAGGGAAATGGAAATGCTGATAAATTCGGTGGGAGCTGTTTCTCCTTCATCACCGAGTGGAACGGCCCCCTGACCCTCATCCCGCCACTCCATCTCAACCATTGTCCGACTCGACCCGCCCGTTCCACCCCCGACCTATGCCTCTGCGCTTCGCAATCCTCTGCCCCTGATCAGACGCCCTTTCATCTCCACCATCAGGGTCGCCAAAACCGTCCATTTTATTGGACCCCCTGCACCGGCCAACCCACCACGGACTTATGCCGCAGCGCTAAGAAAACCATCACCACCCAGACAACCCCAACGTCCTGCCACCCCTGCATCACCAGTGCCCCGACCCACGTCCGCCCTCGCGCCGACTCATGTCCGCCATCACCCCACACTCGGCCTCCACCTCCCACCACCTGTACATCCACTATAAACGAACTAAGCTCCCATTCCTCGTTGACACAGGGGCGGCAATTTCCATCATCCCCAACAAAGTGCTCCATCGCCGCGTGCCCTCCAACAACCAGCTGCTCTGCGCCGCAAATGGAACCAGGATCCCATCCTACGGGACATACCGTTCCTTCGTCTACCTCGACGACCAGGCTTATGAGTGGCTGTTCACGCGGACGTCAACAGACCGATCCTGGGGGCCGAATTTCTCTTTTATTTTGGCCTCCAGGTCGATACAAAATGTGCGAAACTTATTGATCCCCGCTCAGGTAAACCCCTCCCTGGGTTTATTAATACCGTCAGTCCCTCCCCACCCACCGACCTGAAATTCACAAGGCTCCTCGACACCTACCAACCGCAACCTTGCCCCACTTCGCACCTCTCCCAGGTCCAGCATTTCATCCAAACCACAGGACTTCCCTTCTCCCAGAAGGCTCACTGCCTACACCCCCTCCAGCTGTCTCAGGCAAAAGAGCATTTTAATGCCCTCATCGCCGATAGCATTGTCCACCCCTCCAAATTCGGCCTTGTGGGGTTTATCACAGTCTAAATTCTCGTACCACTCCGGACATGTATAATGTCCCCCACCTGCAAGATTTCTCCTCTCACCTCCACGGCAGACGACTTTCTCAACGCTCGACATTTCCCGGGTCTTTCATCACATTGATATCCTCCCTCCAGATATCCCGAAAACAGGGATCATCACCCCTTTTGTGTTGTTTGAATACCTCAAAATGGGATTCGGCCTTCGCAACGTGGCTCAAACATGTCAAAGATACATGTATCAGATCCTACGAGGACTCCCCTATATATTTTGCTTCCTCAACGACGTTCTGATCGCCTCCACCTCACCCGACGAACATTACCACCACCTTCGCCATGTACTAGACATTTTTTGGACTGAGGGCCTCCGCATCAACAAACCAAAATGAGTCCTAGCCCAGCCGTCCGTCAAATGTCTCGTACATTTAGTCACCACCCAGGGGATCACACCCCTTGTCGAGAAACTTCACTCAACAATTCCCCCGACCCCGCACCGTCACCAAGCTCCGACGGTTCCTCAGAATGATAAATTTTTACCACCGCCACCACCTTTGAAATGCCGCTCAACATCAACAACCCCTCATGGACACTATCCCCTAACGTCTAAAAAACACGACAACCGACAAACCCCGTGGAATGACACACTACAAACCACCTTCGACCAATGCAAAGCCGACCTCGAAAACGCCGCCCTCCTCGCTCATCCCGCGCCACACGCCACTCTCTCAATCACTACGGACGCTTCCGACTGGGCCATCGGTGCCGTCCTCCATCGACACATAGGGGGCGGCACCCAACCGTTAGGGTTTTTCTCGAAAACCCTATCAGCGGCCCAACGCAAATACTCCACGTTCGACAGGGAACTCTTGTCCATCCACGAAGCCACTAAGCACTTTTGTGACTTCGTGGAGGGCCGCCAGTTCTCTGTGAACACCGACCATCGCCTCCTCACCCACGCCCTCCTCCAAACACGAAAATCTGCCTCCCCACGCCGCCTCCGGCACCTTGAGTTCATAGCTATTTAAGACGGACATCCATTACACTCCGGGAGCAGACAATCCGGCGGCGGACGCCCTCTCTCGCCCACCCACCACACCCATCGATGAACTGTTACCATTCCCCTCGCCACTCCACATCGCTCGACAACAAAATCCCTCCACCGACTCGTTACTCACCAGCCTCATCGCAGCCGACCGCCTCTGCCAAATACCACACCACAATCTATGATGTGACACCTCATCCGACAAGCCCTGCCCCTATGTATCTCAACCCCTCCCCAATGACATCTTTAAACACTACCACTCGCTCCACCACCCCGGCATCCGGGCTAGCCAGAACCTAATAACCACACGGTATTTTTGGCCCTACATGAACTCGGACATCCGAGCCTGGGTTCTCGGGTGCCAAAAATGCCAGAAGTTTAAGGTCTTGGCGCACCTCCACATCCCACCACATCCCTTCGACGACGCCCTCCCCTTCGAAAACGTATGGCTAGACCTCGTCGGACCACTTCCCCCTCCGAAGGGAAAAGATACTGCATCACGATGATCGACCCGGCAACCAATTGGGTCAAGTGCATCCTACTCGCCCATATCACCGCGGACGTCATTATCCGGGCCTTTCTAAACAATTGGATCGCTCGATACGGCTGTCTATGGGTGTCACGGTCAATCAGGGCCGGCAATTTGAGTCGGCCCAATTTACCGACCTTTTACACTCCCTCGGAATAACCAAAAACCGCACGACCGCTTACCATCCCTAGTCCAACGGCAAGATCTAGCGGTGGCATTCCGTTCTGAAACAAGCACTGGCCACGTCATGCGACTCACCCTCATGGACAAAGGCCCTTCCATATGTGCTACTAAGCATCAGAACCGCCACCTGACCTACCAAACGCACCTTTCTGGCGCCTTTGAGGTTGCCCGCCGACATTTTTCTGAAGGAAACCGCGGGAAATCCCCCTCAACGTAACCCAACCCCAATTGCGGACACTGCTTGTCCCAAATGGTTCCATTCTGCTACGCGCATTTACCTCAAAAAGCCGGGCTCATAAAACCTTTCACCCTCTTTAAGCCAGTCCCTTTCATGTAATCCGAACGACTGTGAATACCGCTACACTGCAAATTGAGGGAAAACCCCATCTGGTCCCGCTTGCACGATGCAAACCAGCGTTTTTCCTCCCTAATTCCCCGCCATCCAACATTTCTCCACAGCTCCCAACCACCCGCTGACCATGCAACATCTCCCCACGGACTCCTCGCCGTCAACCTCCCACATGACACGGACTTCGAAGCCGTAATGCAAGACCTCTGCATACCACACCCGCTCTCTCCCATTCCCGGGCTCCCATCACCTCCGCAATGGATTCTCCCGCCGTTTTGGACCCCCTGAAAACCTCCCCGGCCTCGGCAGTGGTCTGTACCCGGGTCAGCAACCATACGCGATTTTTAATTCACCCTAGCCACCGGGGTACACGACTCCTACGTACCCCAGCACCGGGCCATGCTGCCACCACCGCCTCCCACTACCCGGCATCCCTCCATGACACCACCACCACCGCTAACCACCGATGCGCCACTGCCGGGGATGTCCCCCATAGTAGCCGTCAGGTGTTGGCCCGGGATGAGACAGTGACCCCCGCAACGACAGCGCGGTTTCCTGGCGGGCCCAGCACCCCTTCCCGCCCCGCTCGATCGCAGCGGAGCCTTTGACCAACCACCATCTGCACGTTACGATAAAGCGTCCAGATGGCGGCTGTTCGAATGGTCCACTGCTTCATTTCGTATGGTTCCCAATAATATGGTTCCCAATGCACTTATACATCGCCTTCAGCACAAATTGTATCTCTCTCATCAATAGCCTTCAGCACAAATTGTTTCTCTCTTCTATACAGCCTTCAGCGCATACTGTGATGCTCCATCTTACCGTCAAATTGTTTCCTTTTTTGTTTTTATTTGATCAAATCTGGGGGACCTATGTTCTGGTACCCCTCAAATTCCTACATTTACCCCTCCTATGTAGTATAATAAAGATTTAACCAAATAAAGGAGGGGAACGACGAGCTGAGCGAAGCCACGGGAATGTAGGAGAAGGGTCCCCTCCAACAAACTCCATCGCCCCTCAAGGGTTGTAACGGCCGTTGATGGACAGGGGATGAGTGGAAAGGGGCCTTTATAAACAGCCCGGCCAGCCCAGCTCTTCATTCGACCAATCACACTCTTACATACGACTACCCTCTCTCACACACTTCACACTTCAACTCTCTCTCTCCTTTCCTTGTATCCCTACCATTAGGGATCACAACAAGCGGTTTGGTCAGATTCCGCAGTCAAAAATTAGGCACATTTCGTTACACTCAGATTCACATGCAAGGTTATTCCAAATGGAAGTTGTCATATAACTATAATACTGTAGACCATCATATTCTGCATGCGAGTGCTCTGAACGCAGAATTTGATGCTCTATAACCTCAGTATATGAAACTTGAGTTACATGACATTTTTCATTTGGAATAACCGTTTTGATTTATTATTCTGGGAATAATACACCTATGTATTCGCTCAGCAAAAATTTTGCATAACACCCTCTCAAAAATGTTTCTTTTAGTTTCATGATGCGTAGATTCCAAAAATGCGATGTCCGTCAGCCGTACCATGCATATATCTACTCTATATTCGGTGTAAAAAATTCGTTCTTTCGCACACAAGCTCCATTTGGGCCCTAGTTGTGTCCCGAAACTTTGCAGCCCGATAGGAATGTACCCAGGGTGTTATGGGTGAAAAATGGGTGTAAAAATAGGGTTTTTTGATGTTTTTGAAACATGAGCTTGTGAGGCATCGTTTTCCATGTTTTTGAGGACGAGGAGACCGAATATGAAGTCGATTTGTGACCATGGAGTGGAAACTTGAGGTTCTAACGATGTTTCAACCATAAAGGTGCGTTAAATTTTAGTCCAAAATCGTCGTTCTTCCTCACACAGTTTGGCTCCATTTTTTGTAACACATTTGGGTCCTAGTTGTGCTTCGAAGCTCGGCAGCCCGATCGGAATACACCCGGGGGTGTTATGGGGGGGGGGGGAATAGGTGTATAATAACCACCTATAAATATGGGTGTATAATCACCTAAGTTTATGGTGATTTCAGACAATTTCCCAGGTTTTTGACTCATAAAGAAACGATTTGGGGAGCTGAACCTTTGTTACAACCTCAATTCTTCACTATCTGGTCAAAATCAACTTCACATTCGGTCTTCTCCCCCTAAAAAAAAGGAAAACGATACCTTACAAGCTCATGTTCACTAAAACCTCAAGAACTCTCGACAAACCCTATTTTTACATTTATTTTTCATCCGTAACACCCCTGGATGTATTCCGATTGGGCTACCGAGCTTCGGAGCATAACTAGGACGCAAATAATGTGTTCCCAAATGGGGACCCAAACTGTGTTTGCAAAATCGACGATTTTAGACCAAATTTTAACGTAAATTTAAGGCTGAGACTTCGTTAGAACCTATGTTTTCCACTCTTAGGTCAAAATTTACTTCATATTAGGTCTCCTCGTCCTATGAAACATGGAAACACCTCACAAGCTCTTGTTACTAGGTAATACTCCAACTTTTACCCCCATTTTTCACCCACAACCCCCTTGGGTATACTCTGATCGGGACGCAAAGTTTCGAGACACAACTAGTGGCTACATGGAGCCTGCGTGAGAAAGAACGAATTTTTTAGACCGAAATTAGAGTAGGACACATAAAGGGACGGCGGACGGACATTGCATTTTTGGAATCTACGCACCTTGAAACGTAAAAGAAAAAAATTTGGAGGGGTGTTATACAAATCTGTTGCTGAGCGAATACATTTACATAGTATATTATTCACAGAATAATACACCAAAATAGCGTTTTTCGAGGGGTTTTTTTAAAGGTTTTAGTGAGCATGAGCTTGTGAAGTATCGTTTTCCATGTTTTTTAGAGCGAGAAGACCGAATGTGAAGTGTAGTTTTACCAAAGAGTGAAGAATTGAGGTTGTAACGAAGGTTCAGCACCCAATATTCATTTTTTTTTTACGGGTCAGAAACCTGGGTAATTGTCTGAAATCACCGTTGTCGTGATTCCCTTTCAGAAACCACTCCTGTAATATTACGAGAGATTTTACCAAATAAATGCGGAGAACGTTGAGCTGGTCAACAACAAGGGTTTTCACCAACCGCCAACAGCCTCAAACGGTCGTAAAGTCCAATTGTTGACCGGGGACGGGTGGTAAAGTCCCTATAAAAACTCGCCCTTCTGGCCCAGCTCAGCATTCGACGATCCGACCCTCGACTAGTGACCTCTCTCCCTCGAACAACACTCTCTCTCCTCTCACTTCTCTCCCTCCCTTGCCCTTCCTGACGCCTGCTGTTGGTGAAAACCACGGGGTGTTAGCCATCATCTTTCCAGTTGTTTCTGCTTTTGGTGAAAACTGCAGGACACTCCCTTCTCACCTAGTACCTGCTGTTGGTGAAAACCGCGGGGTACTAGCCGCCCTTCCAACTAACTCTTAGTTAAATGATTGTTGTAAAACTGGATCTTACTCAAGCGTTGATCTTTTTTGGGGAAGCGTCACGGCAGTTCAATTACAAATTAATTGAATTCGACAAATGCATCAGCCACGCTCCAACATTATGATAGAAATTGTTCGGTTACCTACGAAACGTAGATTCAAGAAAACGGTTGTTTGTTTACCTGATCTAAATGGTCACGGTAGATAATGGTACCGACACCTAGAAGTTAGGTGATATATCCCTATATACTTTGGAATATTCCAATAGGTAAACTTTTGAAAACAATGCATGTCAGAGGATGAAGTCTATATCGAGGTGCACAGGGTGAAGCCAGGTGTTTAAGCCAATGTAGCGAATTTTCTTGAACTATCTCAAGATGAGAGCAGGACAGTGGCGATCTAACAGGTCTATGCAAGTAAAAAAAGGATGTGAATCTATATTGGAACTAGCGCAAGAGCCAAGATTGGTGCAGGTATACCAAGGGGGAGCCGTCATAAAAGGCTCGCTTCACACTTGCGAGGTTCCACGGGGCGCGGTTCGGATTCGGTCAATGTTCGGAGTCTCAAAACAGCGACTTGGGGGCAAAAAGCTGCTCGCAAAACATCGTTGATAGAAATGTCAAGGTTTGGAGGGAGGGGATAGGTTTCTATAGACGTATTCTACAAAGTGGGAACGGGAAGGAACAGGTTTCTACATGCACATCCAAGAGCGAGGTGCGAAGCACCGAGCATGCTATTTTGGCGGGCAAAATGGATATCGATTCTTTTTGAGGCTGAGGAGGTTTTTTATGGCGGGTAAATTTTTACAACTGGGTTGTTTGCGTGTGGGGGGAGGGGGGGATCACATCTTTTTTGCATTGAATTGCATTTTTAAACTTTTTTCCCCAGTATCTACCTAACAATTATTTCCCAGTAAAATTTTTTTCCCAGTCAGATTTCCAGCTGGATCCGAAAGAACAAGAACAAGAAGTAGAAACGTGAAAAATATCGGTTTTCAAACTTCCATAACTTCGGCATCTGATGGTCCCGAGGTTGAAATTTGGTACATGTCCTCAGGGGCCCCTCGAGAGGGGGTGTACGAAAAATCAATACCGAAGACCCCCAGGGGTCCTCTTGTCCTCGACTTCTCTCAACTCAGTGTATGAAACGCACCATACTTCAGTTTTTTGTCAAAATATGCTGGTCCCAATGGGCTCTATTCAACATTTTCCTTTTTACCCGTCTGTAGAGAAACATCATCGCAATGAAAAGTCGTCTGTCCACGGTGAAACTGGCGAGTGATTGATCCTACCGCATGCAAACCTCTTACGAACCTCGGAGATGTCGGTTTGGAGGCGGCTGCCAAAACTTCACCTAATCCGAACCGCGCCGCGTGGAAACCTCGCACGGTTGAACAACCACGGTTTCGAGCACACCTTCAGACGTGAATTTGAAATTAAAAATGACGGTTTTTATTCTTTCGCGAATAGCAACTAACTACTGGCAATCGAGTTGGAGTTGAAGTGATTAGACAAGTGAGTTGAATCTAGAAATTTCCACAGTGGCAGTGGAGGAATAATGTTTACAGTGCAAGCAATACACCCTACTCCATGAATATATCATTCGCAATGCATCCAGAACACATTTCGGTAGAAATGAAAGGGGTTAAAATCTTCACTGTCTGCGCTCCTTCGGGATTTTCAATCTACCTGTTGTGTCATTGTCCATCATAATTATAGTTGGATGTTTACAGTTCTGCAAAATGACCATAGTAAACATTTCAATCCCATAGATTCACTCTCGAATTAGAAAACTATGAATTTCAACCGAAATCCGGACCCGGAATCGGTTTTTGGTTTATTATTTTCAATAATGAACCATTGGAATCGAGCATGAAAAAAAAAAATTCTTACCCCCCCTCAAAATTTGATGGTTTACGTTTCAAGGTATGTAGAATCCAAAACTGCAATAAAAATATTTCTGTCTGTCCGCCGTACGCCGTACGCCGTACGGGCCACTTTTCTTAGTTACCATGAAAAACAATTGATGAAATTCGGGTTATAGGTTCCGTTCGGCGTCTAGTTGGTCCTCGAAGCTCGACGTTACTGTGAGTCATCTCTAAGGGGTTCAAAATAGGGGTTGAAATTTTCAAAACGCCTATACCATTTTTTTTACGTGAATATTTTTACGGTTTTAAATAGTTCTTGAACTTGCGAGTTTTTTAAGACCATCCGGAGCATCGTACGTCCAGCCGTTCGTTCACAGTAAGGCCCCGAAGTTTGCACCGACAGGCATTTTCGACTCCAGTGTGAATGAAATTGTATACAATTCAAACCGAATCTCGTAACCAGAGACGCGCCCACAATAGGAAATTTGGCGGAGATAGAATCATTGCTAGGGATCACCTGATTATATTGGCGGAGTATGAAGTCGAGTTGGTTGTTCTGTGATATTATTTCATTTGAAAAATGATGGCTCTTTTGGAGTTTGTTGGTAGGTAGTGAAACTTGAACAAACGTTGAAGTATTATTGATGGGTAAATTATTACTACGGTAAATCATTACTCAACGGTAAATTATTACACAACGGTTCATTATACCATCTACGTAGAAGGGGCTGGAGTTTTTTGGTAGGTACTTTTGCAACTTTTTTCACTCCTCATCAACAATTTCAGAACTTCATTATGTGTGTTTCTTTTTGTTAGGTACTGTTTGTCATCGGCAGAATTATTTTAGCAACATTTAACTCGAGATTTAGGTAGGTACCTAGTAACGAGTACGGGGTTAGGTACCAACCTACGGAGGGTCTGCGATCTACATAATATGTATAGAATAGTACATATCATATTATATAGACGGGTTATCTATACATAGAGCTGTGATCTGTAACAGAAGGGTATTCTATACAAAATAATAAACCGTTGTGCAGGGATTTGCAGCGTTTTTTCCGATGGATTTCATTTACTACAAATTTCCAACAAACCTAGCTCGCATACATATTTTCAACCAATGAGCTCAAGCTAAAACACGAAATTCGGTGGTGACGTTGAATTTTTTCTAAAATTATTATACGAATATTCAACAGTTTGGCAATTATCAGAAAGCAAGATAGTGGGGTCTACGAAGACAAAATATGCAATTTGTCATAGGGGTTGATTTGATAGTGTCCTGGGATACCTTACTGTTCCCCGTAAACTAGTGTAATAATTTGAGGATTAAAGAGCTGGAAGGAGCGTAATAGATCGTAAAACGAGCTTACCAGTTGACCTGATGATGGCTACAGGCCGTGCCATTGGAGGGGGCGGCGGTGGCGGCAGCATGGAGCTTGGATAATACTGGGACAGCTTGTTGGGGCTTCTCGACGGGCCGGCCTATGGATAATGTGAAAGTCATGGGAACGCTCAAAATTGGGGTTCTTATTATCAGCCAAAGGTAGTTTTATGTATGGAGAACATTGGAAAAGATTTTAAAAATCAACAATTCCAGCGGATCTAAAATAGAGGAATACCCACGTGGGCTGGTATGCCTATTGTGGTTTTGAACGATATATTCTACTTGATTTATTGAAGTTTCTTGAAGATTTGGTGACGGCACTATCTTGCTTGCACGTCTTGGAACACCCGACTGTACAATATAAACCACGTCTTGTTTGACATATCAATGTTGTTGGTCAACTACTTTTATTATCAAAGGCAATAACTTTCGGAATATTGTAACAGATGAATCCACCAAAAATAGTTCTTCTCACGAAAAAAAAAAGAATAAAAAAAAATAAAAAAAAGTTATAGTCATGGCTGACCAAATAAGCGAATTTTCGGAGTATTTTACATACATGTTCAAAAGTAATTTTTTGGGATATCCCCTGTTTTGGACGGTTTTTATATATTTTTGACTGATAGAAACTTGAATTTGACCAACTTTTCAATGAAAAAATATTTTTGGCTGGAAGTAGTAGGTACTATTTTGATGTCTCGAACATCCATCCTGTGGCAGTTTTAATGAATTCGTGGTTGTGTGAATCTTAACTATTTTTGATGATTCTAAGTAGGTAACTAATCCAATCTTAATTTTTATATAATTATGTACATTTTATTCTGAGTAAGGAAAACTTAATTTGGAAGATAAAATTAATTGGAGAACATAGAGCAAAGAAAAGGTCTTTAAAACCAGAATGTTGGTTAGAGGCATATTTTTGTGAACTCCCAAACTGCGACGTGAAGGGAGAACTTCACAGAGGGACGTCACTTCACGCAGGTAGGTCGAATGTGAAAATAAAGAAGTATTCGTTAATTTTTCCGACTGATTGAAATGACCTCATAAGTTAACAACTCAAACTACGATTCAGAAAAAACCAGTCATTTTCAAACCCATGGGCACTCCTCTTTGTGTAAGTTAGATGGCGTATCTCTTGATTACCTGATTTTGAGCGTTTTCAGCTTCTTGACAAACGAACGTTACAAAGTCGGAGAGAGTATCATGACCATTCTCAGGATACTTGGCAGGGCTGTGCTGGTCATTCTGTTGATAGTACGTGGCAGCGGCCAGTGATGCCACGTTCCCATGTTGTGGTGGTAACCCTGAGGAATTATTGAACCCAAATTCAAGTTTCAAAAGGGTTTATCACACAATCAATGTCTTACAGTTCTGTCGTCCCAGGGAATAAAATGTTATCATGCTGTCATCGTGGACTGTTAGCACTGGTGGAATGTCAGGATGCTGTAAATGAATGAGATCCAAGTATATATTGAATTTGGCATGAAAAAATAGGTTCTTGCTACCACGGAACGAAGACGGGGTCCACTAACTCAAAGACGTTAAACGGATGAGCGCACCTCTGCTGCAAATTATGACGCTCTCGTTGCCACAAACACTTCCGCAGAAACGACATGCGTACTTCCTTTCATTTATAGGCCGGCAAAATTATGCTTCTATAGTTGATTGATTATTACACTTCAGCGTTCCTGTACGGCGAAGACAATGTTTTTGTGCAATCCTAATAATGGTACAGAAACCAAGGACAGCAATGTTTCTAAGAGTTGCGAGTTAAAATCGACTAGAGCATTTCCGATTCATCATATCTGTTTCGTTCTGGCTAAAAACCTGATCTCGATAGTTACCATGTTATTGCGTAATTACTGCTAGATCAAGTTAAAATCGAATCGTCTTGAAACATGCGATAGCTTCCTTGTGTACTATACTGGGATTGTACCAATATTTGCGCTAAGACTGGTCTGAAAGTTCAGCAAAGTAGAAACCCGAAAATACTAGAAGTCTTTGTGATTTCAGAATTAGTGTTGATACCTGTTATACCTGTGGAGGGTTTCATTGCAGACCCGCCATTTCTCTCAACTTGCTGAAATCAGCTAGATTATTCCCTTTATGGCACCATTCAGGTACCTAAACTATGTTTGGTACTCAAGGTCAGCGTAAAATAGATGCGATACTGCATCTATTTTGACTACCGACCGATAATACGCATTTTCAAAATTGAATAACTCCGTTATCTTCACATGTTTATCACAGAAATCTTGACATTCATAATTTTAATCGAGTAAATATACCGACAGAACGAAAGGTTTTTAGGAAGTTTATGTAAGTATCCATGCATTATTCCCCTGAGCTCCATTCACAACCAAAGATCAATGAAACCAACTATTGAATATCTTGATGGTAATTTATTGAGGTTTTTGGGTGTAGGTACCTATTTTCGCCTGATACGAGCTACAGCGACCGTCAGTAATCATCGCAGATGTGAGTTTGATAAAGATGAAGTTTAGAAAAAGGTTGAAAACGATGATTTAATGAAGTTACATAAATTAAACGTTTATTAACAGGAAGCATACTATTACGAACAAACAGACCAATAAAAAGAAAATAGGAAATTTGTTTTCGACACAGATACAAAGCTTCTCGTTTTAAATGACCCATTACCGTCAGGACACTAAAATTAAATTGGTATGTACTTCCAAAAACGTTTTCAAACTTTATGCTCAATACAAAGCCTACACATGTGAGTCAAACTCCATGAATATCCCCCCCCCCCCCCCCCCAACCATCATTAATTATAGTTTTTCGTCAAATATTCAAGGAGCTATCAATGAAAAGGGCATATCAATTATGGGCTAAACCTATCCTGCATTCACGCATGTACATTCCTTTAGTGTTCAATAGATCTAAACATAGCTACTAAACAGCTTGAATGGATTATTTCAGTCCAAATAAAATCGAAAATACGTGGGTACATATTGTCGTACGTATCGGATGAAACAATCTATAAACATCGAAACATTTAAAGAACCAATTAGAGTTATTTATCATGCATTCCACATTGATAGTATATACACATAGAAAAATGAATGCTTGAATAAAGTTACGAACTAACGGTGACAATTACATAAATACTAACACTTATCATACAGCCAACATGTATTACACATAGTTATTATGCCTTCGAAGGAATAGCAAATCTACAGTCACATGTAATAATCCACTGATCAAAGACACACATCAATAGTAATCTAAAGGTTATCCCACATTTGGGTCATTTCTCATGCTGTGAGATAGGAAGAAAATGAACACGTAAGCTGAGACATTATCAACCTCCTTTGCAAAACTGACTCCACTTAATGAGGCAGTTTGTTCGTTATTGGTGTTATCAGTTGGGATCTACCAATCTAGCTTTAGGATGGCAGTCTGTAGCCATAGGATCTTAGATATTTATATTTGAATGGTCCATATTTTGATGTGCTAGATTTTGAAAAAAATTACCTACCTACTTAATGATGAGCCTCATAACATTATTTGGAAAAGAAAATAAGAACCACTCCTACAATCCTCTTCTATTTCGACTTGTGGCTTAGGAGCCATTCAAGAGAAAAACCAAAATATGTATTTCCGATTCTTAAAGATATTTATAAGGGCTATACATGATACCGATTTTTCGATTTACTCAATCGGAATTATTGATTCAAGGACAGTAATTTTCGTTCTGTTGCAAGTATTATCCATTCAAATGTATTTCTTGAGTATTACTGACAATCAGCATTTCAGCTAGAAAGTAGAAATCGACATCTACATCTGCGTTTTCATTTTCTGATATCAGTAAACGCGGTTTATTGTTTCATTCGACTATTCGTATACAGATATGTTCGGGATAGGAACTCTTCAATACGGGAAATGCTCTCCTCTCTCTCTCCAAGGGTCATTTTTTCATTGACATAACCCCCCCCCCCCTCCCTCCCCACCCTCAGCCCCTTACCATGCGATTGATGCGTCTATAACACATGGATACGAAGAATAAGGTACACATTTCTAAGACGTCTGTACATCGAAAGCAGGCAGATGTGAGTTTGATAGAGGTGAAGACTTGAAGATGATTGAAAAAAGATATGATGGAATGAAGTTACAAAAATTAAACGTTTATCAACACGAAGTACTATTACGAACATCCAGTCCAATAAAAAGAAAGCAAACGTAATAACATATAGCCCTACCAATTTGAAGGTTTGTTGTAGCGCAGAAGGATGAATACTTAGAATCAACTTTAATTTGGGAAATTATTTCAAAAATTCGTAACGATCTATTGACAATTGATTTTATTAACTCAACAATTATTTGCTAATTTATTATACTGGAACTGCATGATAGATTAAAATGTAGATGTTACTATATCAGAACGATGGGCATATAAATAAATAGGGACCAACGGCATTACCGCTACAACAAAAAATGAAATGAGACCATTAAATTAATGTCCTACATCGATTCAATATAAAGCAGCACTAAAATGCTTTGCTATAGTTACGTTTTAACAACAACAAAACATATAAGAAGTTAGAGAGTGGAAAGGAAAATATAAGGGATATATAACACCAATAACATCCACACAGTTAGTACCTGGTTAGACTGGAGAGACATCATGCAATATAAGGAGGTTACTGAAACAAAACCATTTGCTGTTACTTCCTACTTCACCTATCCTATGACTACCACTCTTCTAGGTCCTATATCTGTTCACAACAGTCTGGTCAAATTCCAACAAAAAATAATCAACAAAAGATATAAAGTTTCATACAGCAGAAATAAAAATGGACTTGTAAAACTAAGCGAGTATTATCGTATTACACACGATGGAAATCCACCTATGCTAGACAATGAACGAAATAACTATATTAAATTATTTCTTAGCTATCAACAGTGGTATCATCAGAGTATATAATACGTAGTTCCTTGGACCAAACGAGATAAACTGGATGAACAGACGATTAAAATGGGGCAGTTATAAGTAGGTACCCACCTGCTTAAGGGAGAAAGGAGACTGACAGCCTCTATGGTAGGAATACAGTTATACAGAAGTGCAATGACTCCGAAAAGTATCACTCCATGATTCGGTTTCATCTCGGATAATTTATAATCCTCCGTATGGTTCTATAAGGGGCAAATTATAAATTTCCTGAAGGCAGGCTGTTCGTCCACCAGTCAGCTTATTGCCATCGATATAAAATAGTAGCTATTTTTTTGTCAAATCAACGTTTATTCCTACGAATCTGGTTTTCTAGTTTCAAATCAAACTTGCTCAACTTCAAATCAGACTTTTTTGAATTTCAACTTAACTGACAATGTCTAATTTAAAATTGAAAGTTTCATTCAACAAGTACAATTAGTCGGAAGTAAAGTTTAATTTAACGGACAAAATTAACTCTAGGGCAGTAGTAATTTTTGCCTAAGATGGGATTTAAGCTGGTATCACCGGCGACGAATCTCACTTCAATCGTGGCGAGTATCCGTACTCGAGGGGTTTGATTGCTTGAAGACGTGTAAATATTCATATTTAACTACAAGAACAGGGGCTAAGATGTAGAGCGAAATTAAAAATTATACTTTATATAAATCAAGAAAGGAGAGCATGCGCAATCGCATCTTAAACACAATTTACAACGTAATCATGTTCAAAGGTCTCATATTTATTTCGGGCACAAATGCGGCAAATACAAGACCGGCCCGGCTAATTATGAAATTTAGATGCTTCAACAATCGACGGAGAGGAAGTGAGGCATGTCATAAACTACTGTCACCCGAAAAGGTGGGCTGTCTTGGTGGTCGCTAACTACAGATAAGTAGCTGCACCGTTTAGTTTACTTTACTCTACCATCCCCCTCACACAGTCAAGATTAACACAACCTTATGATTTATAATACAATGGAACCCGAGGATTGCAATCTAAATCTCCTGATACTAATCATCTCTATATTCCTCCTGTGCATCCTGAAATCGCATTCCTGAAATTTTAACTTACTACTTATTCAACTTTCTTTTCAAGCATGGGCTCTGTAACAGCCGTTTCAAAAGGCTATAGGTTCAATTCTTGGAATGTGCTCCGGGATTTTGTTTTGTATGAACGTTTGTGAAGGCCGTACGTCTATCCCAATTTGCATCTCAGATTTATCCATAACTAGTGCCTATAGAATTCGCTACCAAGCCTAATTGCAAGGGTCCATTGAGTAGCTTATCAGGGAACAAAATATAGTCTTACCATGTTCCACGTCAGAATGCCAGCTGGTTTGACTAGAAAGTGAGGCAGGGCTCTGACCGTAGTAGGCGACGTCAGGCTGGCCTTTGTCAGCTCCTCGGGAGGTGCCACCGCCGCCTCCGAGCTCGATCTCGTCTTCTGCTGAGCTAAGACGACGGACCCTCTTGGAGCGCGGTTCGCCAGGGCTTTGGCCACTTCGAGGGAGTCCCAACGGGCCTGGGGGACATAAGAGTATATACGCTCAGTGGGAAGTAGCTGATTAACTGGAGATTATAATAGCCTGATGGAATAGCCTGAATGAATGTATTCAAGTCTTGTCATTGTACGCCCCATCCTCCCATACCTTCTGTTTATATTCGGAGGAAGATCAGCGTGATGGAGAATCTTCTTGCTATTTTTGCGGTTTACTGTATGAGTTTTGATTTCCACCCCAATTCACATAAGAACGCCAAATCTAAAAAGATTCACGTTCAAAAACTAATACCAATACCGAATTGTGGAATTGAACGTTATCGGTTTATTGGGGGAAATGAGGAGGGAATTCAAGGTAACACGCGCTGCCGACACAGTCCTGACATCAGATCTAGTTTCATTTGACTGAAAAACATTCAATTATACCGGAATGGCGTATTACGAAGATCGGACGAGTCATCTGCACTATTCTACGATAACTGATGAGTATTATATTTATTAATTGAAAGAAACTCAAATTTATTATCACTGCAGAACAATTCTCATTACTTACTGTATTGGGCCGAAGGAATCATGCTGGTGTGGTCTTGCCCTGGGGGTGTGTAGCTGCTGCAATAGTAGCCAGGGTTTTCTATTTTAATTACATTTATAGGGGGCTGCATACCGTTGCAGTTTTGTACAATTGAGGCTGTAACAGAGGAAACAGTGATACCGATCACATACAATTGGAAAAATAAAGGTCAAGGTGATACACATAATTAGCTTCCAAGTATCAAATTCATGCACGTTAATGCCATGTAGATCACGGGGATCATTAAAGGACAAATTCCCCTGAAGAAACCACCAAACTCATTTCCATAGAGCGAGTGTTATGAGCATTAAAATCCTTGGATTTAACTTCGGGGGCATGTACAGGGGCTACTATGAATCCTTATGCATTCATGGGGACCAACCCGTATAATCATTGTGAACTCAATCTTATCTCACTCGAACGGTAATGTTATACCTACCTTAGGTAGTTAGGATTTCAAGTTTGAGTGTGCACAGACTGAATTGCTAGTACAGTTTCACACGAATTCCTTGTTGACTCCCATATTTAATCAACATGGCATTAGTACAGCAGGATTTATTTTAGGGCTCGCGGACAGACCAACGGTCAGGTACTGAACCATAGTTCAGAATGGTCCGATGGATATTGACAACAATGTTTATCACGCCGAAGTGATCATTGGACATCTTCTACCATGACAGAATAGGAAGCAGAATGTAGAGGGTCGCTGGTTTAGATAACTGAAAGCGCCTTGAGGTAAGTTTAAGGTTCAGAAAAAGGGTTCGTGAAGTCATGATTACGTTTATTGAGATTGAGGTCTGGTGGCGTTTGAAAATTCCATAGACATTCGAAGTGACCGGTTAGACTCATAATGTAGGCTGCAAAAGGCGTTTCAAGTCATCTAAACCAAATGACAGTGGCAGCTGGTCCAGCATATTAGTACCCACCAATACTCTGAACCAGCCATCCATGGAATTGCTATCTCTAAGAAAAGCTAAAACGTTAATCATGCACACAATCACACTGACCATAACTGCTCTCAAGATACGGGAGGAGGGAGGTAAAATTTAATGCAAAAGACTCCACGAAATGATTGTTTTTGAATGTGTAGGCAGGTGTCTGTCCTTTTGGCGAACACCTGGTATTCGTTTGGTATGATCGTGGACAATCCTACTTCCTTTTTTGTTGGGCGTGGTGTACTAGTGGAAACATCAATGACAGCTGTTTGCTTCCTCAATGTATTAATTTGTCACTGGTCCAAGTTTTCAGGGCACATTTTTTGCTAAGAGGCAATAACTAGAAGAAAAGGTAAAGAGGAAAGAAAAGGTGGACGACTTTTGTATTAGAAGATTTCGGAAAAAAAAAAAAAAAAAAAAAAACTGTGTCGCCGTATATTAACACACAAATATCTGGATCATGTTTTCGAATGCGTTGATAATAATGATTACCTACGGAAACATGTCAGTCAGTGTAAACCTTTCTCTACAGGTTTATTTAGCGCGCTAATTGAAGTACAGCCGGGGAGCTGAGATATTTTTCCCTATTGTCAAAACAATGTAATTAGGATGTGGTTAACACATAAAGTAAGGGTCGAAGTATCGTGTCACGTAATTCACCTTAGCCTCTAGATTCCAGTCCCTCGTGAACCTACCTACTGTTGCTCTATAGTCACTGATACGTCATGGGACTTTATAGTACCGCAATCCTAGACCTTTATACCAGCGAAGATGGGTTTTTTATCAGGAGTTGATCTATTTAATTAGTTAGGTAAATATTATAAAATAACGTGCCAAATACCAAATAAAAAACGTTAATAAACTGTTATCAAATAACTCGGATAAGCCGATGGAAATTCGTCCATATTGTAATATCATTCCTCTCCCTAAGTTCAACGAATACCTGGATAGGTGGTAGGTACCTAATCCAATACGATGGGTATACAATGAGAATAATACATTATTGATAAATCGCAGAAACTCAACTTCCTTCTAATGAAATATTATCTACTGTGTTCTGCACACATATCGCTATTCATAAATAAGTAGGTTACTATTAAGTTATGGTGAACCTCTGATGTCTTTCCCGTAGATGGTCTAGAAATGCACCGAAGAAAACTAATATTTATGGATTCCTAGAGGTCGTCAGTGAATTCGTAACTGGCCACCTTCGGCATTCATAATATTAATAATGCAGTATGATACTGAATATGAAAATAATATCTTGGAATCATTCCACAAGATTTCTCACAAAGCTACATTTCGCTAATACCGATTTGAAGCATATTGAGGTTTTTCTGAATTTTGAAACGCCCTAGAAGCCCTGGAGGCTGGAGACGAAGAGCATAGTTTCGGTAAGCAGTTGGAAGTGTAGAATAGTTCACTTGGAAATAAATCATAAAGCAACTAGAGCCTCAAGCTGCAAGTTTTGCATTTTCCAGCAATACATTTAGCCTTTTTGCCAAATCAGCCTTCTTTTAAAAATCCCAGTATTTTCACAGAACACAAAGTATACGTAGAGGGTTCAAAAGACAATTAGCCCGATAGCCTATTTGTAAAATGGCTGTATCCTGTAAGTAAAAACAGTTGATTTGATAATGAGGCTGACCACCCCCATCCTTTTTAGGGAGGGGGGGGGGGGGAGGACTGGAAACTTTAAGTTGATTGTCGTTGAAACGCATTTTGATAAAGAGGTGGCATTTTTTAAGAAGACTAGGTTTTCTACAAAAAGTCCGGGACATATCCATTGTATGCAATCGGGGTTTGTTGTCCGTATCCCGGAATAGTTCTTGTTTCTTTTTAGTACACACTGTAAGTATGGATTAGCAAAATTTGACTGAAGGAGCTGCATAATGTTAGACGTAGAGCAACAAATAAGTAAAATATGTTTGTTATTTGTATCCCTGTTGTTAGTTTACGCATTATTATTAGTTAGGGAGTCTAAAGTGTTAACAACTGTCACGTCCGAGGGTGCCCTTTTATTGTCTGGTCAGAACAGGGTGAAATATGCATTGCGATCTAAAACCGCCGGTAGGTGTCTAGCTTTGAATTTATATGTTAATTATTACACTATCATACATAAAACTAATTAACTGATAGAGTAAAGGGACAAACATTGAATTGAAGTAAGCGATAACATGACCCCAATCGCGTATTGGCTACCTAGAGTCGTGTCTTAGCAACGAACAATGGAGGTAGGATGAAAGTGGAAGCAGACTGGTATTTGCGGTTGTGGAACTGTTCGAAGGACGAGGAAACCCATTCACACTTCATACATGATTAAACATGAAAAATTCATTACCTTTAGACAGTCTCCAGAGCTCCTTAGAGGAAAATACTCCAGTCGCTAGAATGGTGTCGTTACAAACAACACCGTTGTATGGGTTGTGAGCGTACCCTAATAACAAACAACCTTCGTCATTACATCGACCGACTTATTTGTAGCACGTGCAAATAGGTAGGTATATTGAAAAAAGAATATTAAATAATTATTCAAGTCCCTAATGAGTACCTAGTCTTTCTTGAGGCACTCAACATAATACCGTTGATTAGACTATGTAAGAGTATGAAACGGAACAGCCGAAATATAGGGTGACCCAGAGGAGTATATTTACATGTTCGATAGGACAGTACCCATCAAGAAGATGCCATGGAAGGGTGGGGGATCCGTTACAGTTTGAGTAGCGTGGTCTTTTGAACAATGCATTGTATATGTGAGAAACGGTAACTGAATGGAACTGGCTCACCGAGAAATTCGTCGTTAGTTGAATGTTGACTGGCACGGAACTGGCCCTAGCTGATCGACCTACCATTACGAAATGGGCACAAAAACCGTACCATTTACAGGTAGGTACGTACAGTAATGGAACAAATTTTTAACAAAAAAGAAACCGACTTTAAACAAAAGCGGTATAAAACTAAAAAAGTAAAAGAATAATTTTATTCTGGACAAACAAACATAACTTATTCAAAGCCTGTCCAACAAAATTTTTGAAGACAACACCAAAATTCAACTAAAATGTATAAAACCAATTTCAACTAAAAACCTTCATATTGGATACAATACGAAGGCTGCGTATGTGGGATTTTTAGTTGAAATTTGGCGCCGACTTCGAAATTCTTGTTGGGTTGGCTTTGAATAAATCATGCTCGTTTGTTCAGCATACAAACTATTCTTTACTTTTTTTAAGTTTTATACCGCTTTTTTGAAGTCGGTTTTGTTTTTTGTTAAATTTTTTTCATTTTTTTGCTTTTTAGTGGGGTATTTTTAGTAATGTATACCTCATGTTATCAAGTACTGATACCATCATTACTATGGCATCCACAGTCTTAGGCAGACTATTTTCTGTCGTCAAATCGTGCAATGTCTCAAAGCACTAGAAATTGAAGTGTATTTAACTGGCCTAGTAAACACTAGTATGCGACCAACCGGCGATCCTCTTTCGTTTGAAAAAAGATTCATCGAAATCGGTCCAGTGGTTTCGGAATAATCGCTGGAAAAACATTTGAGGGGAAAAAACCCAGGTCGACTTGAGAACCCGCCCTTTTTTTTTGTAGTCGGTAAAAAACAATTACCAGGAATTTCACAAACGGCACTACCAAAAGAAAATATTGATCAGCAGTGACCACTAGTCCCACACTATTTTTCTTCCCAGTATGGCACGCGTAATTCAACATCTCTGAACCAGTTTCATATTGGTGGGTCCGTCGGCAAGGGGTTACCTATAATATTAATGCAAGCCAACGTTGAACCGACGGCAAATTTTTCGTTGGGCTACCACTGACCCTTCATTTCTCACATGCCTGCCATAATATAAGCAACATTCTTTGTTCGGCTGACCACAGCTCCATAGCAATTCAAACTGCAACCGTTCAGGGGGGCAATGACGGCTACACGGACACCACCTTGCTTAATACCTGCAACGCGAACAAAAATGTGAAATATGCTCCTTAGTGTAACCTTGTATCCGCAGGCTACTGCAGTGTACAGTCAACACCTTTTTGAAACAAAACCAGCTTGGAGTTTCACAACTCACCAAACAAAATAAACGAGAGAAATAGGCAGGTCTCCATACAATAGGTAGCCTATTATATGGATACATATATGGATCTAGATGAAACTTTCTGACATCCAAACTGCATAATTAATCCTATCGGTTATAGTTTGGTAGGGATGTGAGCTATTTCATGAGAAAAACAACTTATCCACTGAAACGTCGATAAACTTTTGACTGCACGCTCCAGGACACATATACTATGATTTAAACGAAGTCTACTTTTTCTTCCCCTCAGTGTTCGGAAGTGGACGAAAATGCGTCATGTGTTTGTATTGGTTACATTGGTGACGACAAAGTTTTTGCCTACCTACTAATCAAAGTTCGAAGTTTTTTTCTAGGTTGCAAGTAGATGGCTTTCGTGGTGAGAGGAGTGGGGGGTGCCAATATTTTAATCCCTGCAAATCTCGATAGCAACCTCAACTGGTAACACCTTCTTGCAGAGGTTCACATTTGCTTTAAAATTGGTTGTATCAATATTGGCGGGAGATAATTAATGGTAGGTATGTCGCTTTTTGACCAAGAATAGGAATGTTAAACATAAAGGGCCTTGGACTTTCCTAGGTTATTTCGCTTTACAGGAAACGCCTTTTTTGGCGGTGTCCACCAATCCTGAGCGACAATAAGAAAGGAAAGGGCGCGAGGCGAACAAATTAGACTTGTCTAGCACGCTTTCTTTTCGCACGATAAGTTACCGACTCCTCAAACCTTTGGGAAAACCCTCTTAGATGAAACACGAGATAAACTCCCTAAATTCACATTATGTTCATTTGCTCCGTGTTCCGAAAATATCCATTAAACATTGCACATAATCGCTCGGTTTGAAAAGTTCAGTTTGCCATTCTGTGGTTTGTGTAACTCAGTGAATAAACAATCATTTAAAAGAAATCCATTATTATGGTTGCGAAAAAACCATATGAATTATCACATCAGCAGTAGGAACAATACCTAACATCACGTTCAACGAACTCAAGTTCAGAACTCATAGACCACAATGTTGAGAAGACACATGTCATTTTAATACATTTTTAAGAGTGATTATGATTGTTCAGGACCACTGGAAATATCGGTGGATGTGGTAACGCAAGGCAGTGATTATTAAAAAGTACACATAATAATATAATATGACCCCTGTCAGAGAGAGTTTAATACTTCAGTACAGATTCCTACATTGAAACAATGAAGAGAACCATTGATTGACTTCTGTTTATATTTTTAGGACTATTGAAGTAGACTTCTTTCTAAGAATTTTGAGACCAACCGCACTCTCCTACAATGAACATTTCTTTTTCTATGAGCTCTCTTAGTTTCAGCAACAAGTGACGTCACAATGAGCAAGGGAATCCCGACCGGGCGGGAGGGGTGTAATGACGTCACTTGTTGTCAAAACTTTGAAATCGAAAAAGAACAGCTATTCATCGTAGGAGAGTGCGGTTGGTCTCAAAATTCTTGAAAGGAACCTACTTTCACTTAAAAATGGGAAAGTAATATAAACAGAAATCATGGGTACTCCTCATATCCCCAATCATTGGTCTCAATGGGCAAACAAATTCTTGGTATAGTTTATGGTAATGAGGCTTGATCTATAACTAAAACTATTTTCCATTCACTCTGCTCGTCTGTCAAACAGTGCTTTAGGAATAGGTGAAGGACGGGGGATGAGGGGCTACAAACACCTATTTCTGTCTTCGACCAAGAAAAACACATCCTGTGAATGAATAGAGCAGATATATTAAACTGAACCGGTATTATGCACTAGAAAAACCATTGCACCAGTGAACTGATTCGCTGAACACGATACTTTACTATTTTAATATGGTAGGATAGATAATAACGGCAGGGATACCCATTCATTCCTTACGCGTATAAATACAATAAAACATTCATTGAATTCCTTCATAAGCTTGAACCAACATTTATTGACTTCCTAAAAAATCAAAATTTCGGTAAGATTTTGCCTAGCAAGTTATTAAAACCTTTATAACCAAACTGTTATTGTGGCTATTCGACAAAATGAGCGAACCCATCTGGCTCATCGCATTCATTTATCTCACTGCGATATTGATAATGACTTTATTTAATCCAGGAAAACAATTTATTAGAACCATTGGGTCCTCTCTTGCACTGTCCCTGGAAGAGACAGTGCATGTGACCGTCCTCACAACAATCATAACGATAAAGAAATAATAACAAACATAAAAATTTATTTCTACATAAATAACTACTAATTAACACATCACTGCGAATAATGTAAAAATGACGACCCAATACCTCAAATTTATGCACTACTTTTGCCGAACGAAATTTGTAAACAAAAAGACTCTGACACGGTTTCTGAACTGACTAATAATGGTGCGAATGGCTCATTCACGGAGTTATGAGTGAGGGTCGCATTGTGTTGGTTGATCGGGTGGGATATCTGAGTAGCGAAACAACTCGTGACGTCCCGGATCCCGCCAGCACTCAAGCAACAGCAATCGCATTCAATCTTCTCAACCAGTTTGGTTTATTAATCTCAATAATAAATCTTAAAAATCGTAAAAATGAAAATCCATCTGCACTTCCTTTTGAAAACTAATATGAAATTTGTTTGGCATTTGGCATGCAGGCTCCGATTGGGCGAAAATTATTACAGAAAATTTTCATAACTAGGCCAACTTCAAGAGGTGAAAAATTGGCGATGAAATGTTCAAATACTAATGCTCAATTAGGAGAGCGTAGGTACTTTTTTTTTGTTGTAAATTTAGATAAATCTCAACAATATTGGAGATTTAGACACATCTTTCAGATCAAATGATCATTTCCGGAACCTCTGTACAACCAACTATTTTTTTTTTCTTTCTAATATAACCCTGGATTTGACCTCTTGTCAAATCCGACTCGTTATTTCAATATTTAGTGCCTGTAGGCTTCACATGATAATTATTATCAGAGGTGAAGAGCTAATCGCTGGTCGGGTAAGCACATGTAAGCTTTTCAAAGCTTGTATTGGTGCCCGCCCGAGACGAGAACCAGAGACGCCGCGAAGTTGTATCCCAAAAACCGGGATATGAAGATCGGACGCTCTAGCCCACTAGGACACCCCGGCCCCCACTATTTGTTTTCAATAAGTGCATACAGTTTTAACAGAATTCACTTGTTGTTTCTGAAAATGTCTCATCTTCGAAACTCATCCTTTCGTTTGCGATGACGAACATTTTGATTAAACAAGGAAATTTCTATGAGTGACTCTCACCACTCCGTTCAACTTTGTATCAACACTCCGTTGATACAATAAACAGTTCTGAATAACGTTTGAGTACAAAAGCGTATTCAAATTTTGTGGAAAAAACAATGGTGAATAAGCGGTAGGTACTCAGTTTAAATTGTTTCGTTACTCGAAACCAGTCATCAAATCAGTAGTGAAATCGGTGAAATCATTTGAGGGAAAAATATTGGGAAGGCGTTCAATCGGAAGACGGTGAAATTCGTGGCTGAAAGACCTGAGGCGGTGGTTTTTCCTGTTCATTAGAAGCGGATTTTAGAGTTGCCTCCAACACAGATCTGTTTGGATGGCTGTTTGGATCGCCAACCTCCGAGAGGAGATGGTGAATTAAGAAGAAGAGTTACTCGAAAATTCGCTCATAGAAGTTTTTCTTTATTGAAAATAGGTTTTATAATATTATTGAATTTATTGATGTATTCCGACGACTGATGATAAGTAAATATAATTAGGATGAAACGGTGGTACCAGTATTCAGTCCATGGGCGGCGTTTCCGCCAAATATTTTGGCCCGTCATGACAGTTAATATAGTGGTGAGCTAAGATAATGCCTTGAAGGTTTACAGCATTGTCTGTAAACCTTCAAGGTATTAAATTCGCTCACCACTATGTTAACGGGCATGATAGGGCCAAAATCTTTGGCGGAAACGTCGCCCATTAAATAACACGGACTGAATACCGGTACCCCAGCATTTCATCCCAGTTGCTTACTTAATTTATCTATAGATAATTTGGTATATACATACTTTTATGATTGATTGATGCCTGCATTGCCATCGAAGATACATTAGTATGCAAAATTGCAGTTCAACTGAAGAACGAGTAGTCAATGAAAAATTTATAACAAGCTTTAGACCTAGACAGACTCAATAAAGGCGTGTATACCTACATTTATGCGTGAATCAAACGGTAGAAATTCAGCTCAATTTTCATAATGGTGGAAAAATGATTCAAATGACTCGTGATTATGTAGAATGCTTTTCGTGCCCACATGAAGGAAGCAATTTCGGATATTTTTTGAAAATAAGTGGGACAATGGATGGCAATAAATTGGTCGAGGGTTGCCTGGCAGAAGTGACCAAGTCCATTTTTTCCCGAAATTGAGGTTTTAACGCTTCATATAACTCGTAAGCTTGCTCTACACGCTAGTATTGGTAACTCCATGATAAAGGAACTATAAAAGGCTCAAATGCCCTTTCCAGTACCCCGATCCACCCCTTTTGTATCCGATTTGCATTTTCCTGGCAGAAATGACCAAGTGCTACCTATGCCGCACTTGGTCATTTCTGCCAGTAAAGTGCGAGTAATGGAAAAATGATCAAGTGCCAAATAGTCACTTCTGCCAGCCGGGATATTGTGAATCCGCTGGTTGAATTGAAGGCCCAAATGACCAATTTTTATTATTTTTGATACTTTATAGGTAGGTACCTACCCAAAAGAGGAACAGGGTGAGTGGAACAACGCCAGATAGTTATGGCCCTCAAACAGTCGCACGACCCAGACGTCTGCTGTTTAATTACTCGGCTGGTTAGCTGGCGTAGGCTGGTAGGCTTTCTTGTATTTTTGCTTCCGAGTCTGCGAAGCAGCGGAAGCCTTGTGTTCACTTTCGTGAGCCAAAAAATTTTTGTCTTCAGAAATCAAAATTTCCACTTGCATTTTGCGTTTCAAAGCCTACTGAACAAATTTGGTTCCGTGTCTGTCGGTCTGTGAGTCTGTGAGTCTGTGAGTCTGTGAGTCTGTGAGTCTGTGAGTCTGTGAATCTGTGAGTCTGTGAGTCTGTGAGTCTGTGAGTCTGTCCGCATTTCCTTGTTACAGCCATAACTTCCACGATTTTGAATTGATTCAGCTCAAATTTTGAGGGATGGTGCGGATAAGGCCCCTTGAGGTCCCATACAAATTTCAACATGATTGATCCAGCGGTACGCCCTGCGCATGCGCTAACGTTAAATTCAACAAACACGCATAACTTTCACAATTTTGATTCAATTTCGCTCAAATTTTCAAGGGTTGTTTGGACAAGGCCTAGTGAGTTCCAGTATGAATTTCAGCATGATCGGACCCTCGGTGCGCTCTGCGCATGCGCTGGCGTGAAATAGATTCAATTTCCTTGTTACAGCCGTAGTAACCAAAGATTTCACCCAATTTCAATGTAATTCTCAGGGATTAAGCGGGTAGGGCCCATTGAGGTCCCATATAAATTTCAACATGATAGAGCCAGCGGTTCGCCCTGCGCATGCGCTCTGTCTGTCTGTCTGTCCTTCTATGCACGGCCAAACGGCTCGACGGATATCGACCAAATTTGGCACGAATATCCAGTAGGCTCCCAAGTTGTGCAACGTCGCATTTTTAATTCCCTGACCATAGCGGAACTATGGTTGACCATGGTCAACTCCTGAATGGCTTGACGGATATCGACCAAATTTGGCACGAATATCCAGTAGGCTCCCAAGTTGTGCAACGTCGCATTTTTAATTCCCTGACCATAGCGGAACTATGGTCGACCATGGTCAACTCCTGAATGGCTTGACGGATATCGACCAAATTTGGCACGAATATCCAGTAGGCTCCCAAGTTGTGCAACGTCGCATTTTTAATTCCCTGACCATAGCGGAACTATGGTCGACCATGGTCAACTCCTGAATGGCTTGACGGATATCGACCAAATTTGGCACGAATATCCAGTAGGCTCCCAAGTTGTGCAACGTCGCATTTTTAATTCCCTGACCATAGCGGAACTATGGTCGACCATGGTCAACTTCGTTAATTGAAATGGTAACCCCTATTTTTTATCGCGTATTCGTAATCTACGTGAAATTCTATCTACGATCGACCCTTCGGACTACCCCCGCGGTCGACCTTAGCGCATCCATGGGCCCCTCCATGGTCGAATCCCGAATTGCTCAACGGATATCGACCAAATTTGGCACGAATATCCAGTAGGCTCCCAAGTTGTGCAACGTCGCATTTTTAATTCCTGACCATAGCGGAACTATGGTCGACCATGGTCAACTCCTGAATGGCTTGACGGATATCGACCAAATTTGGCACGAATATCCAGTAGTCTCCCAAGTTGTGCAACGTCGCATTTTTAATTCCCTCACCATAGCGGAACTATGGTCGACCATGGTCAACTTCGTTAATTGAAATGGTAACCCCTATTTTTTATCGCGTATTCGTAATCTACGTGAAATTCTATCTACGATCGACCCTTCGGACTACCCCCGCGGTCGACCTTAGCGCATCCATGGGCCCCTCCATGGTCGAATCCCGAATTGCTCAACGGATATCGACCAAATTTGGCACCAATATCCGGTAGCCTCCCAAGTTGAACGTAGGCGCATTTTTAATTCCCTGACCATAGCGGAAATATGGTCGACCATGGTCAACTCCTGAATGGCTTGACGGATTTTGATAAAATTGGGCACAAATACCCGGTAGGGTATGGGATTTTTCCGTCGTTTGTTGGTTCCACGATACTGCGTACAGCGAATCTCGGATAGCGAGCGAAGCGAGCGGTCAGGCTAGTTATGTATAATGGACGTAATGTATTATGGAAGTCATGTTATGTATAATATGTATATTTCATGTAATGTTATGTAATGTTATGTTATGTAATGTTATGTTATGTAATATGTATATTTAACGTTATGTAATGTTATGTAATGTTATGTTATTTTGCTTCCGAGTCTGTTCTATTTTATAATGGGTCACTCTGATTGTGACGAGGAAGCTCCTGTGCCATCACCTTGGCAGTGTATTTTCACTCGCGATTCCTATTTCGCCATTTTCCTCTTCGTGTTCTCTGAGAATACGAATGCGGAACGAACGTTCAATTTTTTTTTCAATCGAATACCTACATGGAAGTGACCAACGATACAAGCTTTTGCCAAAATGCGTCGGGGGAAGTTGTTAGTCGAGATTCACTTGGGCGACTCAACAAAGGGTACCTACCCATTTCACAAGCAAAGAAAAAACGCTGCAAAGTCCTTGTCACATGGGTTTATTATTCTATGGACATACCTACAGAAATGCTGGCTGTTCATTTATTGTTGCTTTCATGTAAAATAATTGAAATAGCTATTTCTGATGGTTTCCATCAATGGTGGTACGCTCCTTTTTTTTATTTTATTTTTTTTATTATCGTTGATCATTGGTAGTGTCATTTAATTGTCTTGATCCACGTGTTGACACTTTTCCTAATGTTATTCTACAAATTGATGGTGATTTCAGACGATTTCGCAGGTTTTTGACTCATAAAAAATCGATTTTGGGAGCTGAACATCTGGTACAACCTCAATTTTCCACTCCTTGGTCAAAATCGACTTCATATTCGGTCTTCTCGTCCAAAAAAACATGGAAACCGATACTTCAAAAGCTCATGTTACCAACATGTTGATAAAACGCAAAACGTACCTATTTTCACACACATTTTCACTCATAACACCCCTGGGTATATTCCGATCGGGCTGCAAAGTTTCGGGACACAACTAGGGCCCAAATGGAGCATGTGTGCGAAAGAACGAATTTTTTAGACCAAAATCAAGACTGTACACGTGATACGGCGGACGGCGGACGGCGTACGGCGGACGGACATTATTGCATTTTTGGAATCTACGCACCTTGAAACGGAAAAGAAAAAAGTTTGAGGGGGGTGTTATAAAAATTTTTTGCTGAGCGATTACATAGGTGTATTATTCACAGAATAATAAACCAAAAGACTTGTTGAAACTGTGCAAGACGGGAGCCATTCCTGCAGAATACCGCAATTGGTATAGGAACATCAAGACTAGCTCCACGGCTGTTGACCGCGCTCCAGGACCAAGCCAAGAATCTGAGGAAGATGAGTTCTGAATGAAAATTCTCATCTTTGGAAATCAAGAAACGGCAAATTTCAATTACTTAACTCAATTCTCACCATTTTATTTCAATTTTATTTTCTTCGAATCACAATCGATGGAAAAATTTCATTGACTAAGTTGTGATTTTTAAGAACTTCCTAATAAAGAATGTTCCTTTTCTAAATTGTGTATGATATTTGTGTTTTTACTGGAAAAAGAGGGTAGGGAAAAGTACCTGAGGTACCTACGTACAAGTGCTAGCACTTGGGACCAATTCCTAGAGACTCTACCCCTAGTGCACTGGACTATTCCAATGCCGACGGATGCAACGTTGGCTTCTCGTCTGAGCAAACACAGACAATAACGCCCACCCAAATCATTATCATTCTGTCCATACGAGGTGAAATGAAGGGGGATCAAACTCATAAACGAGATCAAAACCGTGAATTTCAGGCTCGCAACGCACTTGGTCACTTCTGCCAGCCAACTCGGAAAAGAGAGGTTCAAAATCTTTGAAACGCTCTGCTGAAAATTTGATTCCAGTCACTTGGTCACTTCTGCCACGCGACCCTCGTGGTGACGTATACAGTACATCATAGTACTTTGTGTCCAGTACCAAGAGAAATCTTTGGGTCTAATGCAGATCACGAATGACCTGGATCATACATAGTTGGAAAATTAATGAATCTATATTACCTATCTAGTTTCCCTCATAAATTTAAGTTTTTTGAAGAAACCTTTGCACATACGCAGACGAACTTTATATTTTGATAATGATGTATGTGGACCACACGAGGACCAACCCGCATCTCCCCTCATGACTTCAGCTCCTCAAGACCGGACTTTCGTTTAGTTAATTACTCATATCCAACAGAGGGGGAAGGAACAGGTTTCTATATGCACATCCAACTTGCTACTTCAGCGGGCAAAATGGATATCAATCCTTTGCGGCTGAGGATGTTTCTTTGGCGGGTAAATTTTTTACAATAAGGTGGGGGAGGGGATGAAGTAAACGTTTTTTCCCAGTAGGTACCTAAACATTTTCTCAGTAGGTACCCTACTTACTCAGTACCTAGTCAGTACTACCTACTTAATACCTACTCAGTACTACCTACTTAGTACCTACTCAGAACAATCTACTTAGTACCTAATCAGTACTACCTACTTAGTACCTACTCGTCTGCTTACTTAGCAACTAACTAGGAACACCTACTTAGTACCTAATTAATCAGTACCTACTTACTTCTTTGGCGGGTAACTTTCTACAATAAGGCTGTTGCGGGGGGGGGGGGGGGATATCACATCTTTTTGCATTGATTGATTATGTAAACATTTTTCCCAGTACCTACCTAAAAAAATTTTTCTCAGTACCAACCTACTTACTTAATTTTTCAAAATTTTGTGGGGTTGGGGGGGGGGGGGGAATGCACGAAAGCCATTTCCTTGGAGCATAACAAATGTGTGTGCAAAATTTCAGCTCGATCCGTTATGTTTGTGAGGACGTAGCCCTGTCAAAGAAGAAGAAGAAGAAAGGAAAAAACAAAACGTGAAAATGAGCGATTTTCAAACTTCCATAACTCCGGCGCCTGATGGTCCCGAAGGTTAAAATCTGGTATAACTCACGGGTCTCTCGAGGGTGGGATAAGAAAACTCAACAGCGGAGGAGCCGAGTTGTGAGGGGGGGGGGGACTCCTACTTGTGGTCATGTAAACAGTGTCTTGGTCGCTTTTGGTAGATATGGAGGTTTTCGGTTGTCTTGGCGGTCGGGACTCTCCCTCATCTCTAGATAGAGGAGTTATCTATACAGAAAAATTGTAACTCTTTTCGTTGGGGGGGGGGGAGGGGGGGGGGGGTAATAAAGGTTGGATTAAGTTTTGTCTTTTGCGTGAGTGTGTGGAAATTCTTCGATTTTTACGACTTTACCTATAAATATTTACTAGTGTATGATCATAAGCTGAAAGACGCAGGCCACTATTTTCACCATGTTTTACTTGCTCTTTTTGTAATCGATTCAATTTTGGCCCAGTTACCCAACAAACTTGCTGGGAAACGAGTCTGAGTAACTGCATTACGAGTAATCGATACGACGCCCGGTGGCCATGTAATGCATCACTCAACAATATGTTTTTATCATTAGTATCAGTTGTCCTGTGATTTGATATGTAAGTACCAAGTTCTGTGTCTTGCCATTTTAGTTCCTGTCGCCCTCATACACCTGAAAATTCTAAAAAAGCTAAAAAGGTAAGTCATATTCATGTAACCACCCCTTCCTATATTGAATTTTCTGATGAACCCTATTTTTACCGAAGTTGTCTTATCTGCAAGACGCACGTGCTTCCTTTCAGTTCCACGGAACTCCTGTACTTATACCGGTAATGGGCGCAACTCAAATTTGAATGAACAGAAATCGATAAATTCTCTCAAGTCCTATTCAGCCGCCATCTACGTCTGTTCACTCAGGGCCTATGCAGCTTATGTATATCACGGGTCATGGTTAACTTGCGAATATTTTATCTTCCTCCTTAAACTTATCCGCTCACCCTCACTTCAGTGACTTTCATTGTGATCATGTGCCTCGCATTCAGTTAGTCTTGTATGATTGGAAAAATAATAAACCGAAACTAAACCCGAGTTTTTTGAGAATGACCAATATTCTCAGATGAATCAGTCAGACACAGGTACCGTCGAGGTAAATTTAATGTATGAATTTAAGTTCTTATACTCGTACCATTATATAGATTGATATGGCGGGCCAGCTTCAACTCGGGCACCGTAACTAAATGGGAAGCGTGACAACCGCTGCAACCACCTCATCTTCAGCTAAAAAGGACCCCTGCAGCTTTTTGTTGTTTCATTTTTTCCCCCATGGTCAGATATAAGCTAGAAATATAGAATCGATAAAACGGGGCCGTTACTGAAGCAAATAATACTTGGAGAGGCGCCACGGATTGGTAAGGAGGATGGCGGGGTGGCTTCCAACCCCCTGCTCCCCCTCAGACCTTAAAGCACCCCAAGATCCCCGTTCCCTGCTGCTTAATACCCCAGCCAGTCATAACAAGGAGTGAGAAAAACTCGTTTCTCAAATTAACCATATCATAACAATCACAACTCCCATAAATGGATTAGCCCTAAAAGACAATTCGCTGGCCCTAAAACGTTCGCGAAATTAATTAGGGACAAGATCTTCATTAGAATGAAAAATCATTTGGTGATTTTTCTTTCGGCCTTAAAAAAAGTTGTCATTAAATTAGACTCATTCAACTCAGCTACCCTCTTTGGGAACTTGATAATTAGGTAACCCAGTTTTAAAATTAGCTGAGATTTATGGACTATTACTTTATAACGAGATCCGACGTATTGTTCAAGGCACTGGTAAACGCTACTAGGTAATTCAATAGCGATTTCTGAGAGGAGTTCGATAACCACGGTGTGGAGTACCAGCATTCTGATCTAATCTAAATCACCTGTTATTTCGATTACCGGAATTGCAAGAATGGCGGGTAGAATGGTAGAAGCGGAACATCAGCTCGTACGGCTTAAGGAATAAACCTGGTAGTTTGTGATGTCACAACGACAAAGGACTTATCGCCGAGGTAGAAGATTTACCACGCGTCGAGGAAGAAGAGGACTAGGAAGCAGTAGAATGTGCATCGTCCTTTACCCCCAAAGAGGCTGCGAAAAAGACTGAACTTGGCCATCTCACCGATCGTTTTAACATAGAATCTGAGAACACTAGAAAAGCCATGACAATAGTCGTTCAGGAGAGCTCCTACCAAGATCGACGATGTTTTATAGAATTAGGTATGTGAAACATGGAAAGTGCAAAGAAATGAAACAGCTCAACGATCAGAAAATGGGTTGAAACGGCCTCGATCGGAAAACTGACTGTTCTCGACCACGCTTTTAGTTCGAGTGACACAGGTTTTCTTATACCGTAGATGTCGTGCTGACGCACGATAGGAGCTACAAAGTTTGTTCAACGTTCCAGTTCATGTTACGATGAGGAAAACAGCGGGGGGGGGGGGGGGGGGGGGGCTATTGGGACTTCCAACATAGCTTACTATGAGTGTACGACGAGAAACAAGAAGGTTCCAATCAAGTCAGACTTAGTTCAATTGCCGACAGACAGCCTCAGAAGAAACAGGGTTTTCAAAAGGACTCTCAATGAGTGAAATATATAGAAGAATGAAATATATAGAGTGAAATATGTATAGAATGGTCAAATATGAACAAACTGCAAAACACTTGATCAGAACTCAAGGAAAGATTAAGCTACTATGGTAAGCAATTGGTGCAAAATTTAACGTAAGTACCATTTTTCTGTTCCACATCGTTGAATTGCTGTAATAACAGGTTTTGACCTTAAAATGTTGATTTAAATTATATATATATATATATATATATATATATTTGCATCCTGCTATCATAGTGGCATCCGCAAATAACGCGTTATTGTGGCACCCTTGCAATCTGATAATATATATCGAATTTTTAAGGCGTATACTGGTCCGTTACATTGATAGAAAGTGATGGGTGTAATTTTTATCTTGAAATTGCAAACAGAAATGAAATCCCATAATGCTATCATTATGGCATCTTTTCATTCTTAGATCAATATGGCACCCGAAGTATACATTATCCAAATTCACATCATTGCAGAACCCACTTGTGTATACATTGAACATAGTGCTATCAATATGGCACCATGCGCTGTTGCCAAATCTCTAGTGGGGAAAGCATTTAACCTGGTAGTGTAGAATCGTAGCCCGGGGTGACCATGCGGGCCACAGCGTTAGATCTTAGTAACCCCAAAGTTGGTGACAACTGGTCCTCGTCTCAGGCGGGCACCAATGCAAGCTTTTCAAAGCGTGTGCTTACTCGACCAGCGATTAGCTCTTCACCTCGCATAGTAATCATGCGAAGTTTACAGAGTCTAAAAAAGTTCCCCCCGGGATATACTCATTGAGGTGAAATTCAGGGTTATAAAAGACAACTAATTTAATTGTTAGACTTAGAATCCATCTCTGCAGTACCCAATACGGTCGATTTTTCAACTCCCACAAAACCCCTACCTATTTCTGGATGGATAAACTTGCAGCAAGGAAATGAATTGAGCTATGTATGTATTAAAACGTCACTGTTTCATTAGAGTAAACATTTCTATATGTACCTATAAGGAACATCCTAGGCCAATAAAATTAGGATTTTTCCAGGAATTAATTGACAAAAAACAGGAAACCGTTTTAGTACCTTCAGATGATGCTAAATAAGAGTTTAATACCTTCAGTTGATGCTAAGTAAGAGTAATCTGCGTTTGCACGGTCACAGGTGGTGAGCTTAATTTTTGAGAGCAAAAACACATCGACATTTTGGCACTTTAATTTTTTAGTTAGGTATATCTTCCAAACCGTACATCCTACATTCCACCACTAGAACCGAAAAACATTAACTTTGGCATCGAATCACTATCTCAAACGTCAATTCCAGATGTACATTACAGTTGTAATGTATGTCTAAAACCAGTATTTTTTTCATTTTTGGCGAAATTCTCAATTCATGACTGAACAAACGGCTGGCTCTGGAACGACCATTCTATGAAAACCCTTTGGAATGAAAAGGGGTATAGCAATAAATTCTGCTTTCATTGAGCACCAAAAATTTAAAATTTGGTACAGCCTGATGTATACCTACATAATTGTAAACGACAATATTCGAGAACGGCCAGTTCGCGGAATTTTCACTAGGTTGCTAACCCTACTACAAGCTGTAACAATGGATTTTGTTCAATTTAATAATCAAATTTAATTGGGTAATCAAATTTAAATGGAACTTCATCGCATTAACCCTTCAGAAAGGAAATTCAATTCCATAATTTATATGTCATATAATGATACCTCATATAGAAAGGAAACCAGGGGTCATATTACAACTGCCCCGTATTTCTGACAAAACCCCCTTCCATTGCGAAATAAAAAAAAGGGAGTTATTTTAAGGTTGTCTGTTACCACTAATACACGAAAAAACTCAAAACACTGTTAAAGGTACCGGTTTTGGTGATCAATATCAAACCATCGTCAGTAACCATCGTCTTTTGCTACTTTCGTTACTGACGATGGTTTGGTCACTGAAACCGGTACAAACGTGGGTTTTTTGTACCGGTAAACCCGGTTGTGTAAAATACACAACTTTTCAATAAATCCTGTTTTTGGTTTATTATCTTCAACTGGAATCGGATATAAAAAAAAAAAGTGTAAACCCCTCCCTGAAATAAGACGGTTTCCGTTTCAATGTACCCAGGAAAGCCTAAATCGAGTACTGGAACCGGCAAGGGAATTACAGTTTCATAAAAATGCGTGGGGTTCAATAATTCTATAATTAATCATTTGTTGTTCTTCATGAAGCATTGTTCAAGCTGCAAAAGTGCCTAACAGCAAAATCCAAAAGAGCCATCATCCCAACCAACTCGAATTCATAAAGCCATCTGTGATTATAATCAGGTGCTCCCTAGCGATGATGTCTGGGCCGGATTTATTCTGTTTGATTCACGATCGTGTTGACGAAGCTTTTCTGTGCAAACTAACGGCTGGTCATACAATGTTCCGGGTGGTCTCAAAAATTCTTTAGTTCACGATCAATTTAAAAACGTAAAAAAACCCAAACCCTTCTATTGAAACGTTTCAAGTTACGGTTTTCTGCACATTTCATCCCCATTTTTCACCCCTTAGAGATGACTGACAGTAACGCCGAGCTTCGCGGACCAACTAGACCCCAAACGGGACCTAAAAACCAAATTTCATTAATTTTGGTTCATGGTAGCTAAGAAAAGTGCTAAATACATCGTACAGCGGACGGACAGAAATTTTTTTATTGCATTTTCGGATTCTACATACGAGTACTACCTTGAAATGGAAACTTTCAAAGTTTGATGGGTTGTTGGTGGTGGTGGGGGGTTACATTTTTTATTTTTTCATGCTCGATTCCAAAGGTTCATTATTCATAATAATAAACCCAAATTAATGAAATTCGGTTTGTGGGTCCTATTTGGGGTCTGAATGGTCAGCGGAGCTCGGCTGTAAGGGGAGAAAAATAGGGGTTGACATTTTCAGGGCTCCGTTAATTCGGGTTTTTGGTTTTTAAATTGATCTCGAACTTGGGAATTTTTTGAGACCACCTGGAGTATGTACAGCCGTTCGTTCACATTATGGCCCTGAAGTTTGCACCGAAAACCTTCGTCAATATGATCGCTAATGAAATGGTATGCATCAATCGCGGATGGTTGTATGAAGTCGAGTTGGTTGTTCCAAGATATTATTTGATATAAAGAATGATTGTTATTTTTTATTTTTCTAATTGGTGGGTACCTACTTTAGTAGCTTAACACAAATGCTTCATGAATATCAACAAATAACTTACTAATCACAGCATTCTTGAATCCACCGCATATTTATGAAGCTGTAACTGCCCGGCCGGCTCCAGTACTCGATTTAGTGCTTTCCTGGGGGTCCACGAGGGTAGGTATTGACAACAGAAAACAGTGATTTAAATTATTATACACCGTTCTGTAATAAGTTGCCACGATTTTGTTCTTCTGTCCATGGGACAAGTTAGTACTATTTTTTTGTGTTATTATTTTCAATAAAGAACCTTTGGAATCGAGCATTAAACCAATTATTTTGAAAGCATTAATTTCAAGGTACCTACGTAAAATCCGAAAATGTAAAGAAAAACGCTGCAAATTACTACACAACGGTTTATGACTTACCGGTGTAGAAACACTGAATTCTGTGGTCAAAACCTACCCTAGTGCGTCTCCCAGGAAAGCCCTGATCGCCTAATGGATCCAAATGGGTCATTTCAGTTGATAAAATGGCTGATGGATTCAAGACCTCTACCAAAAGTGTAAGGTGTATTTTTCGAATTAATTTTTGGTTTATTATTTTCAATAATGAACCATTGGAATCGAGCATGAAAAACAAATTCTAACCCCCCCCCCCCCCCACCCCCCAAAATTTGATGGTTTACGTTTCAAGGTATGTAGAATCCTAAAATGCAATAAAAAAAATTCTGTCTGTCCACCGTACTTCGTACTGGCCACTTTTCTCGGTTACCATGAAAAAAAATTGACGAAATTCGGGTTATAGGTTCCGTTCGGAGTCTAGTTGGTCCTCAAAGCTCGGCGTTACTGTCAGTCATCTCTAAGGGGTTCAAAATTGGGGTTGAAATTTTAAGAACGCAGTAGCTCGAAAACTTTCGATAGAAGGGTATGGTTTTTATTACGTTATTAAATTTGTCTCCAGCTAAACAATTTTTTGAGACCACCTGGAGCATTGTATGTCCAGCCGTTCGTGTGCAACAAAAAGCTTCGTCAACACGATCGTGAATCAACGGTATAAATCCGGCCCAGATAATCATCATTAGGGAGCACCTGATTATAATCAAGGATGGCTGTATGCAGACGAGTTGGTTGTTGTGCGATATTATTTCATTTGATAAGTGATGGACTATTGGATTTTGTAGGTGTGAAACTTGAACAAACGTTGAAGTATTGTTGATGGGTAAATTATTAAACAATGGTAAATTATTACACAACGGCAAATTATTACACAACGGTAAATTATTACATAACGGTAAATTATTTTACAACGGTAAATTATTACACAAAGGTTCATCTACCAAGAAGGGGCTGGATTTTGTTGATCGGTACTTTTGCAACTTGAACAGCCGTTGAAGTATTAGTGATGGGCAAGTTATTACACAACTGTTCATTATACTTGACCACGAAGGTATGTACTGACCCCAGAAAACAGTGATCTACGCAGAAGGGGCATCTATTTCACTCCACATCAACAATTTCTCTTCAGAACTTCATTATTTGCGTTTCTTTTTGCCGTTTTAGTTACTGTTTGTCATCGACAGAATTATTTTAGCAACATTTAACTCGTGATTAAGGTAGGTACCTGGTAACGAGTACGAGGTTAGGTACTAACCTACGGAGGGTCTGCGATTCACATAATATGTATAGAATAGTACATATTATATAGACGGGTTATCTATACAGAGAGCTGTGATCTGTACAAAATAATAAACCGTTGTGCAGGGATTTGCAGCGTTTTAAATATTGGTTGCTGAACCTGGTAACTAAGAAAAGTGGCCAGTTCAAGCGTACGGCGGACATACAGAAATTTTTTATTACATTTTCGGATTCTACATACCTTGAAACGTAAACCATCAAATTTTGAGGGCTGGGGGGAGGGGTTTTTTTCCCATGCTCGATTCCAATGGTTCATTATTGAAAATAATAAACCAAAATGTCAAATCTATTTGGCAACCAACTTCTGACTTATTTTTCCGCGTTTGTTTTCTCTTTTTCTTGATTCTACACTATATCCTGAACTGAAAGACACTTGTATGTCAACTGTCAAGGCCGCATAGGCTCGGCAGACAAATATTAAAATTTTAAATTTTGGGAACAAACATCTGACTCATAATGTATTTCCAAATTCAATCCACACAATTCAATCCAAATTCAATCCACCACGGCAAACGTTTGATTTCGAATGGCACTTGTTGGAATCATTAGGAAATGTGGCAACAGTACAAGTTCTCCTTTAAATGTTTCTATTAAAATTGTAGATTCGATGGTATTGTTCATCATATTTGTCAATGAAAGCCCGGTACCTTAGCAAAGTCTTGCTGGATTCATTGAGGAACCCTTTTGGTTTATTAGGGAGGGGGCGGGGGGAAATGGGTGTAACAATAGGGGTTTTACAGTGTTTGAGGTTTTGGTGAACATGAGCTTGCGTGGTACCGTTTTCCATGTTTTTCGGAGCACGAAGACTGAATATGAAGTTGATTCTGACCAAAGAGTTAAGAATTGAGGTTGTACCTAACGTTCAGCTCCCCGAATTCATTTTTTATGGGTCTGAAACCTGGGAAATTGTCTGAAATCACCATGAATTTGTATAATAACACAAAAATTAATATCAACAGGTGAATCAAGACAATTAGATGGCAGTATAATTATTGATCAAAGATAATTTGTTTTAAAAAACGTGTTTTTGAGAAACTATAAATGAGCAGCTAACATTTCTGTAGGTAAGTCTAAAAGAATAATAAACTCATGCGACAAGGACTTTGCAGTGTTTCTATATTGAAATATTCAATTTACAATTTTAATTGGTTGAAAAGAAATTGCTGCATGAAACCGAGTTGGTTGTTCCGCGATATTATTTCGTTTCGAGAAAGATGGTTATTTTCGATTTGGTCGATAGGTACATACTTTAGCAACTTGAACAAAAATTTGGTTCGATGTATGTATCTTGGTCTGTGTCCGCAAACCCTTGGCACGCGCATAATATCCTCAGTTCGAATCCGATTTTGCAACATTTGCGGGCTGGGCTCCCCATCCGCTCGGATATGGGGCATCCTTACAGGAAAATAATAAACCGTTGTTTAATAATTTGCAGAGTTCTTACGTTTCTTCCCGCTAGGTAATTACAGTTTCCTAAATATGCGGTAGATTCGAAAATTCTATCTACAATTATTTGTTGTAATGCATGAAGCATAACTTGTAGTTTAAAAATAGTAGAACGAAAATTCCTACGCCTAGCTTGAAGAACGGTTCCTAAAAATGCCATCGAAATCGGGCGGTCAAAGAATGATAGAATACGACTTTATAACCGAATTTGTACTTACCTAGCTTCTACGAATACTTCTACAAATATGGAAAAAGAAGTCGTGGGTTTTTCAAAATTAATAGTTAACGCTTTATTAATAGGTAAGGCTTCTGTACTTGTCCTCAGACGGCAACATGAACAAACACAGGTTGATGAGAAATTGAGTACCTCGATTTTGCGTCTGCGCAAGCACAGTGGTCGTACTAATGATCCGAGCTATTTGAAATTCATATGGGACGATCTAGCAGCTACACCCACCCCACTATCACTGAATTTGAACAAAATCGGGCCGCCGCCGCCGGTAATGCCAAGCTTCGCGGATCAAAATCATTGGAACCTACCAACCAAATTCCATTAATTTTGGTTTGTGGTAACAAAGAAAAGTGTCTGGTAAGGCGCGGCGTACAGCGGACGGACAGAAATTATTGTGTAATATATTTTCGGATTCTACGTGTCTTGAAACGAAACCGCCAAATTTTGAGGGGGCTAAACTTTTTTCTTTTCCCTCATGTTGGACTTCATTAAGATGAGTCCTGTAAGATGGACCGTTCAGGTAAATCTTATAGATAGGTAAGCTAAAAACTGGAAAAATTCCTACAATGTTGAGCTTTTTGGCTGACAAAAGTTGTCCTAAACTAAAAAACGATTATTCAAAATGAAAAGTGTTATATTATAGGTAACTAAAGTTGTAGAGCATCAAATTCATTGGGGACGACCTAGGAGCTACACCACCCCAACTGTCTACTAAATTTGAACAAAAGCGGACCGCCGCCGGTAACGCTAAGCTTCGCGGATCAGAAAGATCCCAACTGGAACCTACCAACCGAATTTCATTAATTTTGGTTTATGGTAACAGCGCAGCGTACTGCGGACGGACAGAAATTATTGTTTAATATATTTTTGGATTCTACATGTCTTAAAACGAAACCACCAAATTTTTAAGGGGGCTATCCCCCCCCCACCGTTTGATGCCAAAGATGGACTTCAAAATATTTCATTGAAATATTAAAGAGTAGATCAATTATAATTTTAAATTGCAATTTTAATAAAAAATATGGGTGCTTTGAACGCAGATTTTAATGATATACAACTTTATTTATATGATTTTTTCATTTGGAATACCCATTTTTAGTTACAGGCGTGTGAAACACACTTTTCAGTCAAAATGGAAAATTTTTCCGAGTTTAGACTGCCCATTCCAGCCAGACGGCTGAGCCAAATTTGATGTTTAAGAAAATCATTCTAAGTAGAATTTAATGCTCTTTAATTTTTGTTCGAGTGAAATGTTCTGTATGAATCATAGTTTGGATGTTATAAGCCCAAAACTGCACGATGTGCCAACATTTCACGGTTATTACAATGGGCTTTTAGTATGATGTACTGTAGGTACCTGTCAACAAGCATGCCACATTTCAAAATTTTAGGATTTTTGTCCCGTTGGTAACTTTTTTATTGTGTCTAATTTGACTGCGCTAAATGAGTTGATACTCCAAAGCACTCCTCTTCTGATAACCCCCCATGGTCCTACAGCCCACAGAGGGGCCCTGGCTGGTCGACCGATTCTCTGATAACAGTGTTGCCAAATCTCCGGAGGTCACAATGATAGGTCTTCATCAATTTTATGATATACTGTGTATATTCTCGACTAGCACCAGCGCTGCGTTTGGAAAAATCGTGAACTACGGCCGTATAATTGTTATCCATCTTGCTATGTTTGTGGCACCCTTGTGACAATTTTCAAATCAATATATCTGACTCCTCTTATCGATTTACCCCCTTCTGTGTATCGATAGTTATTGATAATTGATAGTTGCAGCACTTCCGAAGCGTTTCAATTTTTTTCTTCTATTAACCTCCAAACTACGTAGGGATTTCAAAGTGGCACCCTTATACGGATGCCTCATGCACACGGGTGCCACTTTAAATGCAACTTTTCTGTGTGTGGTAGCCACAATGATACCAGGATGTATATATATATATATATATATATATATATATATATATATATATATATATTTAAAAGAATAATAATCCATTAAGGAACAATTTTATGTATAGGAACATCGGGTATATTCAGAATCAGCGTAAAATGTTCTGAATAGTTCATAAATAATTCATGTCCAGAAAAATCCGATTTCGTCCTAATGTGGGGCGATTCGGTAGTGCGATTACTGAAGAAATGCCAAAGGTTGTGATAAATTCAATTTTGGTCCGGCTTTCTCGGATGGCACACCCTTGATAGACGTCAGAACAGGAAAATAGCGACAACGTCTCAGCAGACAAGTCAGACGACAGCCGTCAAGTGTCAACATCCCAGCCAGCGAGGAGTAGCCCACTTGTCCGGAACCCCTTCGGCCCATCCCAAGAACACGACCAGCCGTCCTAACCCCTCGACCACAGCGCTCCCCCTTTGGCTGCGGGCACGAGACAAAGATTTTTATTGCGTGTTGTGGCACCAGCGAGTCTCCACAAACACTCCCCTTTTCACCGCCCCGAACTTTTCCCAACACTTTTTACGCATCGGAGACCAAAACCAACTCATTTGTTTCTCGTGTTGTCCGCCCCGCTCGTTGGGAATGAAATAGTTGATCTGGTGTCCTCTCCAGTATACACGATGGTGAAAGGGGTTTTTATATCCTTCAGAAATCATTATATTGTCGTACGTATAAGTACTAACAGAGGATACAGTCATTCTGATCCCACACATCAAGAGATTTCACTTACTTTGGGGCTACCATTTCATTTCTACATAACTTTTGTATCTTTACAATATCTCTATGCATATCTGGCCTTGGTTACGGGATGAAAAATTCCAAATTTGCCCATAACATTATTTTGCAGTATCAAAAAATGAAAGGTTTGATTTTGAAGATTTGTACGGTTCGAAAACAAAAAAGTCGGTCAATTCGAGTTAAAAATAATCAAAAGTTGATACAAAACCACTGAAAGAATATAAAATAGTGGACTGAGATAGTAAAACACTATTTCAATAGTAAACGTATTTTTCCCTAAAAAAAGTTTGTCAAATGTCAATTTATGTGGATCAAAACCCGCTAAACTCGTTAAATACTATCTTAAAACCACCAAACTAAGTATTTAAAATCACCAACAGTTGTATAGGATGGTGACTCGAGACAGAAATGGACTGACCATTTCAATGAACAAAAATATTATTTCCCTGAAAAGTTCAAGAATATTGAGTTTTGTTTTCAAAGTTGAAAATGGGCCAAAATTAGAATACCTTTACGACGGGCTCACACTGCTCACGATGCAATGCGATGCGAAGAGCAGCGAACCACTAGGAGAGGGAGGTGAAGTATTCCGCCGAATTTTCAATGAAAAGCAAGGTGCCTAAAATTTCTAGTAGGCACAAGAGTTCGGAGATGGACAATTTTGGAATACAAAAAGTGCCAAGGTCCAATTAGAGTTTTTGTTGATCAAATAATGGAAAAAAATTGCCATAGAGAAAAACTGACATGAAAGTGCCCAAAAACACAAAAGGAATGAAGAATCCGGTTGAAAAAAGGTTCTTAGGTTAAAAAAAAAACTTTTTGGCGCGAAAAAGGGCGGAAACTGATTAATAATTGCGTTTTCTCGACATAAATGGTATTAAATGGGAATAAATTCCATAAAATAAACCGAAATCGTAGAAGTTGGGAGTTTCATACGATCATCAACTATGTAGTTGATAAATCTTTCAAATTTGTAGGAAAATGTTCATTATTGTTTGAAGTAGGCTGAAAACCAGTTTCAGCGGTTACGTTACTCCAAAGATTTATTCTTCTGGTACCTACCATGATTGACGCCGACGCCGACGCCTCACGGCACTATAACAACTTGAATGTTCACCGAAGAAAAAAACTGAAAAACCACCATGTCTACCAACATCTATTAGGGTCCAGCTGATTTAACAGCTGTCTTTTGCACGACTCAAATAATTTGTTGAATTTTTTGTCGTCATTTTTGAGTCGAGACGTGATCATAATTTACATAAGGTTTTGGGATAGTAGGCTAGTTTTATGTTACATTTTAGCATATTTTGGGCATGCGAATTTGTGCTTTTAAAATGGTTGAGTAATTGGAAACGAGGATCTGATGGTGGTGCAAATAAGGGAATATTCCCCGCCTATGTGAAAACGCACACAAGTACACCCACAACCCCTAGCTGAATCGACGAACAGCTGTGCTTAACGAATCGAAACACATTCTCGTGGTAGGATCAAAAAACTAATGGTAGAATTTTGATAAGACAATTGAGGAAATGTTGTTAAGGTTGTGGTGGAGCGCGGGAAAGCTATCTAAATGCGAGCGGAGATAGGGAGCAATGAAACTGACTCGCAAACATTAGCTAACATTTAGCTCTCTCGTCCTTCTATCTGCCATCTACCTTCCGCAAGGCTTAGCCACCGCTTCTTGCCGATATTTTCTTGCAGCCCTCACCCTATTTACATTGCATTACACCCCTCTCTCCATACTAACCGTTTCTAACCACACCGTTCTCTTCAACCCCTAAATGGTTTAGTGGTTCTTTTAGAGGACTTGGAATCTGCGAAGTGGCGTCATTCGGCTTCTCTCGTTTTGGTGAATCTTGTGTTGAAAGGTCGTTCAACACATGGAACATACTCCTCATTATTTCTCCCACTAAATCTCATGATCAGTTTTTATGGACCAGCTATTCTTGACTTGGTTTGAGATGATGTTTGCCTATCGAAAGTTGATCATTTGACCAAATGCTGTAGGGGAAAAATAGGCAAATAGGGCCATAAAAATCCAAGGAAATCTTAACTTTATTTTTATTTTTACTAATATCATTGTGAGCTTTGTGTATTCCAAGATATAACGACTGGTCTGTGTCATCAATGAAATTCTGAGCATCTACGAGTATAAAAAAGGTGGACTCTTGAGGGGAGCTATGAAATAGAACACCAAGGGGGCACAATCATTATCCTACTACTGGAGTAGGCAATACATACATTAATTACATACATGAATGATGAGCACTCATGACTTCCGTTTATTATACCTTCCCATTTTCAAATGAAAGTAGATTCCATTCTAAGAATTTTGAGGCCAACCGCATTCTCCTACAATAATGAATGGTTACTTTTCTGAGCTTTCAAAATTTTGGTAGCGAGTGACGTCTTTGCCTGGGTGGGACCCCCACCCATTGTGGCAGAGGTAGTGCTTGAATCTTTAAAAAATCATAGAAAAATAACTATTCATCGTAGGAAAGTGCGGTTGGTCTCAAAATTCTTAGAATGGTATGCATATACTTCCATTTAAAAATATAAACAGAAGTCATTGGGTACCCCTCATTATGTGATTCCCTGTCAACGTACCTAACTTCCTCTAAAGGCCGCCCGACACGTTGATCGCGCGACGGTTCGCTCACGGGCGATTTTTTCTTTATTTCCAACGTACCTTTCAGCTGTAATTCTCCAGACGCCAGACGTCGGAACTGTCCCGAGACGACGGTTGTACGACCCGAGGATCTTAGCCTCTGTCCGGTATGTCCCGTGATAACCCGCGGTGCGGTGTCCCGCTTCCTAATATAACCTTCTTCCTCCCGCTCTGCTGTTCTACACCTAATAGCTCTGTTTATACGTAAATTGTCTATCTTATCTCGGGTATCAATCTAGATCCTACTTATCATTAATGTAAGACCGTTTCGGCTCCTACTTTCGCGCCTACCAATGCTTCCCGTTTCGTGTTTACGGGGGGCTAGATTCTCCTGTAATATGCTTTTGCTGTTAGCAAGCTGCAAAGGGGATTTCTGGTTCATTGAAACGGTGGTCCCCCTGGTCCTGCGGAGGACAATGCTTCACTGCATAAGCAGCATCAATCAGGTTGCTGTTGAGATCTCCGTCGGAATTTCGACCCGGTGGAAAGAGGAATTTATTGTTTAATCGGCTCTGATAATCTTATTTGAGGAAATTAGGGGTCCACAGCCATCTTCTCGTAACTAGTGCAATAAACAACTAAACATCTGCTGGGGTGCATCAAGCTACTTGCCCCACCTGTATTCAGTTGACATGGTCGTTGGAAGTAGCAAGGGTAGTCTCAGAAGAGTAGTGTGGCTTACCTAGTAAAACTCCTACATCGCTGATGATGCTTTCAATGTTCGTACTGAATGAACATCAAACCTGAATCTCTATCGCGAAATATACACTCTGGTAATACTCTCAGGTAACCTGTGTGGCAAATCTTTAGGTTGCTGTCCCTGGGCTGCCTAGGTACCACATATATTACAAGACCCGACTGATAGCTAGTGTGGGCCTCGCTCTAAGCGGATCTAGAAAGTCCATTTCTCATCTTAGAGGAGCCAAACCCATAAAGAGGGCACCCTAGGATTAGTTCTTTTGTGAATATTGGGGTTATAAAGAATATGGAAGATAAATGTCATTGGAAATAATGTAATAAACTCAAAGTTAAGGCTTATTTTGAGAAGCATAAAGTTGGAATCTTATGTTAGTTAAAATGTATAAAGTGGAAATCTTGCGTTATTTTGAGATACTAAGCTCCTACACTATATTCCTCCAAAGTGCGTAATCGACACTTGACGGCTCGCGCGCGTATTATTATGCCGTAGGCGGGGTGCTCAGAATATGATGTTGGATTTGATAAATTTAACTTGATGAACAAAAGATTGACCTGATGGCCTGTATGATGGTATAAACTAAATTAATGTTGGGATAAAACCACTTACTGAATTCCAAAAAAAAATTACTGCCTCTGGCTAGGGATCGAAATCAAAAAAATGTATTTGTTTGGGCATAAAAAAATCACTCATTTACTTTCAATAAAAAATAAAACGATACTTCTCAGGGCATCACAGATACAATCACAAACGTACGATAGCGAGACCAAAATTTTCTCTAGCACCAATTACACTTCCTGGGTACACTTCTATTATAATATAGTTCTCTTACAGCTTTTCGAGTTCCTACAGCCGTGGAATAATATATTAAGCTATACCTTAATGCCACTATTGAGTCGTTATCAATTTTATCTTTCGGAAGGAAGGGAAATGATTGAATTTTCTAATTTTCCATGTGATGACGAAAACGGCCGAGCAGTAGGTCACCCAGGACGACAAAGAGTCCCGTAGGTACTTTCCAGCTCCAAACTAAAACTGATCAAAATCAAAAAGAGATTTTGATTTATTTCTTCAGAACCTTGCTGAGAAACCATATATTCTCATGAAGTTGCTGCATACCAGTAACGGAATATGGAGTGTCGCGTGGTTCAGGAATTCAACGGTCAGCGGAGACGACGTCGACGGCAGAGACTATTTCGAGACGAAATGTTCAGCTGTGGGGGGATCCAGCGACGCTTCCTTCGATCGAAATCAGTTAAAGGGACGGAGATTTTGAGTATTTTTCGACATGATTACAAGATTAAAAGGTGCTCAACAGGTGAGCGGAGGTATCTTGCAGAGCATTCACGGTGTGGAATTCCAATAAAAGGACAGCAGCCAACGTAATACAGGAATGCATGAATCCAGGGAGAGCACGCCCGAAGGATTTTTGAAAATTTTCGAAGAAGATATGTGATAGAAAATCGAAGGACGATAAAAATTAAAGAACGTCGGAAATGAAACGAAAGAATGAGAATCGCTTCCCCGAAGTCCCTCTAGGCGGCGATACCGAAGGCAGAAGGGTTATCGAAAATGCATGTGGAGATCACTTTAATCTTCTTAATTATTTGAATAAATTATTTCTCGATTAAAGAATGGTGAAATGAAAATAATATAATAATTTCTTCATAGATGAAACGGTGAAAATAAAACTTGTAGGTAGTAACCGAAAATGAAAGACGGGGCTGGGTATCATGGTCTCATGAAGGCACCGATAACGCGAAAACTCAAACGCAGCGGGATTCTTCACGTTAAACATATTTCACTCCTGAGTGAAGACCGGGCGTACCGATTAGCTAGTTCTGCACGCCTTCCTACACGGGGCTCCTTTGGCCATAGATCGATCGCTTGGCAAGATGTCCTGAGTTCGACGGTCCACGTCTGCTAGCTTCCTGGTGAATCGGGCCACGAGCCACTTGCTAAAGCTCAAAAAAGGTTTACTGGATGAAAGACAATCGTCCGTTGATCCGGATGACGTTCAGCAGAACTCCGAAGGTGTATCGTGCCTTTTCGGGGATGAGAAATTTCGAACCCCTTCTCTCTTTTTCGCAAGGCCAATCAGGTAATTAGGTGTTTTCATTTATTACTACCACTCCTCTGGTTTTCGATAATCGGATAAGTGGGGCAATTTAAGATGCTATTTCATAGCCAATGAAAAACGATCAATAATATTGGGGTTTCCCGCCGATGTGGCGAATTTCGGCGGTGCGTGGCTCCAAAGACCTGTGACCAAATTGTTCCGTCCCAGTTATTTCCGCTACGTAGGAATGGATCAGCTAGAAATGGTTGGATTTTGAGTTCTCACGGTGTTTTTTGGCTTTCATCGTTTTTCGTGGAATTCCGTCTGGGTGTTTTGATTTCCCACGGGAAAATGTAAATTTGTCCAGTCCGGTACGAACATGCTTTTCAAACCGGACAGGTACCCCTCTGCTTTGCCTACTGGGCGGGCAGCATAGCTTCCTCACATAATTGGAGTATGATCAGTATAATGGTGCCTGGTTTATTCAAACTTGTTCGAACAGAATATACAGCAAGACTTTCAACATAAATTTACTATAGAGAAACTGCCATTAAATTGGGACGAAATCAGACAAGGTATCCTCAGGAAATTAAATGTTTGGAGATCTGCCTTTGCTCCAGCCGGAAAGGTCTTTTAGTGGCCTATTTGAACCCATAGTTATACGAGTACAAACCCTGACAATTTCAACAGAATCGATTCAGTAGATCTCGCGATATGGAAGTTACAAGAATTTCATGTTGGGGAGGAAAGAGTCTTGGAGGAAATTATGCGGGACAACACATGCAACTCATCCTCATGGCCCCTGTAAATTACACCGTCATCGGTCAAATATCTCGTGAAATAATAGTACCCGAAAAAATAAGGAATAAAATAAATAAATAAAATTCAGTCGACTGCTCTGGAGTATATCCGTTTTAATTGTATACCCGAAATACAAGTTATTCAACAATCCGCTCAATGGCCTCACTCGGTAATAGCTCTACGGTACAATCCATGGCAGGTCCATCACGATTCACTTAGTCTCGGAGAACAGTATAAAAATAGTAGTATATATATAGTATATATAAGGACCTTTTATACACGAAGCATCACGTTTTAATTATGAAACAGGTCATTACAATAAGCTCGAGCAAGTTAATAACATTAGTTAGGACTCGAACAACACCTAAAATTTAAGATGCATGTAGAGATCCTAGCAAGGAGAACAAGGAAATAGTTTTTCACTCTTTCTGTAAAGCAAATGGCTCTCCAAATGCTTATATATGGCATAGAATCCTGGGGTGGAGCGTATGCCAAAACTTTTCACTCTCTCAACGTTGTGTGCAACTCACTCCATCGCATTATCTCTCAGACACATTCCCGGACGCTAATCAATGAGATCTATTTAAAAAATTATATATTATCCCGCCATTAATCATATTTGCTATGGTTCCCTGATTCATATACATAATATACCTTATGCATATACCTATGGTCTAGAGCAATCCATGGATTACATGGCTCGGCCTTGGCACTATAGGTGGAATAAGTTGTCCGTATTCATAATAGGTAGATAGTATTTTGTAGGATATTTTTAGGATCGTTCGAAAGAGAGGATTTTCTTCAGTTATCAATCTGAGCCGTTGGGGAAATTAAGAAGCGACATTTCCCGTATTAAAAACGTTTGAACAATGATCTAAAATATGGAACACTAGAGACTATTGGACCAGATTAGAGAAAGATGGTCTGTTTGGACCAGTAGGTTGTGAGTTATGTCGGTTCGACGTTTTTCACGTTTGCGCACGTGCAGTCTCTACTGCTGATTCGAATGCGACGAAATTCATACGGAACCAACTAGGACCTAACCCCGAACTACCGTCAAAAGTTGAGCCAATTTGGACCATTGCATCATGAATTATGTTGGTTCGCAGAAATGCGTACACACATACGCACGCACATACTCACCAACGTGAAGGAGCTGAAATCCCCCCCCCCCCCCCCCCTCAAGGATTCGTGTTCAACGTGGTCAAAAATTGGAAAATCCGCTTTCCCCCCTCAAAATAATGAAAATTGTCTAAAAAGTGTAAAAACTAAAAAGTAAGGCCTCAGCCGCTTCTGAGGGGACCACCCTAAAAATTAGATATCCTCCCACCAAAATGTATTATCGTTTATCTTTCCCTGATTCATATACGCAAGACTAAACGCTTCTGCCTCACCACATTGTCCACCAAGTCACCTTAGCAACATGCGAGGGTAATCCAATTTTAGTCCCCCGCCCTTCCGCTGATTTTTTCGCTAGACAATTTCCATGGCTGCCTCCCACATTATACGCCTCACCTCCGACTACCTACCTTACAGCCAGTCCATTCGACTGAATCCTTCAAAAAAAGAATAGATGCACACCTGCAGTAGATGCAAAAAGCTGAGCTACACATTGACTTCTTGAACATCTTTGATCTGTAATTGTGACTACCGATTTGATACTAATTAGGCAGTTGCTATGTGATTTTGTTGTTCTAAGTTAAATATTGTCTCAAATTTATGGTTTATAGCTTAAATAGGTACTGAACTAATCTAAACTAAGTTAGTTCTGTGAAAACCAGCCAATGGACGGGTCGTCAAGATGTTAGGGGTTGGCCTTCTCTCATGTTTCTGTACTTATATTCTTGATTACGTGCAAATACATAATATGCTGTTGAATAAAGAATTTAAGTGAATTAATATCGAACTTTATGGAGTCCGTCATTTCATTTTACGTAGGTATTGGCATAGTATAATAATAAATACTACTAGCACAGCAACTTGTTCTCCACTTATGAGGCGATTTGGTAAGTAATTTCCCTTGGAAAACAGTCTCCTCCCTCATCCTTCCAAGAACCTAATTAATAAAATTCCTTGGTAAAACAGAAGTCAGAAATTCGTTAAAAATTGTATATCAGACTCGACCCTGATTGGAGCCTAAATTGTATATAAGAACTAGAAAATATCCCGCTAAACGCGCCAAAGAGCTAGTTATGGTAGACTGTCTAGGGTGGGGTTATCACTCTGTAATCAAATATGATGTTATCGCTGTAGTGAAAAAAAAAAGTACTAGACAGGAAGGTGAATAAAACAGGAGCAATGTTTTGAGCAGCTGAATTCGTAAGCAAAAAGAAAAAATGTTAATCTTTCGTGTTAAAAATGGCAGGTGGTTCATATTATAGGATGAGATTTATATGGAGTACCGTTTGACAGACAAGCAGTAAAATAAGTAAGCTTGGCAAGAATGTTTTGTCGCCGAACACCAAGGCCGTGTCTGATCCACCCTTCATTCATACCAGCTGTCCCTTTTTATAGAGTAATACAAATTTTCAATATTTTTCCAAAACTGAGAGTAGGTACCTAATGAACACATGAGCTAAATTAGAATCATATTGGTGACCAAGAAAAATTAGTTGAATCTTAAGGATATTGAGTTGCCGTTGATACCGGCTCAAAACCAACCATTCAATGCATATACTCACAGCGCCTTTGTAGGAACTCGAACTAAGGCAAGTCAAAATTAATCTACACTCATAATACTCAAACCAAGCTGTCAAATCAGCCAACAAACTCGTGAGCGCGACGTTCCACCCAGGAACAGGACCAATGACATGGTTTCCAAATCGACAGCGTTGCATTGGATTCTGTTGACGTACTCTTTTGATTCGTATATAACATAGTGTGTAACAAAAAAGAACGATGAAATGTCGTATTTAGATGGGAACACTAGGTTTACGATGAATGAAGAACCGTCAGAGACATCCATGGGGGCGACAAAAATAAAGAAATGAAATTGCACTTACCTTGGCTTGGTCGACTACCCGCTCTATCCGTGATCGTATCACAAAGTCCGCTCAAAACTTCTGAAATCATGAACAAAAGAAATTGCTGAATGGAAATGGGATTATTTTATTTCGTTATTCGGTGCACACTCCAACCAACTATGTTCAAATTTTGTCTGAACTGAACGCCATGCGCCCTAACGTTTTCAATGGTAAAACCGCATGCGCAATAAAGAAGGAACAGGAATGGAATTGAGAAAAAAAAAAAAAAAATTAGGGGTTCCCCTCGATTTCCAAGTAAGCCTAACCCACCCAAAACTTTTCTCACCGACAAAAGCAACTGTTAACACTCATATAAAGGGCTCTGCCATAACAATATCATGTTTCCTGCGTTTTGTTCCGAAAGATCAAAGATTACAACAATGGCTTAAAAAATTTGTGCCCAAGCAGTCTTGGGATGAGAAGAGATTGGATAGATTTTGTGACCTTTCATACCATGCAAATGGGAGTTCTGTTTTCGGCACTAAGGCTCATTCCTTCTCGCCTGATTCGTTCTGAGATCCCTCAACATCATCGACCGATAGCAATTGTGGTCTTCCTCGAAATCGCTCTCTTGAGGACACAGAAAATGGAGTTGGAAAGGGCACATACTGAGAAAACCCGAAGGTGCTGTTGAACCGCTCTCGAGTGGAGCCTACAAGGATTTCGGCGATGACGAAGCCCATGAGCGACTTGGAGACGTTCCGTTGAGGCAGAAGCCATCCAAGCAAGGAAATCATGGAAAGAAATCAAGACCAAATCATATCAAGTATGGCCAAGGATCGTTCAGGACGTCGAGGATTCACTGAGGCCATATGCTCCGTTCCAGAGTGACAGTCTGTCGCAATCGCTAAGTAAGTCGCAATCGCTAATAACCTCCAGCAGTACCATTCATGAGGACTCTGAGATATCTCCAGTCAAGCATTAGCTCTACATGCCCAAGAGATCTGAGGTGACCACGTCTGATGAAGGTCACAACATCGGGAGTAAAACATCCTGAAGTTAGCATTACGTCCACCTTGCCCAAGTTCACAAACAGGATTTATCGGAGAATTCCTTTTCCAACAGTTCATGACCCGCTGCTCATTGCGCATGTCAAAAATGGTTCGATGATTGTTTTATAGACTATGAGTTTTGCCACTGATCGAGGCGGAGACGGCCTTCGGCAGAGACCAAAATCTTCTGCGGGTATTCTCGCTTTAACGTCTGGTCACGTCAATACGAGTCAAGTTACTTAAACAGCTCTTACATTATCTCTAGAAAATGATCTGAACATGCCCAATGGGTATTATTGGGGGCGTAAACAGTTCCCTAACATAGGTCCAGAACCTACTGACTCCTGACTCGAATTTAGTCTTGCGATAATGAAATTTCGGACAAGGATCAGTAGGACGCGGTCGGGCGATACTGGAGTCGGCAGACGCGGTGCGACGGACAGTCTACCGCACGAGGGGATTGATATTGCGCCGGGAAGGAAAGCCCCAACAAGGGAATGATATGGAGGAGCCGAGATTTATAATGAGGAAAAAGGGCGCTGGGAGTGAAGTGAAGGGGTACTGAGGGGTTAGCCCTCGGCTCCTAGACTTAAGGGATGCGCACATTGTTATTTATTGTAGCGACAAGCGGGAGTATACGCCCTATGGCCCTGGGAAGCAAGTTCAACGAATCAATGTTGTGTCTCCTTTTAGGCTTGCCCCCTATCTCTTTTCAACTGGTTTTATGGCCTTTCTAGATCCTATTGAGATGTCTAAGATTTCTAATGCCTATGGGAAAGAGAAAGAAAATAACAAGGTCTCTCTGCATTATCAGTTTATATAATGAGGAACAGAACCAGTTACGACCAGACAACTTGGGGGCTTACTGATCCCAAGCTACGTAATCTGTCTGATCACAAACTATAGTATTATTTCGAGCATGAAAGAAATTTTCCTCCCCTACCGAAGGACTGTTCGATCTTCTATATTTTTTTAGAATGGGTACAATGAATAGAGGACTGTAAAACCAATCCTCTGCCATATGAATCCTTGCGATGCAAACATGGACAGCTGGCTATAAGAAATCATTATAATTCCAATTAAAATCATGACAGTCGATGGAGTGAGATTTCAGCAACTTGATAGGGGAATTATTCCGCGCTGACTAGGCACATATCACATGGTCCCTATCCTCTAATAGATAGTCCCGGCAGTCCCTGATGATCTCAAATTCTCTCCGAAACCCGTTCCATTCTAGTATGCCCGAGATAATTATATTCTCCACATTTCATACAAATCTGACCGTCTCTAATTTACTATGATTTGGTACAACTAATACAATAAGCTTTCAGCTGGTATAACGAACTCATCTTCAGTAATTTTTTTCAATTGTTTTATTTGATATAAACATTGTTACGACACACACTGGTTCCAAACGGCAATAAAGCGTATATTCTTCGGAAATTTGCTAAAAATGTTTCGAAAAAATCGAAAATCGCTCTTAATATAACAAAAGGAGGGGTAATGTCATATAAAGAGTCCTTTTGAATACGATACATTTTATATTTTGGGGAACCACACAAATTATGTACGTTCGGACTGACACCTCAGCACACACTAAAAACGAACTTAAAAGTCTTGCTATCTTGCTACACGTTTTCTCCTTCCTAGAGGGCGTTAGCGTACGCAGGCGCAGTAGGAGGGGTAGTCGGTTACTACCCCTTTTCCCTGTCTCTGGAAACGAGATACGAAGCGCGGCTAGATAAAGGGATCGTGGGCTATGAAATGTCAAGGCTTTTGTAAATAAATAATTGAGGGGGGTACCGAAATGATACCGAAACGGCCAGCCTGACATTCCACGGTCCCGCGTGGAAAAGAAAATTTAGGGATTTATACCCATTAAATGACTTTTCGTTGCCATACAGCAACATCGCTCACAATCGATTCCGCCTAATCGATTCCGCAAACAAATTAATGGCCACCTATGGAAGAAAAGCGTAATAAACTTCCGAGCCGGACCTATGTGTAGCGGTTAAGTAAAATACACAAAGAATTACAGAGAAGTCTGAATATATATACGATTTATGTCGACTCATAAAATACTAACAAATAAGATAAAGCTTACATGAGATGATAATAATTATCGATAAGAAAAAAAGGGAATCAAAATATAATTTTTGTTTGTTTCTGTACTTGACAATGGGGGACGGACTATTTACAATTGGGGCCGAATAAAAATTTAGCAAATCGGAGCATTTCGAAAGAGAACCTGAAAAATTTCCAAGATAAAACAGATTAGTCGTCGTCATGAGAGTGAAGTAGAGCAGTTACGACAGGTTGCTTCTCAGTTCCCGTTTTCCCATTTCTGAACTTTTTATAGGGAGCCATGTAGAGGGTTGGATGCGTTAGCATTATTTTTTCGGATAGATACAACTTTATAAGCAACGTCTCATAACTGAAAATGGAAAGTTTGTAAAGGCTTCGTTTTGCCGAACACTTTTCTCACTCATGGCATCTATGCAGGTAGAAAACAGAAGTTTTGGGGATGAAGTCTTTCCTTCTGTCAGATGAAGTATTTCCTTCTGTCAAAATTAGAGTTACTATCGAGACTAAAGTTATCGACTTGGAACATTTGGAATTCAGAGGCCGGCCTGGAATCACAACTCGCTGGAGTGCACAATTCCATCAAATATGGATCTGGGTCTGTGGCCAACAGTAATTATCTACAGTCTACAGTAATCATGCATGGGACATCGGGCCTGTTAAAAGTTCAAAACGAAGTGACTCTGTTCACTGTTAAATTTAGAACAAGCTCAGATAGGGCATTAACAGCAGCTTTTGATTTAAGTGACCTGGTCATTTCACATCACATATTTAGCAAAAGAACAAATTTGCACAATATAATAATCTGCGGGTCGGTTCTGCCCAGATAACGGTACGCACGTCGTATGCGACCTACAAGAGGCTGTATGCGATCTACGTTCAGTGGCGATACATGGACTTCCCATCTGTGACCTACAGTTCATTAACAAGAAAGAAGAAAAGAAAAAAAATTGTAAAGAAGAAAAGAACTCACCAGTTCTGATAATCACTCCGAATTTGAAGTTCGTCGTTCTGGGAGGGGGTGGGTGGTCATCCCAGCATCACTGAGGTTTTTTACAGAAGAACTGGTCAAACACTTCACCTTTAATCGTCGATCGCCACCACTCTTCAATCAATTGTCTTTCTAGAAAATTTCTGGCTCCCATTTGCTTGATGTTGTACTTCACTTTCACGTGCCTCCACAAGTATTCGAAATTTTACGTGATTGCCCAGCTGTTCGGATTAAAGAAGTGCTCCGAGTGGTTCACGGTCCTATGTAAATAGCCATGGTTTTGTTTAATAGTTTTATAGGCTGCCCATCCGTCCGACATAATTATTGATCCAGCAGCAATCTCCCTTTTAATTAGTGGGAGCAGGGTAGCGCAATCTATTTTTTCGACGATAAATAATCTTCGTTCTAGGAATGTCATCGTGCCTGCAACACATGCCAAATACCCCCGGTCCCTGAACATTCTTTCTAACCTGACCCTTACGCTCCAGCTGGTGAAAGTTGAGGAGAAGCTAAAAGCTCCATTATTTGTAAACAGTATTTCGTGTGTAGCTATCAGTCGCTAATGTAGATCGCTCACAACTCCCTCAACATCGCTGTAAGTCGCATACGACGTGCGTACCCAAATAACTTACCTGTAATATCAACATGAACGGTATCAAACGGTACATCACATTTAGGGATATGATAGAGATGCATAAATGTTGCTTACCTGAGGGGGACTTGGCGAGTTTACAAGTGATACAATTCTCTATAAACTTTTTCACAAAATGAATTTTTGGAAACCAATTTTTCAGAGAGTTTGTCAAGAGTTTTGGGTAGTCCTAAGTGCAATAGAGAACACGAGCACGATCGGCAGGCGTATATTTTTCTTGTTATGTTGAAATTTACTAAAAAGTATCCCCTCTTCATATTCATAAGTATGAGCTAAATCTCAAGGTAAGATGTTGGAAAATTATTGTGAGAACTGGTTCACTGGTCAGAAGTCTAATTATTTCCTGTCTGATTGTTTCATGTTCTGTGGTCCACTCAAACCGTCTTTTGCCTGAAGTCAGCTCATAAAGCGGCGCGCATTTTTGGGCAAAGTTTTGTACAAAATTACGAGTAGTCCTAGAAATGATCGCAAAGAAGCAACATTCGCGGAGGTGGTAGATCAATTAGGGCTTCATTGCGATCGTTATGAGGGCGAATTTGCCCGTTATGAACGTAATATCCCAAGCAAACAACTGAATTTTTGAGAAAGCTACATTTATCATGACTGAATGAAAATCCAGTATTTGTCAAAACTTTCTCAACACGTTCAAAAGGGCGTCTGAAAAGCTAAGATTTTCCGTGACTCTTCTACCGGAATAGCATACGATCCGGACGCAGCGTCAAGAGATGTACGCGATACGACTGACCAGCTACTCTAGCTATCTGATCTCAAATCAAGGGAATCGGAAATCGCTCTGGAATTTTTATTGAATTGATTTCACGAAAATCTGTAACAAGATGCAATTTACCGTTTTTCTTAGGCATAAGTAGTACAGGGGAAGAATATTATGGACTTGTAATTTCTTCTATAATGCCCGCATCTAAAAATTCTTTTATATAACTACGAGCCGAAAAACTACAGGATAAAAATGGAATAGTCTATTTCCACGTCAACTAGCAAACTGTAGACCGGTGTACTGATGATGGTTTAACAACCGAAACCGGTCTAAAGTATGTTAGTTTACGTGGAAATAGACTATCCCATTTTTATCCTGTAATTTTTTGCTATGGATTTCCACTACTCCGCCGCAAGTGATTTAAGTTATAACTACGAACCGCATCGCGATCACGCGGATGTAGCGGGTAAGGGCGCCTATAAAATTTTTTATTGGGATCGGTCAGTCACTTCAAATTCGGCGGTTGTCACTTGTCGGGGCAAATCTCTAGTAAAACTATTAGCGCATTTTCTCAATGTCGTACGAAGTCTGTCTTGTCCTTTAGGAATAATTAAATCTGTGTCTAATTCTTCAGGTTCGGGATGAAATGTTCGGATCACCTGTCGTTGGTCCTTGTATAATCGTGTTCGGTTTCTGATTCTACTGGCAAATCAATTATAGGGGGTATGCACGGAATCGGCCAAACATTTTGATTTCGTACTGGATCAAGATCACGATAATTTTTTACGTTATCATTTTCCGAAGAATTTGATTCAGTTACGTCAGAATTGCGCTATTTACATTTATTTTGTAAATATTTAGATTTTAACTTCTGATTTTTATTTTTTCTCTTCCAATTTTACTATTTCATAGCGATCTTGCACATTTACGTCCTAGTAGGATTTCATGTGATACTTAACTCCTTGTGGGAAAATATAAAAATTAACCGAGCAAATTTCAGTATTATTCACAGTAATAACGAAAGAGATTTGTTCGTTCACGAGAAGTTTCCCAATACCAATTCCTGTCAAATTGACTGGATTTTGTATTTTTGTCAGAAAAGTAGGGCAGTAATCATTCTGATAGAAGGAAGACCTCAGAGCCAGAATAAAAATACACTGCCAAGGTGATGGCACAGGAGCTTCCTCGTCACAATCAGAGTGACCCATTATAAAATAGAACAGACTCGGAAGCAAAATAACATAACATTACATTACATTACATAACATTACATTACATTACATAACATTACATAATGTGAAATATACATATTACATAACATTACATTACATAACATTACATGAAATATACATATTACATAACATTACGTCCATAATACATTACGTCCATTATACATAATTGCGAAAGTTATGCGTGTTTGAAGAATTTCACGTTAGCGCATGCGCAGGGCTCTGGCTCCGCTGGCTCTATCATGTTGAAATTTATATGGGACCTCAATGGGCCCTACCCGCTTAATCCCTGAGAATTACATTGAAATTGGGTGAAATCTTTGGTTACTACGGCTGTAACAAGGAAATTGAATCTATTTCACGCCAGCGCATGCGCAGAGCGCACCGAGGGTCCGATCATGCTGAAATTCATACTGGAACTCACTAGGCCTTGTCCAAACAACCCTTGAAAATTTGAGCGAAATTGAATCAAAATTGTGAAAGTTATGCGTGTTTGTTGAATTTAACGTTAGCGCATGCGCAGGGCGTACCGCTGGATCAATCATGTTGAAATTTGTATGGGACCTCAAGGGGCCTTATCCGCACCATCCCTCAAAATTTGAGCTGAATCAATTCAAAATCGTGGAAGTTATGGCTGTAACAAGGAAATGCGGACAGACTCACAGACTCACAGACCGACAGACACGGAACCAAATTTGTTCAGTAGGCTTTGAAACGCAAAATGCAAGTGGAAATTTTGATTTCTGATGACAAAAATTTTTTGGCTCACGAAAGTGAACACAAGGCTTCCGCTGCTTCGCAGACTCGGAAGCAAAATGAAAACAAAGCTATTACCTTGGTGTTCGAGGCTTTCTGTTGGGTTGACAGAACAGGAGTTTACCGTCTCTCCTGAGTGGGCCTAGAGGCGGTCGGGTTGGGGTTCGTCTTTGCTGGGGATGTCCTGTAACGCGTTTGGGTTGCTGTAGCAATTTGTCCAGTCGTGATCGTCCTTTTTGCAGCGATCGCACCACCGTTTCTTAAACCCTGATGGCTGGTTTCGGAATGAGTTGAAGGCGGTCTGCTGTTTTATTTCGGAATGCGCCTCAGACTTTGACGAGCTGTTGACAAGCTTTCCGATGTCACCTTCTTTCACGGTCGATATTAGTGCTTCTTCTTGTATTATGGCTCCGGGAGTATCTAGATGACAGTACTTATCCGAAATAATTTCCTGAAATGTGGCCAAGAAAGGTGATAATCCACAGCACCTGCAAACCATTCGCTCGCGTTTCGTCGCATCGCATCCGTTACGCTAATGCGAGTTCCGACTGTGTAGTCCGTACACTCGTCATCAGTTAGGCAGTTTTCAACCATGTTCGTGGTACAGTCTTAGCCGGGTCAAACTCGGGAAATTTTAACGTAGGTGGGCTGAGTGTTGGGAGAAGCGCTCCCAGGAGTTCAGGAGTACAACAGTCCGGAGCTGTGGATGAGAATCCTGCGGAGTTTGATCAATCGGCGTGTCTTCGGCTTGTCCATGTTCCTCCACAGGATGCTGTGGTTGATCTTTATCAGCTTCCGACATCGTTCCACTCTGATCAGATCCCGTGATTAATAAAACGTGGTACGCGTCACTTGTGAATAAAGGGAAAAAAAACGCAAAAGAAAACAACACTCAATTTGCGGGCCTGAAATAATAGCTATCCCACTTTTGATATCGAAAATCGCTTTTAATATACATCAAAAGGAGGGGTAATGTGCAAGAGAGTCCTTTTGAATACGATAGTTTTTATATTCTGGGGAACCACAAATTACCTATGCACGTTCAGATTGACACCTCAGCACACACTAAAAACAGTAAAAACGAACTTGAAAGTCCTTGTTACACGTTTGCTCCTTCGTAGAGGGCGTTAGTGAATGCAGGCGCAGTAGGAGGGGTAGTCGGTTACTACCCCTTCTCCCTGTCTCTGGAAACGATGTGCGAAGCGCGGCTAGATAAAGGGATCGTGGGCTACGAAATGTCAAGTTATAAATAAATAAATGAGGAGGAAAAATCTATATATATATATTATTTTTATAGTAGTATGGAGTAGGTATTCTCAGAACAAGGTTGAAGCAGTTTTAGTCACCATCACAGAGATTTTTTTCGTAAAATTGTTTAAGTTTTTCGAGCCAAAACTGAAACGACGCTTGTGCTAACGTCCCCAACGATTTAAAATGCAACCATTAGCCTACCAGAGGTAACACTGAACGTGCAATGTAACTGGATTCATTCCAGAAAAATAATTTGAAAAATTCATCAATAGCTGCTTTTTTGGCTTTTGGAACCACTATGTGACGCTCCGAAGTTGACGCTCCGCTGTGTGACGCTGCACTATGTGACGCTTCTATTTTGACAACAAACTTGAAACAGTTACAAAGATACGCATTTCCTCTACCCCCTTTTACCATACCTGGTCCCCCCAGCCATTTTTCATTACCTAACCTTCAAGTTGTGGTTACATACGCTTGATTACAAGGAGACTTTATTAGCCACATAATTTGGTGATACATACAATGAAGAGTCTAGTTGTGGAAAAAAATTGCGTGAAAGTTGATAGGACCGGGAAGACCAAAGACTAAGATGATGGATATGGGACACTATCTAATCCCTTTCGTATCCACGCAATCAAATTTGATTACTACTATACTATTACACTGGGCTTAGTTGGTCACGGTTAGTGTCATCGTAATTACCGGAATTTAACAAAAAATTGAAATCCGAAAGTATGAGTGAGCAAGTATCAAAAAGGTTTAATTACTTTCAAGTAAATGTAGATTAGTGGGTCTTCCGGGAGTCTGTCCTTATATAGTAAGTACTATTTGGTTAGGCAAACAATACATCACATAATTTTTGGCAAGAATGTGTACTGACCATGGCTATTGATGAAGTTGGCAAGATAGAGATCGAGTTCCCGGACGGAAACATTTATGTGGTAAGGATTGACGCAGAGGTTCGGATGAGCGCACTCAGCAGCTTTTTCCAGCCGCTCGCCGTCTGTGCTCTCCAAGGGGATGGCTTTGAAAAGTATAACCATCACCAGGTCGAGCCTCCACACCTGAAACAACCAATACGCGTAGGACTGAGCCTTGGTGGGCAGCGGTATTTCACCAGTAGAACCTGTGATTCAGATTTTTTTTTTTTTTTTGAAAGACAATGTAGAAACAAGATCGACCTGAAATGTTTGGAGTTTTGAGTTGTGTTTTTCCTTTTTTTCTACGATTTGTGAGGAACATGCACTATACACTCAAAGGTGCATATATGAAACAAAAAACGAATCCGAGAAGACGTATGCAGATTAAAGCTGAGGACGGCAAGGTGGGTATCATTCCACATAAGACCGACAAATCATCACCGATAAGATGCGAAAACGCCCATCTCGTGCAGATTCGGCTTCCACGGTTTCAGTAATTAGTAGGTAGTACCCATGACTTCTGGTTATACTACTTTCCCATTTTTAAGTGAATGTAGGTTACATTCTAATAATTTCGAGACCAACCACACGATAAATAGTTCTTTTTCTATGAGCTTTCAAAGTTTCGGCAACAAGCGACGTAACTGTACTCCTCCCGCCTGGGCGGGACCCCCTTGCCAAGTGTTGCTGCCGAAACTTTGAAAACTCATAGAAAAATAACTATGTATTCATCGTAGGAGAGTGAGGGTATATCCAAATTCTTTGAATGGAACCTACTGTAAGTATTTTTTAATGGGCGACATTTCCGCCTAGGACGCGTAGTTGAAGAAGGAACTTAATATCATGGAGGTTTACAGCATTGTCTGTGTTAGGAATAGATGAGTAATTTTTTTCTTTCTAAATGATACTGATGAAAATCTTGAATGTGATGGCTTTGATGTGAAGTTCAGGAAAATAAAGATAGTGAGGTGCATGAGGCGGCAACTGGGTTTACTTTGTATGACAGCTATCAGACAGTAAGCCGGTTAATGAGTCAGCTTTCAGTGCGGGATTCCCGCCAATAGGTTCGTGCTCGTTTCTCATAGTCAAATCTAGTGTACGTCCAGCGGTCAGATTTTTACTACACTAATTTGGTTATGTACCTATACATGTATAGTTTTTTTTTCAACCAACTACCTATACGAAAGATCTGATGTATCACAGGGATGGTCATTCATCAATATCTGCTTTTTTGAGTTGTTTTTCCTTTTTTCTACGATTTGTGAGGAACATGCACTATACACTCAAAGGTGCATACATAAACCAAAAAATGAATCCGAGAAGACGTATACAGACTAAAGCTGAGGAAGGTAAGAAGGTTTTTTCATTTGCGATGACTGAAATAGCTATTTTTGATGGTTTCCACCAATTTTGGCCCCCAGAAATATAAAGTATTTTCGACAAATTATCTTTGACCACTGATAGTGCAATTCAATTGTCTTGATTCACCTGTTGATACTACTTCTAGTGTTATTATACACATTTATGATGACTTCAGACAATTTCCCAGGTTTTTGACTCATAAAAAAAAAAAGAATTTCGGGAGCTGAACCTTCGTTACAACTTCAATTCTTCACTCTTTGGTAAAAATCAACTTGACATTCGGTCTTCTTGCCGTAAAAAACATGGAAAACGATACCTCACAAGCTCATGTTCATAAAACCTCAAACAAAACGTTGAAAAACACAATTTTTACACATATTTTTTACCCGTAACACCCCTGGATGTATTCCGATCGGGCTAGCGAGCTTTGGAGCATAATTAGGACCCAAATGGACCCTGTGTGCGAAACATTTTAGAGCAAAATTTAGGGTAAAAAACTTGGTAAGGACCTAAATTCTTCGCTTGTTGGTCAAAATGAACTTCATATTCGGTCTCCTCGCCCTAAAAAACATGGAAAACGATACCTTACAAGCTCAAGTTACTAAAACACACCAACCTATTTTTACACCCGTTTTTCACCCATAACACCCTTGGGTATGCCTAATGGGCTGCAAAGTTTCGGGACAAAACGGGACCAAATGGAGCTAGATGGATTGGAAAAACGAATTTTTTAGACCACAAATAAAGTAGGATGGATGATAAAGCGTACGGCGGACGGACATCGCATTTTTGGAATCTACGCACCTTGAAACGTGGAAGAAAAATTTTTGAGGGGCTGTTATAAAAAATGTTTGCTGAGCGAATTCATAGGTGTATTATTCACAGAATAATAAACCAAAATCTGAATGTTGGACCACAACATTGATAAACAATAGATTGAAGGGTTTTGGAATCAGTTCCCAGGAGAGTTTTAGGATCGGCAGACGCTAACAGAGTCGGTTAGCGTCTGCAGATAGGCCAAAATACAAATCTGTCATCGGGACTGGACCGAACGCAAAACGCGTAAAATTTGACGCAAAAAATTGAAAACTTACAACAGACTCAACAGAGAAAGCGAATGCGATTCAGACTCTGATTTACTCGATTTGGAGTGAAATGTACAAGTAAAGTAAAGTAAAGTGATGTCACAGCCTTTCCAAGCTGGGGCTTTTCGTCAGACGGCCCTGCCAGCGTCGCGGACGTGATCAGCTGACCTCCAATGAGAGGATTGGAATTCGGTCTGATCATTTCGCTGTATACTTGGCTACTCATTGCCTCGCCCCCTTGAGTAGAGAGGAGTTCGCCCAACAGCTACATGGGTCATACTTGGACGTGTCATCATGTGTCACAGTGGTCACCCATCCAAGTACTAACCACGCTCGAGGTAGGTATCTTAATTTCGGGGATCTCACGAGAACAGGTTTATTCCACCTGATAAGGCCGTTGGGCTGTGAAATGTACAACACAGCAGTAGCGGTGCGTGGGGTCTGAAGACGGTGGGGCACCAAACCAGAACACAAAACCAACAGATCTTTATACAAAATACCCCAAGGCAACAACACCCTTCCCTTATTTACTGAGAGAGTGGTATTCAGCAAAGCTTATCTCTTTTAATCAACACTCTATCACCGTACGAAAACGTCGACAATTTCTACTGCAACTTAGCCACCGAATTCATGTGTTACAAAAATATAGCAAACTAAAATACATACAATAAAGCAATGACCCGTCGGCCCGTACCTACATGAATGGAGAAGCTATGAATAAAAGCTAGGTTATCTGTATTACAACGCCGATCAATCCACAAACCACAAGACCACAAACAGCAAACAGGGCAAAACGCACGTATGTACCATGAATACAAATCTGTCATCAGAACCGGACTGAACGCAAAACGCACAAAATTTGACGCAAAAAAATTGAAAACTGACAACAGACTCAACAGAGAAAGCGAATGTGATTCAGAGACGACAAAAACAAATCGGAAGAAGAAACATCTCGTATCGAGATGCCAAATTGAATCGAAGGGATCGAATCGATTGTGAAATGAACGATTTTAAGGTGGAAATCAGATCCTGGGGACAAGGCCCAAAGTGAGCATGGCGAACAACATTTTTACACGACTGTGCTTGCGCGGACGGGCCACTTTTCTCGGTTGCCAAGGGAATACTAGGTCCCAGGGCCTACTTGCCAGTTTCAGGAGCCTAGGTTTCAATTTCGATTGCAGGACATCGATTTTTGTCGCTTTACTCCGATAACATGCTTGGTCTATGGAGCTAACAAGAAGGAACCACCATGGATCCTCTACTAGAATATTGAATATCCATAGCCAGAGAAATCTGGCGAGTCGCTGTTGAACTTTTTGAAAAATGTTAGGTACAGTGGACGGAGGGAAATTCAGATGCCAACTGAACAATGGTAGGTCTTTTTAATGTTTTTGGGTGCCGGAGCAGTGGCCCAAGTGGCCTTATGGACCCAACGCCCCTGCGATACAGTATCCGTATTTTAGATGGGTCAGGGCTGGAGTGTATGTTCTTCATAGCCTAGTTCGTAACAATCGTTCTCAACGTCCCCCCCGCCTCGGATGGGAGTCGGTTCTTCTGTGAAATGCTTGCAAGCGCCCATCTGGCCATCAGCAATACGCTCTTCACCTGTGTTGAAATGTTGAAAATCCTGAGCAACAACATTCCAAAAACGGCAAAGATTTATAGGGTATGCCTTGATATATCATTCATGCAACTGAACTGCCATTTGTTGTTTCAACCGCTTACGATGGTGGTGGGTAAGAGTAGTTAATTTGAGGGACTGAAGTTCAGTTACTTCACTCCTTGAAAGGAGTAGTTCTTTTGAGTTAGTTCAGCAGTTCATTCCAGTTACTTACCGTTTCCAATCACACAACAACAACTCTTAATGAACTAAAGGAACTATCGTTCAGTGGATTCTACCAGCTCATCATGATTGCAGTAAAGGAACTATCATTCCATGGATACTATAAACTCCTCAAGTAGTATAATTCACCCCATCTGAATGACTCCTAATGAACTAAAGGAACTATCGTTCAGTGGATACTATCAAGTCCTCATGTAGTATCCACCGTTCCTATGAACTACAACAACTAACGAACTATATTTCATTGGATACTGTCAACGCCTCATGTAGTTATCCACCGTTCCTTTGAACCGAAAGAACTTAAGAACTAACTCAGTTGTCTTATGAGCAGAGCCCTTCACAATATGGCACTTATTTTTGTGAAATAGGGCCCTAAAAATATGGCAATATGGCACTTATTTTGACCCAAATATGGCAATTATTTCTCTCAATATGGCACTTATTTTTCAACCCTCTCCGACCACCCCAGCTATCCTGAGACGATAATATCACAACATACAAGTTATTTATGCTAAATAATTCATTTTATTTACAAAGCTTTATACACATAATTTATTATTATTATTATTAAATAACAACATCAGGTGTGAAGCAACGCTTTCCATTGAAAATCCCAGCCGTCGATCACTCAGAAGGTATTTCATTTTTGGGAAAGTCCTCTCCACATCAGCTGATGTTGCCGGGGCGTATTTCATAGAGAGGAAATCAGCAGGTTCCCAGCCTTCCTTCAGAGTGGCTTCCTCACCAGACAGAGTGGCGACCCGTGGAAGCACCCCATTCCGAAAGGGTTTGAGACATTGGTAATCCCTCTACACTAATGGCCTCAGGGTTCGAGAAACCTCGTCATTCGGAAATTTGCACTTCAAAATTTTTTTTTTAAATTTTTTTGAAGGATTTTGGCGAAAAAAAGGCAAAACATGGCACAAACATGGCATTTTCCCAAAAATCGGCCGAATATGGCATTTTACAAAAAAAATATTCAGAATATGGCATTTTTGTATGGCGCCATGGCAATATGGCATTTGAAGGGCTCTGCTTATGAGTTACCAGTTCTTTAGTTCTTAGTTCATAACGATAGTTCTTTAGTTCCTACATCCGTCTCTAGACACTGGGTCCTTGATTCTTTTACTCTGTGGTTCTAGTGAACGAGCGTTCAGTGAAGTGAACTAAATCGAGGAGTAGTTCAGTTGGTGGAGTTATTTCTTCAAGAGTAGTTTCGTTAGGAACTACCCACCTCTAGTTTACGAATCATTCTTTTTTTATCAAGTTTTATAGGTATGATTAGTCTATATTTTAACATTGATTGCTAGTGTTGTTGATATTATACATTTCATCCAGCAGGCGGATGGTTCTAGTATTTACCCGACCAGCTGCCTATCGATTGCGATATCCATTGAACATTAAAACATTTAATACGTAGATTACTGACCCGACCTGAAAATCCCTAAAAAACAAGTCAGAGTCTGAATCTGATGAAACACATGTGGGACAACTTGGACACCAACCACATACCTTTAAGAAGTTTTTCTCATTTCTGTCATTTTGGTTTACAATTCTGTAAATAATAGGCACCTATGTATTCGCTAGGCAAAACATTTTTGGAACACCCCCTTAAAATGTTTTCTCTTATGTTTCAAGGTACGTAGATTCCAAAAAAGCAATGTCCTCCGCCGTACACCGCGCGTACAATTTATAACTACCTTTATTTTCGGTCTAAAAAATTCGTTCTTTCGCACACAGGCTCCATTTGGGCTCTAGTTGTGTCCCAAAACTTTACAGCCATATCGGAATATATCCAAGGGTGTTATGAGCGAAAAAAGGGTGTAAAAATAGGGTTTTTTGGTGTTTTAGTGCTTGGCTTTTAGGGCTGTTTGGTGTGCTTGTGAGCATGAGCATGTTTTTTAGGACGAAGAGTTTCAGAAGTTTCGCTTATGAGCCAAAAACCTGGGAAATTGTCTGAAATCACCGTAAGTTTTTATAATGACACTAGCAGTAGTAAAAAAAAAGTAATGGAAACAGCTGGGGCTTTTCATCCGACTGCCCTGCCAGCGTCGCGGACGTGATCAGCTGACCTCCAATGAGAGGATCAGAATTCGATCTGATCATTTCGCTCTTTACTTGGCTACTCATTGCCTCGCCCCCTTGAGTAGATAGGGGGTTCGCCCAACAGCTACATGGGTCATATTTGGACGCGTCACCACGTATCATGGTGTAGTACCGACCACGCTCGAGTTATCTTAACTTCTGTGATCTCACGGGAACGGGTTTATTCCACCTGATATGGCTGTTTGATAGCAGTTTTACTAATATGTGAATCAAGGTAATTAAACGGCACTATCAATGATCAAATATAATTTGTAAGACATAGGAGCATGATTCGACATTTGGGGGGGGGGGGGGGGGGTCAAAATTGGTGGAAACCATCAAAAATAGCTATTTAAATTATTACACATGAAAGAAACAATAAATGAACAGCCAGCATTTCTGTAGGTATGTCCAGTAGAATAATAAACCCATTTGACAAGGACTTCGCAACATTTTTTACTTCCATGTTCCTATTATATAGGAATGGAAGTAGGTACGGTGAACCTACCGTCAAAAGTAGGTGTTTTTTAATATAGTCATGAGTTATGAGCTTATCGAGAATTTCATTTGTGAGCATGCGCAGAAGAAAGTTAAAGCAGCAGTTCGATCAAATATATATTGAACCATCTGGAAACCAATTCGCACATACCCACAACCACCTCATTCCACCACGTCATTTTGACCACATGTGCTTTGAAGGATTGACATTTTCGCATTCCGATTTGGTGAAATGGATATGGGATCATCCGGACACCAACCCACAAACACATTCAAAATACCAGCTTATTTCGACCATTTTACGGATAATTATGACCGTACCATTAATGTATGATAATTATATTACAATACATTCAAATTACATTATATTTATTCAAAATGATACAGTAGAATTTACACTATACAGCAGTAGATTTCCATAAATTACTCGTATTACACGAATTTCAACAAAGGTCGTCGAGCCATTGGCGCTAAAACCACTTGCGAGTTCGATGAAGTGAAATGTTGAAGTAGGTATGGTTGTGGCCCACTGTTTAGAATAGAAATATTTTAAACAAGCAAAACTACACGCTATAGTAGATAAGATTATCTACGTGCTATTTAAAGATTTTTAGATAGCAGATAATGGACCTTCAATGTGGAGGAGAGAAGCCGCCTGACGGTTCAGCCAGAGGAGGCCCAAACCTTCTCCTCCATCAATTGGGTGGCAAGTCAACTGAAGACCTGCCGCCCTCCCTATTTTCCGGGGTCGGATCTCGGACCACGGTTGCCAGTGCTGCTGGATGTATTCAACAGCACGATCCTCAAAGGGTGATAAAGTGACTAATGGTGAAGTACTATTCTTATTACAATACCATCGTAATGTTGATAATTATGATCCAAATAAAACATGTTAAATGATTGAGTAAAAAAATGTATGTCCTCCAAAATGAAAATGTCCACTACCATTTTGCGTGTCATACATCAGGGAACATTTTAGGTTCCGTGTCTGTCTTTCTATCAGTCTGTGGTAATTCCTTTTAATGCCCATAACTACCCGGAATAATGATTGAAATGGCCTGACATTTGGAGGGTAGGTGCGGGTTGAGTCACAGTTCCATACCAAAATCATTGAAAAAGTACTCTAACTTTTGGTCTGCCCATGCGCAAACGTGAAATAATTGGAACGCCCATAACTGCCCTAAATATTGTTGAAATGAGTTCAAACTTGGAGAGTCGATCAGAAATAATACTTTGATCGTTCCAAATGAATTTAATTGGAATCGTAATGTCTTTCGTCTGCGCATGCGCAAACATGAAATGTTGACCATTTTCTTGTAACGCTTCTAACTACGCGAAAAATAGTCGCACAGAGCTGAAATTTTGAGGGTACACGCGGGTTAGATCGCAGGTGGTCCCATTTCAAAATCATAGAAATCGTTTCGTCTGCGCATGCACAAACGAGAGATACTTGAAACGCCCATAACTACCTTAACATCGTTGAAATGAGTTCAGATTTGGAGGGTCGATCAGGAATAATACTCTGATAGTTCCATATGAATTTAATTGGAATCGTGATGTAATTTTCGTCTGTGCATGCGCTAACATGAAGTGTTGACCGTTTCACTGTAACGCTTCTAACAACGCGAAAAATAGTCGTAGAGAGCTGAAATTTTGAGGGTACACGCGGGTTAGATCGCAGATCGTCCCTTATCAAAACGAACCTACCCAACTATTCTATACGTTCATATGATTGAAGTGAGGAAGCTATGCTGCCTACTCGAATTGGCAGATGTTTTTTCCTTTGCGTTTCAAGGTGCGTAGATTCCAAAAATGCGATGTTCATCCGCCGTACATCGTTCCGGGGTGAAAAGATTGATAATGTGGGCTCCGATAAGTACTTTGGTGTCACATTGACTCCAAGTTTGTCATTTGGTGCGCAGCGCAAATCGTCGACAGAGCTTCAGCGGCAAGGTGGGATTAGCAAGCGTGTACCGGACCATTGTACTCCATCCCCATATACCCTTGGATGCTAAACTAAAAGTATTTAATGCCGTGACAAGAGCCTTACTTGTTATGGGGCGGAGGTGTGGGGCTGTACCTTGTCGAATACCATGGGGCACCTGCAGCGCCTTTTCATCAAGTATGTGTTTGGGCTGCCCACAAACTGCACAAACTAAACTGTATACTGCAGACCGGGGCTGAACCTCTATTTGCTTTCACTCTGTATTTTGCAGGCAGATACATAATAAAGACCCTGAGGATGCTCAGCAGCATATACTCTAGGGGTGGTGGCTATGAAGGTCATCAGAAAGCGGGCATTCTGGTTCCTACAATCATTAGCAAACAAGTATGGCTGCCACTTTGACAGAAACATTGCTGATCTGAATACCTGGAAGCAACAGCTGGAACGTTTTGTGTCAAACGTGGCATCTGCTGTGGTGGTAACCGCGGGATGCTCTCTCGCCTCCAATACTCGCTGTGGTATTAGCACCCTCATCTTCACACGTCCGCTGTGGTAATAACCGCGGGACGCTCCTTCATCTAGCACTCGCTGTGGTGATAACCGCGGGACGCTTCTTTATCTAGCACTCGCTGTGGTGATAACCGCGGGACGCTCCTTTATCTAGCACTCGCTGTGGTGATAACCGCGGGGTGTTAGCCTCCTTCTCCTTCCACGTCAACTATGGTGATAACCCCGGGACGTTCCCTCATCTAGCACTCACTGTGGTGATAACCGTGGGGTTATAGACTCCTTTTGGGCGTCGGCTGTGGTGATAACCGCGGGACGCCCTTTTCATCTAACGCCTGCTGGGGCGTTAGTCCTCCTAAACCTCACCCTCAACTGCCGCTCACCACAACATAAATACATACATACCTTTATATGCAAAACATTATATTCGATAACAGTACTAACTCTTTGGATAACAGATAATAGGATAAACTGATATGGAACCAATTGGAAACCAACTCGCGTAAACTTTCAGAATACTTCTACCAGCGCATTTCGACCATCTTTTTTCTTTTCGGGTATTTATGAGTGTTTAAAGTGTTTAAAGGATTACGCACATATATCCATAAATACACACACTCAACTATGTGAAGGAGGTAGTATTTCGAACTTATCCTCAGATTCGCGTTCGGATGGTAAAGTGGGGAAAAACGCGCTTTGTTTATCAAAATTAATTGAAGTTTGTCTAATAAAGGGCGAACTGAACACCTAAGGCCGGTTTTGAGGGGCAGAGCCTGAAAGTTCAACTGTTGAGAAGTAATCATATAGGTACCTGCCTACCAATCTTTCCAATATGCCAATATACCAATATGCTTTCTAGCAATTTTCACCAGTTCATGCCTACCAATTCTTGACCACCAAAGAGGAGAGACCACTAGTCTCGAGGAAAAATATTTTTGACCATTCAAATAGTCTTTTTATGTCACGATTGTATGGAGAAGGTGGAATGAAGAAATCAGAGGGGAGTCCTGATGAAACGATATTAGAGAGATATGCAGATTTCAAGAGTTGATTGGACTTTGTTAGGCCGGCTAATCGATTGCTAGGTATCAGGATTTAGAGGCGGGAGGTTTGGTGAGCTTTAGGTGTGTACGGTGGGCCTGTTTTTCGGATCCCGTGCTCTCCGAGGTCCCTGGCGCCTCGCCAAATCTCAAACCCTCCGGCCCTTCTCCCTCGCAAGTCGACGAACCTATGCAAAACTACCCTTTTACTCATTCATCCCCATTTACCCGGGCGAACCCCCCCCCCCACCCCTCGTTCTTCTGTACTAAAGCCTCATCCTTCTCGATTCGGAAATGACTGTAGTCGACAATGGGTTCTGCGGCATTTTCGTATCCTCATTTCCAGAGGAAATCGTTCTCGGATGCTCCACACAACATTGCATTTCTCCATTCCTGTCGCAAGGAAAATACAGCCAGGGGAAAAAGCTTTGCGTAGCAGTTGACTCTTTACCAGGCATTTTAAACATGTCGTATTAGAACATCTCTGAACAATCAAATGGCATGAGAGAATGAAGAAGGGTGCACTGCCACCCGTAAGTTTCGACGCCATTCGTAACTGATACCCAAGGAGAGGATTGGGAGCCTGGAAACTACCATCAGCGCATGAGTTTAAACATAAGAGGGATTGATGAAGAAGAGTCCACCATTGAGGAATGGAGAGATGAGGGGTCTATAAGCTAAACTGAATAAAAGTAATAGCACAATGCATACCACACTACCGTGGTCCATAATAGTAAGTAAACAATATCACTGTACTTAGATGTGTTTGTAAATTGTTTGAATGCTTATCATGGCATAAACCATGGAATATTAGTTGCTTACCAAGACTGAGCCGCATGAAATCTACATCCTACAATTTGAACATCAGTCACCACCATTATTGCAGCATTCTGAATTGCTCACATTTTAAAAACCCCGGAAAATTACTTCACGACCCTTTTCAGTTAAAAATTCGGTTTCACATAAACAACAGTTTTGATCACTTTTGATCAGGTGGTCTAAATTTCCGCAATTTCTCATTAGTATTCAGCTCATTTTCACATGGCTGTATGAACATTTGCTGCATGACCAGATGAGCGCATTACCAACGTAACGTAGGTACGGTATCTACGTAAACTATCTAACGTTTTCCATGATTTTGCTAACAGAATAAATTGTATACTTTTCTGCCCCTTGACAATTTCGGTACTTACAATAATTATTATTTATTGTGTCAAAATAGCAGCTTCCTCCATGTTTGTTAGTTTATTGAATTTATGTTCATTTTAGCCAATGTTTGAATTAAAAAAAGAAAAAAAGAGAAAAAAAACAGTTTTGAACCTTTTCAAAGATCGATTATTTGTGGCTAATGAATGACCTGATTTGTATGGGGTTATTTTTTTTCATAGGTTCTAGGTTGACCTCCAAATTTGAAACAACTGGGGCATCTCTGATCTAAATTCTACAGGGTGTTCCTAAATATGTATTTAAATACATATACGAGTATAAAATCAAATCAAATAAACTTAAACTTGTGAACTGTAGGAAACAAGCCGTCATAATTTCTTACTAAGAATCCTTTCGTGTCGTTAGGTCTGTATGTATTTTTCCAGCTATCTTCAACCTCAATTAACACGAGCTGAAATTTGGCGGACGCACGTCGGAACAGATCTGCAGGTATTGCTTAGAATGTAAGAAGGCAAAACAATTACAACATAATTGGCAAAAAAAAAGTTTTATTTTGTATCTTGCGTGAAGATATCTTTTGCTGAGTGCGGCGGTAAAATTACTGGATAAGGTAGGTACCAGATATGATGGACAACATGGTTAATTCGCCAAACAAAGTATGTCCAGTGCCTTTGATTACGCAAAAAGTGTTTCGGTTTCGATTTTACGAGTTACATGTTTCAGGTTGTTACAAATTGACAACATTCCAGTACATGAATGGCACACCGTCATGTACTGGGATGTTGTCAATTTATAACAACCTTAATGTAACTCCTGTAAACATGTAACGATAGGTGGACGTGTTTTGATTCTGATTCACGTCAAACAAACCTCTCATGAAGTATTTGAGATTATTTCGTAAGTGCGAAACAGCAATAGTTGTGATTATTCAGGAGTGAGTCTAAAACGTTGAAGCATGTATCTCCGGCTATAATATTTCCCACGATTCAATAAACGAGTCAGGGGGCAGCTGTCGTTTTCCCTCCGTCCAAGGAGTGGCTGAAGTTATTCCCCTTCACAAAGAAGGGCAATGTCGGTGACATTTGCCACTTCAGTCCTGTTTCAAAACCATCAGTGTTTTCAAAAATCTATGAAAATGCTATGAATAAACATATACCTTATTTTTTCCAAGGAAATAATGTTTTTGCTGATAGTCAGTTTGGTTTTAGATTGGCCCACTGAAGATGACATACTATCATTAGCAAGCGATATTTTTAATAATTTCCCGGTCAGCAGGTTCGCCTAAGCAATTTGTATTGATGTGGTGGAATGTTTTGACTGCGTCTCACATGAACGATGATGTTATTCATCAAGTTACGCAAGTATAATTTTTGCCAGAAAGTTTTTTTTTTTTTTTTGCTTCCATCTAAACTACTACAAGCTGTACGTCTAAGCGATGATTTGTGACAATTTCAGAGTCTGAGTGATCTATCAGTGATGCAGGACAGCGTGCTTGGACCTAGCCGTGAGTTTTTTGCGTTTTTCATGTATTAGTGAAAATACAAAACTTTTCAATAAATCCTGTTTTTGGTTTATTATCTTCAACTGGAATCGGATATAAAAATAAAAAGTGTAAACCCCTCCCTGAAATTAGACGGTTTCCGTTTCAATGTACCCAGGAAAGCCTAAATCGAGCACTGGAACCGGCAAGGGAATTACAGTTACATAAAAATGCACGGGATTCAATAATTCTGTAATTAATCATTTGTTGTTTTCCATGAAGTTCAAGTTGCAAAAGTGCCTAACAGCAAAATCCAAAAGAGCCATCATCCCAACCAACTCGACTTCATAAAGCCATCTGTGATTATAATCAAGTGCTACCTAGCAATGACGTCTGGGCCGGATTTATACCGTTTGATTCACGATCATGTTGACGAAGCTTTTCTGTGCAAACTATCGGCCGGTCGTATACTGCTCCGAGTGGTCTCAAAAAATTCTTTAGTTCAAGATCAATTTAAAAACGTAAAAAAACCCAAACCCTTCTATTGAAAGGTGTCAACTTACGGTTTTCTGATAATTTCAACCCCATTTTTCACCCCTTAGAGATGACTGACAGTAACGCCGAGCTTCGCGGACCAACTAGACCCCAAACGGGACCTACAAACCAAATTTCATGGTAGCTAAGAAAAGTGCTAAATACATCGTACAGCGGATGGACAGAAATTTTTTTATTGCATTTTCGGATTCTACATAGCTTGAAATGGAAACTGTCAAAGTTTGATGGGTTGGGGGGGGGGGGGGGGGGGAATGTGTATTTTTTCATGCTCGATTCCAAAGGTTCATTATTCATAATAATAAACCCAAATTAATGAAATTCGGTTTGTGGGTCATATTTGGGGTCTGAATGGTCCGCGGAGCTCGGCTGTAAGGGGAGAAAAATAGGGGTTGACATTTTCAGGGCTCCGTTATTTCGAGTTTCAGGTTTTTAAATTGATCTCGAACTTGGGAATTTTTTGAGACCACCTGGAGTATGTACAGCCGTTGGTTGACATTATGGCCCTGAAGTTTGCACCGAAAACCTTCGTCAATATGATCGTGAATGAAATGGTATGCATCCATCATGGATGGCTGTATGAAGTCAAGTTGGTTGTTCCAAGATATTATTTGATCTGAAGAATGATTGTTATTTTTTATTTTTCTAATTGGTAGACATGCTTCATGAATATCAACAAATAACTTACTAATCACAGCATTCTTCAATCCACCGCATATTTATGAAACTGTAACTGCCCGGCCGGCTCCAATACTCGATTTAGCGCTTTCCTGGGGGTCCAAGAGGGTAGGTATTGACCACAGAAAACAGTGATTTAAATTATACACCGTCGTGTAATATGTTGCAGCGATTTTGTTCTTCTGTCCATGGGACAAGTTAGTACTACTTTTCCGGGTTATTATTTTCAATAAAGAACCTTTGGAATCGAGCATTAAAACAATTATTTTGAAAGCGTTTCGAGATACCTACATAGAATCCGAAAATGGTAAGAAAAACGCTGCAAATTACTACACAACGGTTTATGACTTACCGGTATGGAAACACCTACTTTTAAGACCACTGAATTCTGTGGTCAAAACTTACCCTCGTGCGTCTCCCAGGAAAGCCCTGATCGCCTAATGATCCAAATGGGCCATTTCAGTTGATAAAATTGGTGATGGATTCAGGACCTCTACCAAAAGTGTAAGGTGTATTTTTCGAATTTATTTTTTCCACTTGTATGAGATGAATTTCTTGAGTCTGCTGACCTGATCTGGTCTTATTCGGAAATGGTGTATGTTCAAAATGGGAATAACAAGGGGGAAATCTGACCAATTTGACCACAATTTCTTTAACAATATAAATGTCAAGTGGGAAGAAACGTGCCGGCTGAAGTCGGGTGGGATCGTTCTGCAGACAAATTCCGAAATTTTAAATTTAGGAATCTAAATCTTACGACCACGTTTGCGTGTTGCGTCTTATTGCCGAACGTCAGAGATGCCTCAGACTCGTCGACATTTCGGGGTATGTCTGTACTGCGCTGCAAGCCGCAATCTTGGGTATTTTGACTTGAAACTTTGAGGCTAGCATCATTCGGCCTTCAAAATTTGCTATTGATGCCACCATGTTACCAGTGGTACCATCAGTCAGAAAAATGTGTTTAGGCCTCCAGAATTGTCTGTGTAGTTTTTGGTGCCATCATGATACCAGGGAACGACGCCACGCTGGCAACAGTGGCGCCATCTGTCAGAAAATGTCTGTTTCGTATAGTTTTTCATGTTTTTCGGCGTAATTAATCGAATACAATTACTTTCAACGCTCTGCCAATCATCCTTACAGCAATTGATAAATTAAGCCATATACCGCTCCGAAAAATATCTATTATTGAGCATGGTTTATAGGCAGTGAGCTTATTTTCAAAATTGCGAAATGCATCTAGTATTATCTGATTCTGCATCATATCCTGAATTGAAAGGCACTTGTCTGCCAAGTGAACTAGGTCGGGTAGGTTCAGCAGAAATTTAAAAATGTCAAATCTATTTGGCAACCAACTTCTGACTTATTTTACCGCGTTTGTTTTCTCTGTTTCTTGATTCTACACTATATCCTGAACTGAAAAACACTTGTATGTCAACTGTCAAGGCCGCATAGGCTCGGCAGACAAATATTAAAATTTTAAATTTTGGGAACAAACATCTTACTCATAAGCCTATTGTATTTCCAAATTTACCACACAATTTTAGCGATTGTCCCCTTGATTTGTTGATTATTACTGCAATTGCGAGTCGCGCCGAAACGGCAAACGTTTGGTTTCGAATGGCAACTGTTGGAATCATTGGGAAATGTGGCAGCAGTACAAGTTCTCCTTTAAATGTTTCTTTTAAAATTGTAGCTTCGATGGTATTGTTCATCATATTTTTCAATGAAAGCCTGGTACCTTAGCAAAGTCATGCTGGATTCATTGAGGACCCCTGTTGGTTTATTAGGGAGCGGGGGTTATGGGGGGAGAATGGGTGTAAAAATAGAGTTTTCCAGTGTTTGAGGTTTTGGTGAACATGAGCTTGCGAGGTACCGTTTTCCATGTTTTTCAGTGCACGAAGACCGAATGACCGGAAATGCCGGAACGCCATTTTGAAGCTTTCCAACTTTGTTATAAAGGCCAACTTCAATCATATCCTCATGGAAATACTAGAGATGTTGTTAAACATGCAAGGGGACGGTCGACGAGTTCATTTTGTATGGACGAGATCACATGTTGGTGTTAGCGGCAACGAAATGGCCGATTCTCTGCCCAATGCGGCTCGACAAAACGGAGTGGATCTGGATATTCGAATACCATTCACCAACATCTACGTGAGGCTCCACGAAGAACTGAAGGTCCGATGGCAACAGCTTTATGATGAAGCCAGAGCGGGCATAAGATACCGCAGGCACAACCCTCAAATTGGGGTCAAACCTTGGTTTTCCCAGTTTGAGCTGAGTAGACCGGAGATTAGGGCAATAGCCCGTTTACGCTCTAACCATGCTTTGTGTGGAGTTTACTTGCGCCGAATCGGTATGGTCAACGTTCCAGCGTGCGAATTTTGTCAAGATCAGGAAGACGACCTAGAGCGTAGGTTTATGATTTGCCAGAGATTCGATCTTGCAAGACGTCGGCTGTTAGATACGTGCGTTCATCATTTGGTCAATCCAGTGAACTTTCCCGAAATGGTGCATTCGCGGAGTTTTATAGTTTTCAAAGGCATTTGTTCATTTATCCAAGAAGTAGGAATCAAAATTTAATTTTCTTATTCATTCGTCTTTATTTTTTGTTCTTTTATTGCAACATTGTAATGAAATAACAAAATAAAATTACTTCATGGCTATGGCTGTCGGCTAATGCCAAATGAAGAAAAAAAAATACCAAATATGAAGTTGATTCTGAACAAAGAGAGAAGAATTGAGGGTGTACCTAACGTTCAGCTCCCCGGATTCATTTTTTATGGGTCAGAAACCTGGGAAATTGTCTGAAATCACCATCTACCACTTCAGCAATGAACCCATGTGTGGATTCTAACAGTGAAACGTTTTCAGCATGCGTACCATTAAACACATGGCTGGGATATGCTGAAGATTATCATCAAGTCTTCGGAAATGTTCGAGTGTAGCTCGTACTCATCAGATCAGCATCGGATGCTAGCATGATTATTCCACGCATGCTGGAACTTGGAAGTTGGAACTTGACCGTCTACCCAACCTTACCAACGAAAAAGGAGATTTCATGGACATTGAAAAATAGTACTGATGTTGAAAAGCCTAGATACATCATTTTCGGATTTAAAAGTAATCCAAACGTGTACCAATACTTTACCAAATGCATGCAGGTTTTCAACAATCACACTACTCCAAGGATTGGTCCAAGCCCATGTTAACTTATGATGCATTCATAAACCTAAGCCCCAATCGTTGTGATCGATTGCAGTCATCAGGTTTAATCAAGTACTGGGAGCAATGTAGTGGACATTCGCATAGATTTTGAGACTATGGAAAAAATACTGGCCAACACCTCTGCCTACTGATTGATGATCACCATTATCTGGTATTGTTCGACGTGGAATGTAATTTATATCAACGGTAATATATATGAATTTATTATTGACCAGCTTCATTCTTTCTTTTACCTTACCTATTTATGCGAGTGTTGTAAAATAATGAAGTTAGTTGAGAAAATGCGTTTCTTGAAGCAGCATGTAAGGCTGAATATTAGCGATGAAGCCGAGAAGGAAAAAAATAAATGGGTTATAGTGATGAATCTTATTTACCCCATGGTTCATTGTTTGGGACAAATCCGATAAGATGACTTATTTTTGGTCCATCCAGCTCTGGAAAATCGTGCACCATTCTTTATTTGTTATTACACCCAAGTGTATTGAGGTTTGAAAACGTCTACTTATTTTCACGAACGTTGAATCAGGAAAAGTATCAATTTCTAAGAAGAGTTTTGGAACCGCTTGCACCTGACATTGGATATTACGCTTATGGTTCATCAACGGAGGACGGAGAAGTAGAACTATTAAGGCCAGATGCATTACAACCGCATTCTATCGTAATATTAGACGATACTGTAACGGAAGACTATAAGATTTTGAGAGAATATTTTGCCATGTCTCGTATTTTGCACTCGACATATTTTTCTGCACACATAGTTACGTTTTAGTGCCTAAAAATTTGATTAGAATCCATCTCACTATGAGTGTACTTTTCAAAATGGATATATTGAATTTCCGTCACATTTTTGATGATCATATACAGGGGATTTAGATTTTGAACAATTCAAAACCATGTGTTCACAGTGTTGGGTGAAAAATAGCTTTTTATTAGTAGACCTGGACAGAGCCATGAATGATGGATGCTATCGAATGGGATTTGATGTATATACTCGTATATATATTAACCCTCAGCAATTTAGTAGATCAGAAATTAGAGGAGGTCAAACATGTCACAGCCCGTCTCGTAAAAGCGCGAAAAGCGGTAAAGGAAAAATATAAACTGCTGAAACAGTGGACAATTGAAACGAACATGGCTTTACATCCTTTGAAATATCTATTTAAAGAGGTTGTTCACCCTCCCACCACGATTTATCCATCTGCATCAACCATCGCCAGCATCACTATCCGCCCACGTTTCTTGATGAACCGTGATTGAGAATGAAATAGAAAATGAAGAAATGAAAGCTGACAAAGATAGTTTGCCGGAAACGGACGGGGATTACATCAAAACGGAACAGGATGGATCTCAAGCTAGCTTTTCTAATCCCTCCATTCAACAAAACATATCATCAACACCACCACCTATAAGTACACTAATAAAAAATGCGTTGAAAGAAGCTAGTAAAACCCCAGAGGGGGAAAGGGAAATTGAGACGCAATTTCGTAAATTTCATTCATCTGCCAGACCTTTCTTACTCGCTCTAATAACAGGTGATAAGAAGGGCTTGGATTTGGATACTACATAATTATGGACCCAAAGTTAATGCAAAAGGTACTCTCAGTTTACGGAACCGAGACCTACATCTTGATCGTAAAGCTATTTGGATGATAAAGTGAAACAACCAACAACTGAAGGATTAGTCAATTTACATTTCCTAAAGGAACCAGATCCTGATACATACACCGCCATTGATCGCACAAATTACATAGATTTGATCTGACACTGTGATTTTGCTCGACAGGGTTATTCAAGATTGAGACCGTACAATGTGATCAGGCATAAGTATAAATATCTACTAAAGGACTTACAACTAAAGAGATTGGAAAGGGATTTATTCGAGTAGTGAATGAACGACCACGTTAGGTCTACTTTGATCTGAAAGAATTAGTCGATTGTCTACGTCTGTTGTTTGCTTTAAAACAACCAGGAAATACTTCTCACGACCCTGAAATATTTTCCTTAAATGAAGAATTAATAGAGTTGAGCATAATCACGTGATGATCATTGTCATGTCAGCTATCAGCAGATTTGGATCTCAACCCATGAAATTGTCTCCTCACTCTATAGAGTCAAATACTTTGAACGAGTTGATGAGCGAAATAATTGTAGAGGAATTGGATTCTGCATTAGAGGAACTAATAAAGAAACATAATGTTATATCAGCCAAGCCTAATGTAGTTGATTTTAATGAAAAACGATTGATAAATGTGAAACCCCTAATAAATACGTCAGATGATGTTACACTAGGGTCACTCGATCTCTGCATTTTTGAACATTTCGTCTACTTAGCACTGGAGAGGCCAATTCACCTCAAGATTATGTTATGATATCTTTCGCAAATAAACACTATGAAGCCAAGAAATAATTTGCTTAGCTGACGACCGCAATGGGAGGGGATGGTTGATTATAAAAATACGGGACAGCAAGAGTAAACCACTAGTGTACAATCACAATCGTCCTCATCATGAACTCGTTAATGATCACCAGCACATTCAACATTGATAGCTCGAAAAATCTGCAGTTGGTCGTTGGTCTCTCTGACTTGACTACAATTGTGATTGTCATAATAAGACCTCGTGGCACGGCATTCTACATTTGTGTTGATGACTGGCAACTGTTCAGTGAGAAGCTACAGCTAGCAGACCGTAAAATTGATGCTACGTTTTTTCATGGAACCCACATATCTGCAACTACTACGCCGTAACAGCATTTAATATTGAGTCATCCAAGTTGGTTGGATCGTCTCCTACATACTGAGGCTTCTACTATTACATTAACTGCAAAGGCAACGTCCAGTTTGATAATTCTGCTCCCAACTATAAACTCTGTTATGGATGAAATGAGAGACTTTACAGCTGTGAGTGGAGGTAATGATTTGGTTACCAACACTGTGAGACATCCACCACCAGATACGATTCAGATGGCGGGCTTTTATACGGAATCTGACCAGTAGAATATATCATTATAGATTCGACTATGGAAGAGGATGATGCACATTCATTTGAAGCATTAATTGATGGATTCAGTCATCTGAAGACAGGTGTTCCAGCGTTTCTTCTACAAGCCAGCAACCTGTCTGCTAAATACAACCTTTCCTCAAAAAATGGGAACATATAAATTTGTACCGACTATTTCGACTATGAGAGTTATCTCACCTTCGGAATGAAGTTTTCTATTCATCTTATTTTTCTCCTTTCTGCTGATGATGCAGTTGACACAAGTCATAATCTTCATCCAGCGTTATTGCGGTGACAGAAACGGAAGAAGAAGAAATGAAGCTGGAATCCTCAACTCACTCTCTAGTGAATTATGATGACATCACTGGTCTTGTGATGCTGGCAACAATACCCGCTTACCACGAGTACCTACGGTACGTCGGAACAACGGGATTTTATAAAGCTACGGTACGAGGGATTCACTCATTGAACGCATCTTTCGATTGGAGATAGATAATTCAGGTGCCTATTATAAGAAAACTCCAAATGGACTACACTTCAACACATGTACTTTGGCATCACACGATCCGAATGGAGGTGGCATAGACATTGTGGACACTTGTGCATGTATACGTATTCAATATGCTACAGAACAATGTATTAATTTATTAAAATCTTTGGGACTGAATAAAAACTGATTTACGTGTGAAAGTTTCGTTTGTCAATTCACCCCAACCATAGTATCGTGATAGGTATAAAGAGCATAATCTTCAAAGCACTCACCTTCTTAGGTGCTTGAGTTGGCAACATCTAACAATAAATTATGGATGAGTGTGGCTTCAATAACTGTTCATCGCATACTACCAATATGTGCAATTCCTCTTCTAAAAATAAAGGAACACAAACAATACCAGTAAATGAAGCGATGGATACTGGTACAATATCTCCTAATCTCGAAACATTTTATGGAAGATTCAAAACGTTCAAGCTATGGCCAAAATGTTTACACCTAACAACCCTTGTTCAAGGACTATGTAGCGCCGGTTTCCACTATGAGGACCAAGTTGGGGACCTGGTGAAATGCTACAGATGCGGAGGACAAATTGCCGAATGGGATTTGAATGACGACCCCTGGCAATAACATGCAAGATTATATCCGGATTGTGCACATCTAATCAATGCCAAAGGTCCTAGAGTCATTAAGAATGCGTTAGAATTGAATAAATGGCTTTGAAATCTAACAACTTATTTTATTTTCCCCCTCAATTTCTATTATAGTAAAGTATAGTATAGTAAGTATAGTAGTATTATAGTAAAATTATGCAGCGGAGGTTATGAAATCTCGGTAGATAGGTCAAACGGTCAGCAATATTAGATAGTCATAATGGTAGATAGTCATTATTGTAGGGGTATATGTCACATCAAGCCAGATTAGAGCCAACAGACTCAACGCCGATGAGCTTGAGGTCAGTTCCGCCAGAGCGCAATTTTAAATTGCTCGAAAATTTCTATATCTATAATAATATGCATAATATATATATATATTTTTGTTTTGTTAACGCTACCTTCCATCAATATCAGCCGTGAAAAATAGAATCTGATGGTACATTCAAATCCCTGGTGATATGTAAGTCATTCGTTTTAATTAGGAAATTCGTCCAACTTTATCCTTTCTGCGAACACTCCTATATACGCGTATTATTTGCCACATCGCTTTACAACGATAACCTCATTGTTATTATTGTTATTGTTATCTATCACCCTCGCTCCGGTTCCCAACCGAGTCGCCCGCAACACATTCAAATCCCTCGTGACACAAGAGTTCATCGACCCTTATCTAGTTCAAGGCTGTTCCAGATTCATCTTATTATATCTACTCCCATACGTATTTTGTTTGATTCGCCCATACTAGGTACCTGTACTAATGAATGGTCACGGTAAGGAGCTGTCTGATATCAGTCCCGTCACTGCATAGCAGTAACTGTCGTCTGTGTGTGCCCACATTTGTGTCGTGTGATATGCAATGAAAGAACCGATATTAATTGTGAAAATCGATGGCACGTACGGGGAAAAACGTGGACCGTAGTCACTGGCTGGGTTACGAATGTCTCACGTAAGTTACTAATTAATAAGTAGTAATTGTTTCAGGACTAAGTAGCTCAGGCTAAAACTGCGAGTTGAAGGGGGTCGAAAGGTAACTGCGGCATTTCATCGCAATTCGTTGAGGGTAAATAGCAGCAATATATTCAGCTGGAATGGGGTTATTGACAGAAGCACTGCACCATTATGAGGGCCCAAACACTAGGGGCGTTAGCAGTTTACCAAAGTTATTTAAAGTCGAGGAGGAATTATCAGCTAGAGTTAATTAGTGGCTGGAATGGACGACATGAAGAGGGGAAGCGCTGAAGGGGGGGCAAGGGAGAGAATTGGCCTCGGAGACAATAAAAATCAGGGAGCGTTGGAGCGGAGGTGGCGCGAAAGGGGGGAGTTGTCGAACTAATGAAACTTGGTCCCTCGGCAAGGATATATAGTTCTTCTCAAGTAATCCCGAGCTCTCTTAGAAGACCTATCAGGCAAACATTGTTTCCAATGAACACCTATCTTCGCCACGAATCACCTCGGATTGCCTCAGATTTTTATTGCTGACGAACTTCACCAGGAAGGGGCGTTTGGCACTCGCTCAACATAATAGCTATCCCGTTCAGCTTCAGAATCCTCTACCTGAATTCAGTTCACTCACTTCCGACCTTCACACTTCCAATTTAAATGGCTTATTTCTCATTGACCCTTTGTCATCCATAATCCGTAATATTAACTAAATCTATGGAGCTTCATCACATTCAATTGAGTGCAATTGAAGTCGTCATCTAGACCCTACCAGCCAAACTCTTGGTTTTTTACTAGAATGTAACTAGCACCAATACCAGTTGTTTCTTCATCACCACTGTGGTGAAAGCATACCTAACATTCGTGCTAGAGTCCAAATAAGTAGGCCCCTACGTCATATTCACGAAAAGATGAGAAGTGGTAATCAAGGATAGCTTTTAGCGAATTTTCAAAGAAAATGAAGCTATTGCAATGGCTTCGAAATTTAAATAATATAAATTTTTGGAAATTTTCTTCATAGAAATCCGTTTCAGACCATTCTAAAACGATTCCTGAAATTTAACACTTTTTTATATGTATATATATATATATATATGTGTCACTCCAGACGATAACTCTCGATAGAATTGAGATAAACAGCTCAAATTTGCACAAAAAATCTATCTTGGCAATCGAAAGGCTAAGTTCGAAGATGGGCGAAATTGGCCTACTCTAAGGAGGGTTTTGGCGCATTTAAAGTGCGCAAAAATTACCCAAAAATCCCCAAAATGTTATTTTCTAACAAGTGACCCCTCATTTTAAAGGTTTTTGCACGCTGAACACGATGGTGAAATCGGATTTTAGATATCTAAATCCGTTCTTAAATTAGAGCATTTAAAGTGCGCAAAAATTACCCAAAACTAGGATAATCTTTAAACTCTTACCCCCCCCCCCCCCCACCCCCTTAGAGTGGTCAGATTGAAAAATGTGAGAAGTATTAATTGAAGACGAGAGTTCGAAGCAAAAAAGGGGGAGGCAAACGATTAGTACAACTCCTTGAATTTCCCATTTGACATATAATTGTTATGATACCTTCATAGATAGACAAGTACCGGCCCACGTATTACTAGAAGGAAGACGAAAGAAAAAATCTATTTCAAATTATTCAATTTAGGTACTAACAGTAGGAGGAAGAAGGTTAGGTAGGTATCTTATCAATTTATTATCAGTATCATACGAATATTTGATATTCAAAGGTAGGTAGGTACTTAACATGATAAAAATAATATCAATGAAGAAGGAAGGATCTACCTACCTAGTAGAGCAAATCTTGAACTGGTTTTAGATACCAGGCCTGAAATCGTAGTCAAGAGGAAAGGCCATTCAGAAGGAACAAGGAATCTACTCATAACAGTTTATAATTATTACGTAGGTAATTATATGAAATTAATACCTACGTACAAAATGATTGTGTAAAGAGTTCGTAGCAGTTAATAACAAATTATAACCACATGGATAAATTAGAAATCAAGGTAATAAAAAAATATTAGTAACAGGGGCATCTAGTAGGAATATACCTAATAATTATGTTCCAAAGCTACCAATAGGTACTGACCTTCTTTTGAAAAAATCACAATATTGGTAATTACCTACCGATCATGTGATTTTTTTTAACAATAAATTAACTAAATTTATGTATTATAAGGAACCTACTTAATACAATATTTTCCGTTGCCTACCTACTAGTTTTCTTGAGCTGACGGGAATTTAAAAAGGCATTCCTTCTTTGTGTTTCTGCATGGCGGCGGCATCCAAGCTTCCTTTTCTCTTTCATTCACTCGATCGCCTGATCCCGTTCTATGCAAACGCTTTCACTAGCCCGAAAAAACTCTATTACATCATACTTTTTTGTGTTTGAATTGTTCACATTGCAGTTCAAATTTGTAGATCAATCAAGAGAACCCACATGTTCTTCCAAGTGATCCTTCCAGAAACCACATCCTTCCTTCATAGTTTATTTCAAGATTGAGCCTGCATGAAAAACAACCTGCACTTGAAGCACTCATGATTTTCTATAACAACTCCTTTACCTACTGCACTCTCTTGAGTAGGTAAGTCAAAAGTCCTAACTACCCTATCCTACCTAATATGAACCCACAGCGATCAAATAAATAAGCACTTAGTACAATTACGTAATAAACAAACGGTAGAATCAGGATGGACAAAACGTACAAATTAAAATAAATACGAAGAGAATATACATAGAAAACCAAATTTTAGACCGAAGTTTTCCTTTATTCAAAACCATAGCCATTAATTCGAATATTTCTTTGAAAATTCGCTCATTAAGTCATGCTGCATGACTGGTTTTTTTTATGTGCTCAGGGACGAATTTTCCCTTTAAGTCAAACCTTGTGAGGTCCAAAAAGTTGAAAAGTATTGTATAAACAATAGCCACTGGTTTAAAAATCGAACTATAAGTTTTTCCGGGGTTTTTACCCGCTCCCGGTCGGACTCCGGCGGCGAGCTTAGTAAATTCATTCGTTACTACTTCTCCATCAGCTTAGTCCACCTGCAGGTTTTCTAAATTAATCCCCGTCGTCTTCACTTTATTACGCTGTCGTCTACGCATCGCACAATTCTTCTTCAATCGTCATATTTATAGGATTGTCGTGGGGGTAGATCCCAAGTGAAACCTTGAAGAACCATATCTCTATATATTATAAAAAAGAATCTCTGTGAGTGAGTCTGTGAGTGAGTCTGTCTGTCTGTCTGTCTGTCCGTCTTCCCACGGCCTAACGGCTCGACGGATATCGACCAAATTTGGCACGAATATCCAGTAGGCTCCCAAGTTGTGCAACGTCGCATTTTTAATTCCCTGACCATAGCGGAACTATGGTCGACCATGGTCAACTCCTGAATGGCTTGACGGATATCGACCAAATTTGGCACGAATATCCAGTAGGCTACCAAGTTGTGCAACGTCGCATTTTTAATTCCCTGACCATAGCGGAACTATGGTCGACCATGGTCAACTTCGTTAATTGAAATGGTAACCCCTATTTTTTATCGCGTATTCGTAATCTACGTGAAATTCTATCTACGATCGACCCTTCGGACTACCCCCGCGGTCGACCATAGCGCATCCATGGGCCCCTCCATGGTCGAATCCCGAATTGCTCAACGGATATTGACCAAATTTGGCACGAATATCCAGTAGGCTCCCAAGTTGTGCAACGTCGCATTTTTAATTCCCTGACCATAGCGGAACTATGGTCGACCATGGTCAACTTCGTTGATTGAAATGGTAACCCCTATTTTTTATCGCGTATTCGTAATCTACGTGAAATTCTATCTACGATCGACCCTTCGGACTACCCCCGCGGTCGACCATAGCGCATCCATGGGCCCCTCCATGGTCGAATCCCGAATTGCTCAACGGATATCGACCAAATTTGGCACGAATATCCAGTAGGCTCCCAAGTTGTGCAACGTCGCATTTTTAATTCCCTGACCATAGCGGAACTATGGTCGACCATGGTCAACTCCTGAATGGCTTGACGGATATCGACCAAATTTGGCACGAATATCCAGTAGGCTCCCAAGTTGTGCAACGTCGCATTTTTAATTCCCTCACCATAGCGGAACTATGGTCGACCATGGTCAACTTCGTTAATTGAAATGGTAACCCCTATTTTTTATCGCGTATTCGTAATCTACGTGAAATTCTATCTACGATCGACCCTTCGGACTACCCCCGCGGTCGACCATAGCGCATCCATAGGCCCCTCCATGGTCGAATCCCGAATTGCTCAACGGATATCGACCAAATTTGGCACCAATATCCGGTAGCCTCCGAAGTTGAACGTAGGCGCATTTTTAATTCCCTGGCCATAGCGGAAATATGGTCGACCATGGTCAACTCCTGAATGGCTTGACGGATTTTGATAAAATTGGGCACAAATACCCAGTAGGCTATGGGATTTTTCCGTCGTTTGTTGGTTCCACGATACTGCGTACAGCGAATCTCGGATAGCGAGCGAAGCGAGCGGTCAGGCTAGTATTATATAAGTAGAAGCTTTATACATATATATATATGATTTCCCCCCCCCCCCCATAAATGCAGTTTGTCCCACTGAAATCATCGAATGCATCTAGGAAATTTTACTGCAAAACAAGTATTGAGTATCATTCCTTAACCGTTCTATCTGGACCTACCCGGTGGATGACGGTGCACTGGATAGTAGCAGTTTTGGTTGAATACACAGGAAACATTTGAGGATACATTTCCTCTGAAAGCCACAAATTTCTAAAAGTGTTTCATATGGTCATTCCGCATGGTTGCCACTTTTGATTTCAAGATAGTCCAAAGGAAAAAGTATTCCTAGCAAGATCCATCTAGCTGTACGTGTTCAAAGTGAACTGTCCACGATAAGGCTGAATCAACAGGTAAAACATTCTGGTAGAATAGGTATCAACTCATTCTCATTTACGGCTTGTGAAGATTTGCATGTAATCAAGTCTTCAACACGATATCAGGGAAATAAGAAATAGAACTGACAAGTAAAAATTTACTTTAAAATATTTTTGAGAATCTATTTCGATCACTGGAATTCTATACCTCAAAATTGTTTTGGTGCCGTTGGATTATAAAAGGGTCAAGTTCTTTCCAGAGACGTCTCGAACATTTAACATTAAATGTTGGCCTATATTTTTTTTACGAACGTTTGTGTCCAGATTTCGTTATGCCCTCCTTTCCGCTTGAACGAAAAGGACCAGATCATTTTCATGTAGCCTACGTTTGATTGCGGAAATTTCTTATTATTTTGCTAAACTGCATTACAATCGGGTCAGCCGGTTGACCGTGAAGATGCAGAACTCAAATAAATACCAACTTTCAGCTTTATAACGAAAGTATTGTTATAAACAAGTATAAATTAGGATAAAAATACGGATCAGCCTTCGTAGCTACCTTTTTTTTTTGTGTGTATTGAATAATATTGAATATAAACTAAGTGTATTTACTAACTACTTAGGAATAACCTGTATTTACAGGTTATACATACTGTAAGTGTACTGTTGGTTCTTGATAAATGTAACTCATTCTCCAAACACTTATGGTGTGCTTTGTCAATGAAACTGCTGATATATTCATACTCAGTAATAAATAGCAGTGGAAGAGACGAGCCTGGACGGGTCACTGACCTTAGGCTCATAAAGCAACATAAGTTTAAAACTTGTATTATGTATATAGACTCTCTAAAAATCATTATATTTGTTGTGTAAAGTTTTTGTTGAATAAAAAACATTGAATTGAACTGAATTGATTTATGACATTGTTGTGGTACGAGGTCACTGAAAGAAATGGTGATAGTTATGTTTCTAACTAAGGATGGCAAAAGTCTGACGAAGTGTCGCGAAATTATGTCACACGCCTAATTACTTTACCGAAGCACAGCCACACCAACTTATTCGAAAAACGAAAAATTTGAGGAGTAAGTGAGGTCCAACCCCAATGTGTTCGTAGGTTGCACATTTGTAGTAGGAATAACCTAAGAGCTGTATATACAGAATAGCTAGAATTCTTGACTCTATTGCATAGGTAATGCTTGAACAGTATGCTACGTTTACCCAGTGGTATCAAATTAATCTATATATCTCCTACCTTACATGGTGAGGGGGAAGGGGTGATATTATTTTCATCTAGCCGCAGTTTCAGTTAAGATCACATCCACAAACTAACTTTGTAAAAACTGTAATTAGAAAATGAAAGTAAATTGAATAATTGAATTAATTAAACGAATCGAAAAATTGTCTTTGCGTTTCACCACACTCGGGTCATCCCTCGGTTTGTTGTGTTTGACTTGATCCTGTGAGCCTAAAATCTTGTTATATGAACTTGCATTTAGACACTGACACATCCCTCACCGCCATTTTATTTATATGAACAATCGAACATGGTACGAGATACCTACATATTATTGTAAATTTAATCTTGATGAACATCGTAGAGAAGCAACAAACTCACCTTATCGGCTTGCCGGAGACAGTCTATTCTTCTCATCTTGCCTTTTTGATCTGGGTTTGAAAGAACGCACATCGCAGGTTTCTTACCCGTTATGCTAAGTACGAAATCTTCTCTGCACTCCTGCGTAATGTCTTTCCGAAGCTTACCCAGCAATCGAGAGGCCCATTTTTGCTTCACCTCGACTTTCTCATTCTGAAAAAAATCAAAGAAACATCCCTATTGAATTTAGCTTGAACATGGTCCGGGCAGAGATTCAATAAATTTTAAGTCAGTCAAATAATGCTCCTGATAGTGATTAAGAGAGTATTCTTAATTTATGGTTGTATCTGCCTACTGAATTTTGGGAACAGGACCCTAATCATCATAACAACTCATCTTAATGGTTGGTAAGATGTAATCATTTTTTCCTTGAAAACGGAATGCTAGAGAAAAATGACGCTCTACATTCTTCTGTTATGGATTGATCCAGTCTTTGAATCGACGATGGAGAATCACGGTTGTCTGCACCCTACTTAGAAACTAAATCTGACAGTGAATTTTGACAAATGACTGATACTTACGTAGGAGGGCCGTCTCCATTAAAATTATTCCTCGGAAACACGGAGCCTCAATTATACACGTATATTTATCTATCGAAATCGGTGTACGGGTTAATGAATGACTGTATAAAGAAATGAAGAACGCTGCGGAGGGCTGCCTCCTTCTGAGACTCCAAGAGTGATAGACACGTGTGGGCTTGAAGCATCTGCGCATAGGACAAATGAACACGTGTGCTCCCCCCACGTGCTCATCTGGGGGGGCACGAGAACGTTGAACCAGATTTGCGTCAATAAATACGTGAGTTGATACTTTTTCAATTTAAATCTTATCATCACTTTTTGCTCTCGATTTGAGAGTAACATTCAATTCTCTGGTCCTGGGACCTATTAATAAATAGTGGGCTATATCAGACAGCAAATAAACAATCTGATGGATTGGTTTCAAGCAGGTAATACGGGTCAATTCGAGTTGTTTTCAGCAAGCAGGTATCAGAGGTTCAGCTGCAGGAGCATAGATGGGCAGCATGAGTACTAATTAGCCTTTCAAAAACGTATATCTACGTGTTAAATGTGGTTTTCCGCTTCGCTGCCCAGAATAATAAAGCTAGTGACCAGCTGAGAGCTCCAGCGCCTTCGCTGATCCTAGCAGCTTGTGTCCATTCTTAAATTCTTATCAAGTTAATAGCTGATAGCTGATGTTGCCTTTTACCTTGCGTAATTTCCCGTTCCGTAACTAGAACATCGTTTTAGTTAGCGTTCCGGTTGAGCAGCTTTACAACCCCTCTTTGACTCATGAATGGAAACCGATAATTTAAATTGCGAGCTCACTCTGTCTTCGATCCCAGACAGAAACGTCCCATATCCCTTCGATCCCAGGTATATCCCATAACGGGATATACCTGGACATTAGACTTCCATACACGGACATTTATGTACAAGCCCATCGAAGTCTCAAGGCGGAATGGCAAATGGAATATGACGTCGCCGAGACAGGAGAGCGATTCCGGATTGGAAACCCCCACGTGTCTGTGAAGCCATGGTTCGGTACTTGTGAGCTAGACAGAAAGGCCATAAGAATAATTTGCCGGTTGCGCTCAAATCACGGATTGTGCGGGGATTATCTACATCGAATTGGACAGCGCGCCTCGCCCGACTGTGCCAGCTGCCAGGAGACCGGAGAAACACTGCACCATATCGTCATGGAATGTCAAAGACATGATACAGGAAGACGACAGTTGATGGACCAGGTGGCGCTACACTTGGAGAGCCCAGTCTGCAACCACCAAATGATTTTTTCCAAGAAGCTCCCAGTGTACAGAGCTATATACTCTTTTATAAATAATATTAATGTAAAAATTTAAGTATTTCAACTCCAGTGCGCGAAAATCAAAAATTTATTTTAATTTTATTAGAATTTTTATTTTAAATTTTGTAAAATTATTTTAATATGACGGAAGCTTTGTAAAAATGTATTCTGAATAAAACTTTTTCATGGCTATGGCTACCGGCTAATGCCAAAAGAAAAAAAAGTCCCATAAAATGTTGACTTGTTGCTAAGACATGGAAGAAGGTTTGTATAAAAAGAAAAATTCCAACGTTTGAGATATCCACCGGGAAATTGATACAAGCTGAAGAATTTGGTTCTCCTTGCCAGGAGACGTAGATAAGGATAACGTAGGAATGGGGCCTGTTTCCTCCCAGCCGACAGTGCAGTTCAAGGTTTATGGTAAGGTCTCTCATAGAAGTGGCATGCTCCCAACTTTACCAGCTGATCCCCCTCCCGCTGTCCTGGGGAAACCGGGCCAAAAAACCGCCAATAATTATCCTTCCGTCTTCATTGATCCGCTGAAGCAACGTGTGGATTTTTATCAAGGTCGTTGGCGTTTAGGTCAGCCGACTTTGGGCTTGGTGAAAACAAGCCGGTGCTTTTAGTCTTCGTGGATCCAAGCTGGACCGCTACTTGCCGCGTCTTCCATCTCAGTTCCAGTCGCCTCTTTTTCTCGCATGTTGCAGTCGCATCCCTCTCTCTTTCATCAACAGTTAACGGTGGAGGTGGAAGATGAGATCTCTACATAAGTATCCTTCAGCATGTTTTATCGTGTTGAGAGATTTTCTTAGCTAATATCAACCGGAAATAAAAATGGTGGCTGGATTCATTCACCCTCTAAATAGTTTGAATGATTTCATCAAAAACATATATTCTGCGCTCTCAGTTCTTTGACAGCGGTGGTTTACGCTGTGCAATTATACAGCTATGGAATGACTGCTCCAGAACTTACTATTGTATCTTGACATGGATACTGATAAGCACGCATGAAATTGAACTTTTATTTATGACCACTGAAAATGAATTTTAATGAATTTTATGAATTTGTGAATGTCAACATAACAAATTTTATGAATGTCAGCAGGTGCCATTCCTAGATACCCGATTGGTGACTGCCATGGAAGCATATTATACTTTTGTTTCTAACCTTCCCATGAGAAACCTCCATATCAGAAAGACTCCGTGAAAGAACGTGAAAATAAGACCACGTGGGTTGGAGAGAGGCCGCTACAAAAGAAGAAAATAACACTTTTCCCTTTGATTTTTTTTGTTTTGTAGTGTGGCAATCTTATAGTTATATATATACTAGAGGGTGGCGGAGCGATACCGGTTGGGTAAGGAGAGAAAATGAAGCCTAACTCAATGAGTAGTACCCATGACTTCCGCTTATATTACCTTCCCATTTTCAGAAGAAAGTAGATTCCATTCTAAAAATTTTGATACCAACGACACTCTCCTACGATGAATAGTTCTCGTTCTATGAGCTTTCAACGTTTCGGCAACAAGTGACGTCATTGCACCCCTCCCGCCTGGGTGGGGCCCCCTTGACCAGTGTGAAGTCACTCGTTGCCGAAAATTTCAAGGCTTATAGGAAAAGAACTATTCATCGTAGAAGAGTGTGGTTGGACTCAGAACTCGTAGAATGGAACCTACTTTCATTTAAAAATATAAACATAAGTCAAGGGTACTCCTCATTACCCACGTCAGAGTCTACCTATAGACTCCGATTTCTGACCCAAGTTAGTAAAGGTGAGGGGACCCCAACACTGCTGTTACAAATCCTCATTATTTCTTACGCATTCTTTCTATCTTCGAATAGTAGGAAGGTACGTTTCACCTACCTGGCTACCAACTACCTATGTATTTTTTATAAAATTCATTATATTGCTTCAAAGTCAACCGTTCTTTCTATTACTTGCGGCTTAGAGTAGTTGGGATGGACGGCCTCACAAAATTTGATTACAGTCAAATGTATGGTAAGTACCTTTTGCTCCGTCGCAAACGTTAAGTCCTGCGAAATGCTGTAGCTAAAATGAAATGCCTACAACAAACCTAAAGGATGTTTAGTTAGTGATTTTAGAGGACACGATTTTTTGGCTTTTTGCATGTACGCAGCTTTCCTACCTTCGGTAGGTACATGGTGATGAAACAAAACTTACGATTAATTTTATCCTACCTGAAATAATTTATTAATCAAAAAAAGCAAAGGGATGAAGTTGAAGTTGAGTATTTTTATTGAGAAATGTGTACATAAATAGGGCCAACAGGCCCTCTCCACCATTAAGCACATGACAAAATAACTAAGCACTTCATTGTAAAAATAAAGTCAGGTTTGCTTAAAATGAACACATGTTATCATTCTTGGAACGTTCCAACACAATATGCATGAAAAAGATTTAACATGAATGGCGCGAAAACAATTTTGAGTGTAGATGCTTTTTAACTGTAGAAATTGACTTGAAGGACAGATTAAAAAGTTCCATATTATGTTCGCATTTAAAATTTAACTGCCTGGACCAAAAACGATCTCTCGTAAAATGAGGTTTTATAAGAGGGGCCATTTAAATGAAGAGAAGCTGTTCTTGTGTTCAACTCATGCATTGTGTCCCTCCTATGCAACTGCGATACAAAATATTTGGGTGTACCGAATTTTAGTAATTTAAATACCTACCATGCAACCCATTGAAAACTGGAACCGTTCTTCAATATTCAGCCAATTCAGCCTAATATAATATTTTGTGACGTGTAACTTACTCCTCACAACTTCTGTTTCCCTTCCACGGATATATCACAATAACTTAATTTGGCGTAATCAACAATTGGGAAAAGGAGGAAGTGAACCAACTTTGCTTTGATGAATGATGGAAAATTGGCGCAAACTAATTGATAAATTCCATCAAACACTTTTTTACACACTTTATTCACTTGGCAGTCCCAGCTCAAAACTGAGTCAGTGTGAATGCCAAGACTTTTCACCTCAGTTTCGATAGGGATGCTGTTACCACCGATTGCAATGCAGCATGCGTAGGAGTGATTTCGCATCTGAGCCATACGCCTGGTGGAACCAATTATAATGAATGGCGGAACACTTCGCAGAGTTTATGGCGAGGCCATGGGCTCCACACCAACGATCAAGTTGGGTCAGGTCGTAATTTGTCTTCTCTATCGTTTCATCGATATTAGCAACTGACGACTCAACGAAAATCTGCAAATCGTCTGCATAAAAGTGGTAGCTCGAGAAAATCAACAAATCTGAAATGCTATGTATGTAAAGGCTGAAAATTAAACTTGACAAAACTGAGCGCTGTGGGGTTCCCTTGACAACCTCCAACTTCTCAGAATTATTTCCTATGCCATCCTCCATACATTGCCACCTCCCGTCAAGATACGACGCAAACCACTTGATAACACTTTCAGCAAAATTAGCGAGTTTACAATTTTCAGGAAAATGTCATGGCGAACACTATCGTATGCACGAGAAAAATCGATTTGTACCAAGACTTACTTTTCCTTCGTTCATATTCTTACGAAATTAGCCAACTGCAGAAATAAGAGCGGTTTCAGTTCCATGACCGGTTCTGTAGGCCATTTTGCTCAATATTTGAAACTAATTCATTGTCTATTATTTTGTCAAAAATTTTACCTAAAGAACACAGTTTTTTAATCGAACGAGAATCTTTTGGAACTTTCGGGTCTTGGACCTTAGTCAAAGGAAGTACTAGCGAGTCCTTCCATAAAGAGGGGTAGCAATGAGCAGTTATCGACGCACTATAGATATGACACAGAATAGGGACCACCACTTCACCGATTGACTTCAACGAATCGATAGGAATACCGTCAACGCCAACAGATCGAGATGTAATCCCGTCCATGGCCCGCTTCACATCTTCTTATGTTATCCCCCTGAAATTAAATTAGTTAATATCATTTCGACCTCTCAAATAATCACCCATCAATAAAGAAGCGTTAGTCCCACCACCTACAGACGAATCGCAAAAGAACCTGTTCAGTTCATTCAAAGACCCCAATGACGGAGATTTTTTGATCACCGTCAGGTACCTATATTAGTAAATATTCATACTTTCATATGTTAAAATTATCTCCCCAAACTTACATAGATTTACGGGTGAATGATATAGCCTTTTCTCCTTATCAGATCGATCACTTTTTCCGGGTTTGCTAGCCATTTTGCGTAACAATGAACCATTTTTCGGGCGATTTAGCAGTTGAGCTGGCACAGTTCGGCACAATACGACATTTGTAAGATATTTTTTCGGGGTAGCAGCAGCATAAATGTCGTGGTACCCTTCAAGTGTAACACATACCACTCACATGTATCTTATAGATTTAACCAATCAACAAGGAGAAAGAAGAGCTGTGCGATGCCTCGGCTGAAGCCCAGAAGGGTTCCCCTTCATCAAACTCCCAACGACTCTCAACGACCGTTAACGACCGTTGACAGACGGGGGGCTAGGTGGAGGCACCTTTATAAGGCGCCCGACTCGCCCAGCTCTTCATTCGACCGACTTCACTCTTACCTGTGACTTCCCTCTGTCTCTCACCTCGCACCTCCTCTCTCGCCTACCCTTCAATCTCCCGTAGCGTCTGCTGTGGTGGTAACCACGGGCAGTGGCGGATCTACGGGGGGGGGGGGGGGGGGCTTTCGGGCTGAAGCCCCCCCCCCCAAAACCTCTATGTACTTCTATGTACCTCTATGTACGATGTACTTAAAAATAAATAAATCCCTTTCACATTTTTAATCCGCCTTTTATTAACTTAAATGTATTTCATTAGTAAATTAGTAAACAAAACATCTCGAAAACCTTTCATGTGAAACACACGTTTTTACTCCATAAAACAACGTTAAACTACTGTTTTGATCGCTACATTATATGAAAGTCCTTTCACAAAATTTCCCCCGTTCAGCCCCCCCCCCCCCCCACCCCCAAAATAAAATCCTAGATCTGCCACTGACCACGGGATGCTTCACCCTCCAACACTCGCTGTGGTGATAACCGCGGGGTGCTAGCTATCCGAAAAGACTCCCAAGGAGCACATCCTCCTCTCTCTCCTGCGACCTACCCAAACCTATCCTACCTAGCGCTCACCACACTGGTGACCTCTCAACTACAGCCATCACAATAAATATAAAGGAATAGCACCGCAAACTTTCTGATTTCTGCATCCACAATCCATCCAACTTTGTTTTTGTTTGGTTGTTGGTTCCATTCTTCTTCTTCTTCTTCTTCTTCTTCTTCTTCTTCGAGTTATTTCCTTCTTGTTATACAGTATGGTAATGCCTTGTTGTCACTTCTGTTGGAGCATCGCGGAAAATAACGAAAAGGAAACCGCCTTGTGCCCCGGGGATAAGAGAACTGTGACGTCACACGCCCGTCACCCAATCACAGAGCCTTTCGCGCAGCATGCCCTTCTCCCGATTTTCAAATTTGATTTTATTTATTACAAAAACATTTTTATCGATATTTGATCACATTTTCGTGAATTGTAGGTGGTCTGGTTATATATGTCATCAAAAATGAGTTTATTCTTCATTTTCCACATTGTGTTCCATTACTATTAAATGAATAAATGAAAAAATTCTTCATTCTCTTGAATTATTCACTTTGTATTCGGTATATCTCCCTCCAGGTCAAGATGTCACAGTAGTAAGCTGGATCAAAGTCCAAGAAATCACTGGTACGGTTGCCTTGACAGAGGCGATCCGAATTCCTGCCTCAAGCGAACCTCGTTTCAGTTTGGGACGCGGGTGCCAAACGTGTCATAGAAGGGAGTCTGGAAGGGAGTTCACTCGCCCAGGCCAACCCCAAGGACGCTGCCTGCTCGCATTTCCCTTTGGCTCCAAGTGGTATTGTTGACGTCGTAACTCAGACGGTTCATGATAGTAGTGGCATTCACCCAACTTTGCCAGCTGATTTCCCCCCTGGCACATCGAGCCAAATACCACCGACCCTTCTTCCTCAATCGATGCTCCCCCGTGTCCCGACGGAGGGTAAAATGTCTGGACGTCCCTCAGATTTGCTTACCATCAAACATATCAAAAAATCTCCGATGGAAACAATCAAGGTTTAATGACGCACAGACAATTGAACAACCTGATAAGTTTTGATTAAATTGGTAATTCCGAAAAGGAAAAGTGTTCCTTGTTTCCTTGTTGTTTTACCGTTCACCATCCGAGACATCATGGACTACGATTCCATGTTTTATGGTCAAGTAGCCATCACAAATCCGAGGGCACTGTCTACTTTCCGACATTAATGCATAAGATTATGCACAGGATATCTGTCGTCGAAACCAATCGATGTTGTGCTTGTGGAAGAGGCGAAGTGCCGTTGAACCTAAGAAGACAATTTTTAGCCGAAAAATACATTATCTAACAAATAACATACGATAGTGTATCCCTTCATGCAATAATGGAACTTGCTCACTGTAGTTTCAATAATAGCTGGGTAGAAAAGGTAATACCCCCTCTAGCTGCATGATTCTTAAATATGTCTACGAAATGTAAATATATTGTAATGGAAAACTACCTTCTTCTATATACTATTGACTATTTCACATTGTTTATTACTATCCATGTTCGTCATTTCCAACTGCGTGATGATACGACCGCAACAAATTTTACAAAGAAATAAACCCCAAATTTAATATTATGTCCATGGTTAAAAAACCTCAATAAGCCTAAGAGATTAGAGATTATAGAGATCATATGCGATGAGATGAGAGACTCAAATCCAACCATGGAATCTGCCCACTCTACCTGAATCGCACAAGAGAAGACGAATCGTGTAACTGCGGTCACCCAACAGGAGGGGACCTGGATTACATATATAACGTCGCCAGAGAAAGGATGATGAGTAAAATACATAAACCTGTGAATATAATATCTATCAGACCCTGCTGAGCAGGGAGAACGTAGAACTGTGGGAAGAAATGCATTCATTTGTCAACGAGATCGAAATCCAAATATTATCAGAATCAATTTTGTGGAATATAGGATAAGATTACCTTCAAAATGGTGATCACTTTCATTTGCGAGTACAATCATTTTATAATATACAATTTCATAATATTTTAAAGATTATGTAGATAACATGATGAATCTCTGCTTTGAATATTTTTCTTACTGTAGGTACGCATATTGCACGGCTGAATGTACCTACGAACTTAACTACCCATGTTTTTGCTTTTTAGATTATTATTCTGTGAACAATACACCTATGTAGGTATTCGCTCAGCAATAAATTTTTAAAACACCTCCTCAAAATTTTTTCTTTTACGTTTCAATGCGCATAGATTCAAAAAATGCAATGGCCGCCCGCCGTGCGCTGCACAGTGGGCCCAAATGGCCATTTTCCGAGAAAAAAAAAATTGGGCGTCACTCCATATTTATAGGAAATTTCGCGCTGTTTCCAAATATACCCCATGTTCTTCTAAATACTTATTAGCTGCCTAATCATCAAACAACCTCGAAATTCATGTGTTTTTTTGCCTATTTTTCAACGTAGGCGTCTAAAAGTTTTTTGTACAGCAGGAAAGTTGTAGACAATTAAATTCTGCATGCAATGAACACTTGCAAAATTTGATGAAAATAAGGAAGTTATGGCATACATTTATTTTGAAAACATACAAAAAATAATGTTTGTTGTGTAGTTACAGGCTGCACATGATTTAGCACTTTTTTCAATTTTCATTTTTCAATGCTGAGTCACGTGGTGAGGCCCGTTTTTTCATTTGGTTGTCAGGAAAGTGTAATTCACTTTTCTGGCTTTAGTGGATTAGTTAGTTATCCACTAACTTATTTTCAGCATTAAACATTTCAATAAATTATTTTACTTTTCTGGTAGCCAAATGGAGGAACAGACCTCACCATGTGATTCAGCATTGAAAAACAGTGCTAAATCATGTGCGGCCTCTAACTACACAAAAATTATTTTTTGTATATTTTCAAAATAATTGAATGCCATAACTTCCTTATTTTCTATCAAATTTTGCAAGTTTTGCTGTTCTTTCGATGCAGAATTTAATTGTCTAAAACTTCTCTGCTGAACAAAAACATGTTTAGGCTCCGCGTTGAAAAATAGGGCAAAAAACGTGAATTTTCGAGATTTTTTGATGATTAGCCAGCTAATAAGTATCCCAGGTATAGGACATGGAATATATTCAGAATCAGCGCGAAATTTCATATAAATATGGAGTGACGCTCAATGTTTTTCCCTTCCGGCCCACTGTGCGCCGCACGTCGCATCATCCATTTTATTTTCGGTCTGAAAAATTCGTTTTTTAGCACATAGGCTCCATTCGGGCCCTAGTTGTGTCCCGAAGCTTTGCAGCCCGTTCGGAATATACCCACCGGTGTTACGGGTGAAAAATGGGTGTAAAAATAGGGTTGTCCTTGGTGATTTAGTAACATGAGCTTGTGAGGTGTCGTTTTCCATGTTTCCTAGGACGAGGAGACCGAATATGAAGTCGATTTTGACCAAAGAGTGGAAAATTTAGGTTCTAACGAACTTTCAGCCTTAAATCTACGTTAAATTTTGGTCATTTCTTCCAAACAATTGGGGTCCCCTTTTGGGAACGCATTTGGGTCCTAGTTGTGCTCCGAAGCTCGGCAGCCTGATCGGAATTCACCCAGGGGTGTTACGGTGGGGGGGGGGGGGGGTGGATGTAAAAATAGGGTTTTTCGAGGTTTTTTTTTAAAGGATTTAGTCAACATGAGCTTGGAAGGTACTGTTTTCCATGTTATAAGACCGAATATAAAGTCGATTTTGACCAAAGGTTGAAGAACTGAGGTTATAACGAAGAACCACCAAAAATAGCTATTTAAATTATTTCACATGAAATAAAGAAGAAATGAACATCCAACATTTCTATATGTATGTCCAACAGAATAATAAACCCATGTGACAAGGACTTTGCAGCGTTTTTTTTTTCTTTTCAGATCCATTCTCTTTTAGGGGCAAGCCATCAGTTCCATCGATTCGACAACGCTGCTGCCGAAAAAAGACTAAACAAACACTCAGTCTGTTCGAAAAGAGCACAAGTCGATTCCTTTTTCGAAATGATTGAGCTACAGAAGGCTGGAGGAAACACCTGTCAAAGCTGGCGTCTTTTGTTCCTGAACGCTAAAAAACAAATTAGCATATTCTGAAAGGAAATTCAACGAGCTTTTGAACGGCTAGTACCAATTTATTGTTTGTTGTCATTTTACTAAATGTCTCTCATGGTCAGTATTATGTGGAAAATCGTGATTTACGGAAACAAAAAAATAAATAAATAAAAATAAATAAAAATAAATAAAATAAAACTTGAAATGCCGAAAAACTCGAAGGGCTTGAAAGAAGCCACTCCTCCCCACATTTTTGTCCTTCCTACTAAGTTGCTGCATGCAAGTATTAAGTATTCTCATCTGTATGGCTGGAGTATAGGGCACCGTCCCAGAAAACGTTCTATATTTTCCTTCATTTTTCACAGGTAACCTATTTTCAATCCAGGGTTGACAGTTTAGATGGAATGGTTCGCGTTAGCTCTTCACTATAATTACGGTAATCCCTGATTATTATATTCTTCAGCGTCGTTCAAGCCATGATGTAGGAATACTTACAAGAGGTGATATCGCTCCACTTCCACGAGAGAGTTGGATCATATATTATTGTATCACTTGATCAAGGGAGGAGTGAACTCAATCATTAAACGTGATCGAATTTATTCATAATTACCTACTGCTGAAGCATCGAATAGAAACAACTGATATCATCACACGATTCTGCTTCGAAATACACTGAAACATCATTTCAATACGGAGGGTTTCATACAAACGATTGTTTCATTTCATTTCATTCAGTTCGTATCATTTCATTTCTATTCACTTCATTTCATGTCATTCAATTGTTCCATTTCATTCAGAAACAATTGTTTCAATTCATAGAAACGATCATTTCAATACGGAGGTGTTCATAGAAACAACTGTTTGTGCAAACAGCATAATTGAAAATATAACGCACGCTTTGCCTGAAACACCTGAAAAAATTTAATGGCAGTCCCCATTTTAAAAACTAAGCAGGTGCACATGGTGGATGCGCTTGAGGATAAATGAATTCTTCCAGTTCTCCGCGAGAAGTAGAGAGGAGTTATTATAGATGTACCATTCACAATGGTTCAAAAAAAATAGTAGCAAGGAGGTAAAGGGAAGGGGATATATCATTAGATGAGCTACCCTGCATATCTATACGAGAGAATCTATTATGGCTACTTCTTAGCTAGTCGGATTATCACTGCCATCAGAGCGGGGCGTTGCTGGAGATGAGGGTGTTGAAAAACTGCCTAACTGTAGTAAAATACCTAGTAAAATACCTACCTAGATGTTCTGATTTGAGTAAAACCTGGTAGGTAAATATGTCGAGGGCGGTTCAGGTTCGAATCTGAGTTCAGTTCATCAAAATGGCGAGAATCTGACTGGGTGGGTTTCATGGATTAGCAAACAGGCTGTCTTGGCTGTTGCTAAATTGTCCGAATGGCAGGCCAAGTTTTGATGTTCTGATTTGAACGTGACAATCTAGGTTCCCTGACTATTGTAGATATTCCGTTCTGGTTAATGGAAATTTCTCGATTATTGAGCCATTTTGTGCTGGTGAGGTAGACACAATTTATTGTAAGAACAAACACCCATAGTACTAAGTCTGTTTGGTTCGTATGAAAAATATTTGTACCTAAAAGAAAATCCCAGTCCCATTAGGAAGTTTTCTGATGTTTTCAAGATATTTACCTAAATTATTAGGTACTGTCTTTTACAACACGTAGGTAGTTAACCCAGGTAATAATATTATACCCATATAATAGTTACTGTATAGGTACATTAAAAAAGTTCTAGTATGCAGCATGGTTATAAGAGCGAATTTTCAAATAAATATTCGTGTGATTTTGTAAAAAGATGATACAGCGAGAAACCATACCACTTTTCGTAATATATCATTTTTTCATGATCTTCGCTGTTTTTACCAACTTTTGACCCCTATAAAGCATAATTTGACCCAATCTTTTTGAGAAAAACATTTCATCATCGAAATAGTCCTTCTATCCAGAATCACAAACCCACACAACGCAAGGTGAATTAATATTGATTTTAGCCCTTAATACCAATTTCCGACCCAAAAAAATCAAATTTGACCCCTATTCTGTTTGAAAAACAGCTGAAATGGTATTTTCCTGTCTTTAATCACCCATCCGTACCACTTTCAGCGATTTTATATCAATTGTTCGCAATTTTAACCGTTTTCACCGATTTTGACCCTTGAAAACTTAAATTTGACCCCCTTAGAATTTTTCAAAATTGGTCATCTTGGTCTTTGGCAATAGGTACCTACCCAAGGTCAGATATCGTCTGGAGTGACAGTTAAATGAATAAATAAATAAATTTAAAAAGTATGTATATATCTATTTATTTTTGTTAAAAATCTAGGGATGAATTCAGGATGCTCTGAAACGGATTAGCCTATCAAAAAAATGTAAAAAATGCATGTTCTGAAATTTTGGACCCATTACAATAGCTTCATTTTCTTTGAAAATTCGTTAAAATGGGTGGGTTTGGAGTGAGGTAGGGATGCGTTTGTTTTATATTGTTTGATTTGATTGTAAAGGAGATTAGGTCGTGGTCGTGTATGTGTGCTTCGTAGCTCCCTTACTAGTAGGTGGGTGTTTGATACTATTCTCCGGGCATCCCTGTTGTGCTGGAAGTATATCGACCAAAGCCTAAGGCGCAAGGTGTAACCATGTCCGGATTTATCTTCTCTTTACCACACCCACCACATATATCTCACAAGACCAATCCTTCATCCCTCTGTGTCGAAGATTATGGTACCCAAGGGGCATCGTCTAGTGCTCGCTCAACTCCACCTAGTTTATTTTTCTTATGTTTTAACAGCAAATCGTCCGCTCGTTTTCATGAGGGTGGTGGTGGGCGTGGATGGATCACTAGCAGTAAAACAACCTTAATATAATATATAGGAATGCTTCGAGTTCCATTACAGCCTGAATGTATTACTGACTGGTGACAGTCATGATCAACTCATTGGCTGCTGAAAAACATATGAATTCCGAGACAGCAAGTTGATGTTAGTTATTCAGATGATGTTTGTTAGTGATTCACATTTTATTGGTCATTACACTTATAGCCTTAAGAGTGAGCGAATTTATATTTTAGTTAGAAATATTATTTTCTTAATTATCACTCACGAAAGTTCAGGCAATAAATTATATACCTATGTACGTGTCCACTTATCGGTGCATGTGCGCAGTCCTTGAAGCAAGACCTATAAATACCTACATAATCCACTTCCTAAGTACCTGCCTATGAAACTCGGGTGAAATCGAAATAGGTATCCACGGAAATCCTGTACATTGTGCTCAGTACATTTTAGGAGGCTACGAGTAAATAATATGTACGGTACGTGTTGTATGGTCCTAGAAAATGTCAACGACACTGTCAACTAAATCGATCGAACAGATCTAGCTATATGGGCGTTAAAAGAATTTCATGGTTGAGCATGCGCAGGGGCGCGTGAAAACGGTAGGGGACGAGCTGGAACCAATATGCAATATCCTGGTAAGATTCAGGATTGATCGAGTGGAATCGCAGTAACGAGAGTTGAGTGCTGGGAGTGTAGTTATGTTTGTGCATACGCAGACGAAAATTAAATTCGGATTTTGGTTATATGAAAATGGACGTGCAATTTTTATTTTTAAAATTGTAGGTCAAACGGAGAGCTTTCCAAAAGGATGCTATATGAAGGGTCGGAAACGAATGGAAGTGGGTGAAAACGCTGCAAATTATTACACAACTGTTTGTAAGGTTTATTATTTACCTGAGTAGATAGCACTTCTGCACAGATCACTGTTTTCTGTGGTCAATACCAACCCTTGTGCTCCCCCAGGAAAGCCCTAAATCGAGTACTGGAACCGGCCCGGGAACTACAGTTTCATAAAAATGCGCGGGATTCAATGACACAATAATTAATTATTTGTAGTTATTCATGAAGCATAAGGTAAATAATAAACTGTTATGCAATAAACCGTTGTGTAATAAATTACCTGTATAGATACCCCTTCTGCGTAGATCACTTTTCTGTGGTCAATACCTACCCTCGAGCTTCCCCCAGGAAAGCCCTAAATCGGGTACTGGAGCCAGTCCGGTAATTAAAGTTTCATAAAAATGCGCGGGATTCAATAATTCAATCATTAATTATTTGCTGTTATTCATGACGCATAAGGTAAATAATAAACCGTTATGTAAGAAACCATTGTGTAATAATTTACCTGTATAGATGCCCTTTCTGCGTAGATCACTATTTTCTGTGGTCAATACCTGCCCTCGTTCTCCCCCCAGGAAAGCCCTAAAGGAGTATACTGGAGCCAGCCCGGGAATCACAGTTTCATAAAAATGCGCGGGATTCAATAATTCAGTCATTAATTATCTGTTGTTATTATGACGCTTCTTCAAGCTGCAAAAGTATCTATCAAAAAAATCCAAAAGAGCCATCATTTTTCATATGAAATAATATCACAGAACAACCAACTCGACTTCATACAGCCATCAGTGACTGTAATCATATGTTCCCTAGCCATGATATCCGGGCCGGTTTCATACCGTTTCATTCACGATCATGTTGACGAACGGCTGAACGTACAATTTTCCGGGTGGTCTCAAAAAATGCTTGAGTTTAAGATCAATTTAAAAACGTTAAAAAAACCATACCCTTCTACTGAAGTTTTCGAGCTACGGCGTTCTGAAAATTTCAAGCCCTATTTTTCACACTTTAGAAATGACTGACAGTAACGCCGAGCTTCGCAGACCAACTAGACCCCAAACGGGATCTACAAACTAAATTTCATTAATTTTGGTTCATGGTAGGTAACTAAGAAAAGTGCGAAGTACGGCGTCCGGAGTACGGCGGACGGACAGAAATTTTTGTATTCCATTTTCGGATTTTACGCAGGTACCTTGAAACGGAAACCATAAAATTTTAAGGGTGGGGGGGGGGGGGGGGTAAATTGTTTTTATGCTCGATCCCATAGGTTCATTATTGAAAATAATAAACCAAAAAGGAAAGGAAAAAGCGTGCGACCTCATCTAGTATGTACTGCCCTCTCGCTCCCCCACGTGGGAAGCGAATGAGATGGAGATACATACCAGATGACGTCTTGCGTTGTTTTCTTATTCCCGCCAACCTACTCGTATTTCGGAGGTCAAAATTTGGATACAGGTGCTTTGGAGGGTGCTGAATCCGATTCTGAGGTCAAAAGCAGCAAATTCTGACCCACGTGCATTCCTCATTCACAGGAGAATAGACCAATAGACTGAAGGGAATCTGTAGCCCAAACCGCTGCTACCTTCAATAAATTCACCTCATTTCTTGATACGTAAGCGCAGGTTGATCTCTTGATGAGGCTTGGCGGTTACAAGTACAGATAGATCGATCGGCAGACAACAGACACAGGACAAAATTATTTGTAACCATGATATCTGCAATGAAAAGTCAATTGGAAAAATCTTAATTATGGAGGGGACTAAATTATTTGTTCTTCTTGTTTTTCGAATACGAGAATTACCTACATTATGCAGTGAGGATGCGAAAAGCGAAAACAGAGTAGCGGATGTCAGAAATGGAAGCAAAAACGGCCAAACGGCATGTTTTTTAGGGCGAGAAGACTGAATATGAAGTTGGTTTTGACCAAGGAGTGAAGAATTGAGGTTGTAACAAAGGTTCAGCTGCCAAATTTCTTTTTTCATGAGTCAAAACCTGGGAAATTGTCTGAAATCACCATAAACTTGTACAATAACACTAGAATTAGTATCAACAGGTGAATCAAGACAGTTGAATGGCACTATCAATGATCAAAGATAATTTTTCAAAAATAGGGGGGGGGGGGGGGCAAAATTGATGGAAACCATTAAAAGCAGCTATTTCAATGAAACAATAAAAGTATTTCCATCATTTCTGTAGGTACGTCCAGTAGAATAATAAACCCATGTGACAAGAACTTTGCAGCGTTTTTATAGTTCCAGTCCACAGCCTTGGTCAGTATTTTTTAGTAACCAGTCGCCAGTTATAATCAGTTCCGACTGAAGGGATCGAACCAATTATTGCCTGTTAGTAACGATATAGTACACGGACCACACCGGCGCAGTATTAGTGAAATACCGTGCTAAAATAATGGTTGGTAGATGGATTCAGCAAACTTGATAATCTAAACGTCTATAAGAACATGGAGACGTATCATTAGTAGGTATAGAAGAAAAAAACAGTTTCCTCTGCTCTTAGTTCATTAGTAAACATAAGATCTGCCTGGGGATAACGCTGGGAGTGAATCATAGGTCCCATGTGCCTTCCCCTGCCAACAGTATTTCACGATGTCAATGAGGGACAGCCTATCGAAAAAAACCTTACTCCTATAATCGAATACTCCTCTGCATTCAAGTCGTGAATCACTTGGTGTATCAAATACGAAGGAAAATACGGAATGTCACATGCTCTAGAGATTCGAGTTTTTCGTCATGATGAAGAATGGTTGCGTATTTTTCTTACGGTGAAGAATCAGAAAAAAAATCCGCAGCCCACGTGAAAATTCATAATATGGTTGGTCCGGCACATAGTGACGATCTCATCGGCAGCATCTATATATTTGCATAATTTCTCATCGTCCTATAACCCAGCTCACTCTACATCAGGTAGCATAATTAGAATCGACGATTTATTACAGGTAATAAGAGAAGGAAAGTTGCTTATCTCAGAATTATATTGATAAATCAAAAGTACGAACCATCTACTGGTTCAAACTACCACAGGACTCTAGGAAAGCGACTTGGAGTTATTTCACCTCGTACAGGACCACCAACCACCTGAACCAACGAGAATCTTGTGAATTTTAAAAAGTTTATTGCAATGTACTGTTGCTAACTTTATTCACGAATAAGAGCACCAACTAAAATAGATAGTACGGAAAATGTGGCCTGCTTTATGCTTCAAGCCAAAGATTTGATTTTGTTTCATTCCAGTGGATCCTTACTCATAATTTTATTGTGCCACGATTCATTTATTGAGAATAAACTATAAATGAGTATCTCAACTTGAGGAATTGGGTGGAAGTATTTGTCATGTTCCTTACGTGACAAATTTATTTACAAATAAATATCAAGTACGAAGTGATATTTCATCAGGAGACAATGCATATTTCAAAATAAATTCAAGGAGAATATAGGAAATCAATTATGGGTGATATTCTTAAACGTGCAGCAGCTGTGTGGCAGTTCAAAACTTTTCTGTCACATGAAACCTGCGACTGAGATGTTGGTGACTCGTATAGATATTTTTAGAGCTCTATGAAAACTAGAACCTCTTTAAATCACAGCTGATGCTTTTTTGCAGCGTTCCAGAAAATCATTTCAAGCCGCGGAGCTTTCTTTTTTTAGTTCGCGGAGCTCGAGAAGATTCCGTTTCGACGGAGGAGAAGAGATTATATCTCCAACAGTTTCGAAATGGATAGAAAATCGTGGTCAAGACGAGGAGTGAATTAGGTACGATTTTCCGATAGAAACGCGGAGAATGTGGTTTGCTGTCCCATTGTGTTGAGTTGGTGTCAAACCTTTAAGAAAGACAGTACAGTTTCCGCAGAAAATCATATCACGTTCAGCCTTGGCATTCGGGGGATGAGAGAGTGTCTGGCACATGTAACCACTGGTTGGTTGTTGGATTTGAACGAGTTTTAAAATGGTCACTCGTACTGTTTCACTTGTATATGACTAATAACACAAGGAAATCCTTGCAGAAGCCGATCAGACCATTATCATCACCCCATATATTTGGACCTCTCCGTTTTCAGTTTCACAGTGCCTAACTTCATATTAGCTGCTGATGAGTTGGTGAGCCTGACCAAATTTTCCACTGATCTTTTACCATATCCAGTAGTATACCTCTTGTCGATCTCTGAATTCTGAGGAGAAATATTATTTACAGAAGTACTTAACTCTTTCCATACATATTACAAGTATCTACACTCGGAGTACTTTCTGTTTTTTAGTATCATTATCAAAGATAACCTTTCTCCAGTTTGAAGAACTAGGAAAGAAAGAATAGTAATCTTACTGTCCAAAGTTCCTTGAGGCTCACGAGAAATCAGATTCAATTCCAGACTAGTTTTCCGTGCTTTTTCAACCTACATACATTTCCTACCTGTTGTTTGATACATAACTTTTCCGCACATAGCACATCTGTTGCCTCCAGTCCTTGCATTATTTCTCAATGACGCCATTCACCTCCTTTCATCTTCGTTTCTTAATAATTAAGTTATTCGACCTCCAAACCTGTGTTCATCTTAAGCACCAGCTCACTTGCTGAACTGGTACGAAAAGCCTGAGTGGTTGGAAGCAAGGCCTCACGGTCGTCGATGTGTCAGGACCTAGCTTCTTTCGATCGAGTTCCACCTCCATAGAAAGACTCCATCGATCGACCCGGGTCCTTGTGAGGCTGCTGTTCTTTCGTGTACAGAAAACCGAGGTAATGATGATCATTAAATTTATATGCTGTAACATGATGTATTTGTATCTATAATTTTGTGATTATATTAAGAGTACGTTGAATTGACAAAGTTACAAGCAGAATAGAAGCGGCGTAATATAAGGACTGCAATTTTCATTAACGGTATAACATTTTAAAAAATGCAATAAAAAGGCGTTTTATTTTTCTGAAAAATGAGTAGATTTTTATTTTTATGATTTTTCCGGGTATCCTGATTTAGCCAACTAGCCTTCGTTCACCATGCGGTCTCGAACCCTGAAGTTTCATGGAGACATTTGTCCACAAAAAGAAGGTGATTGCGAATATATGTTTGTTGGCTGGTACTTACTGACTGAGACGAACGATTATAGTAAGCACTTAAGAACGTTCCAGAGAGCATCCACATGATCAGTTGTCGAACTGACGTACCAAGTTGAAATATCGATCATGTTCCATGATATTTTCTGCAGGTTGGAACACACGTATGCCCCCAAACTTTTATTATTGACAATTTTACTTTTTTTTAAACCACATACTACGTACAGAAATGGATACTGATATGGAGTTTTATGGAAAACAGTTTCAAATAATTGTCGACGTATTGCAATTTTTTTTTTTTAACTCGCGAAAGAGAAACAAAATTTGTCACTGGGCAATAGCATTAACCTTAATTTATTGTTACAAATGGTAGTTCATTTCATTCGATTAAAGGAAAAGGTCGATTTGATTGATTAAAAGGTACTTGAGGTTTTTGATTTTGTTGAGTTAGTTTCAGCTAGTTCAGAGGTTTCAGTATAAGATACTGCTTTGTGAACTAAGAATGAGCCAGGTACCTACCTTTAAAAAATTCATAAATTGGGCCTAGGTGGCATCAATCAAAATATTTTTACTCAAGGATTTTGTAGTTTTGGTACATCGGTAGGTATCAACTCACGGGTTGTCTACGTATAAGTAGTGTTAATTTTGAGTAATTATAACCAAGTTTCAAGCTGGCAGCATTTAGCAGCCCGTGATACGTATAAAAAAGCGCAGAACCGTCATAGAGCTGTAGTTTCACTCCTAATGGTCCGTATCTGTTGAAGGCGCTGTTTATTACAGTTAGACACATCGAAATGCTTGCTCATAATCATATCTAATGTTCATAATTATCCCAAAGACTATGAGATAATTATGAACACATAACTAGTTTCTTGATTGGATGGTGAGCTAAACACATCATCCATTAAAGATTACTCACAAACAATAATAATTACCTGAAAGATCAGTAGAAACCTGGTATAAAAAATAATTATCTACAGTTGCTTTTATGTTCATCGGTCTAAGCTGTATGATTGTAATATTTGTAATTACGATAGTGTACTCACCTACCTTAAAAAATAATATAAATATGTAAAATACCAATACCAATATTATTCTTCCTAATAACCACATTGCCTGAAAATAACTGTGTCATTGGATTTATTTCCAGCTTATTGAAAGTACCTGTTAGGCCAGAACCTAGTAGGTACGGTTGACTCTCGATATTAAGAAACATAAGACACCTTGAAAAAAAGTTCGAGCTGCTGAGTTTGATTTATTGAATTGTCTGAATTACCGAGAAGGAAACATTTCAACTTAAATTTGATTTCTTTATAGGAAAAATAAGAACTAAACATACCTACATCATAATACTGTGTACGAAGTGTGGACAGTAATTGAACAAGGCATGAGCAGAATTGTTTGAAGAACTCGTATTGTTGTGTTTACCGGCTGACGTTAGTTAGAAACAAAATATCTTTAAATTAACGATTTAAGGGACTACTGAGTTCGAATTAAAGCGTGGTCGCAAGTGACTTTTAAAATAGGTAGTTTCAAATACCTACTAAATGTTCAGAAAGAAACATCCGTCTACCTCTAAATCACTAACTGTCCCTGATCAGATTAATCCTACCAAATCAGTAACTGCACTCGCATGTAAAGGAAACGCCTCCCGAGATCCTTTTTCATCTCAGGACTGCCTTGGTATTTTAAAGGAAGGAGCTACCTCGGCCCAAGCGCATCCCTGCTATCATATCAACAACGGATAAGTTCCCTATGGACAAGGTAGGAACTGAACCATGGCAGGAACCCCAAATTCCCACCCTCCGAATTTACACATACTTATGATGTGTTTACTTGAACGGGAGTTTTGCAAAGGACCAATCGACTGGTTTAAATTACCAAGAGATTAGAATGGGCAATTATCATGAATTCTGTTTGCGTTTTTTTCTCAATAGTTTATGACGTGAGATAGACAATTATAGGATCGAATCGGGAAAATATGCGTCCTTCATATTTTCAGAGAGTTTCAAACTTTGAGATGTCAAAAAAGAAGCGGGGAAAGGGGCACTGATGATGCCTGTAACGCTGCACAGATATGAGTTCTGATTGGCTGGCCGGTGGCAGCAGATGGGAGATGGCCAGTCGACGCCTTATATCCACATGACGTAAGCAAGCGGCTTATTTGAATCGCATTTTGGTTTATTATTCTGTGAATAATACACCTATGTAATCGCTCAGCAAAAAATTTTTATAACACCCCCTCAAAATTTTTTCTTTTCCGTTTCAAGGTACGTAGATTCCAAAAATGCAATGTCCGTCCGCCGTACGCCGTCCGCCGTACGCCGTCCGCCGTCCGCCGTCCGCCGTCCGCCGTACGCCGTCCGCCGTATCACGTGTACAGGCTTCATTTTCGGTCTAAAAAAATCGTTCTTTCTCACACATGCTCCATTTGGGCCCTAGTTGTGTCCCTAAACTTTTCAGCCCGATCGGAATATACCCAGGGGTGTTATGAGTGAAAATGTGTATAAAAATAGGTACTTTTTGCGTTTTAGCAACATGTTGGTAACATGAGCTTTTAAGGTATCGTTTTTCATGTTTTTGGGGACGAGAAGACCGAATATGAAGTCGATTTTGACCAAAGAATAGAAAATTGAGGTTCTACCAGATGTTCAGCTCCCAAAATTGATTTTTTATTAGTCAAAAACCTGGAAAATCGTCTGAAATCACCATCAATTTGTAGAATAACACTAGAACAAGTATCAAGAGGTGGATCAAGACGATTAAATTGCACTATCAATGATCAAGGATAATTTGAAAAAAAAAAGGAGCGTACCTAATTCGTGTTTTGGGGGCCAAAATTGGTGGAAACCACCAAAAATAGCTATTTCAGTTATTTCAAATGAAAGCAAAAAAAAATCAGTCATGCAGCATGACTTAATGAGCGAATTTTCAAAGAAATATTCGAATTAATGGCTATGGTTTTGAATAAAGGAAAACTTCGGTCTAAAATTTGGTTTTCTATGTATATTCTCTTCGTATTTATTTTAATTTGTACGTTTTGTCCATCCTGATTCTACCGTTTGTTTATTACGTAATTGTACTAAGTGCTTATTTATTTGATCGCTGTGGGTAAATTCAAGGAGTTGTACTAATCGTTTGCCTCCCCCTTTTTTGCTTCGAACTCTCGTCTTCAATTAATACTTCTCACATTTTTCAATCTGACCACTCTAAGGGGGTGGGGGTAAGAGTTTAAAGATTATCCTAGTTTTGGGTAATTTTTGCGCACTTTAAATGCTCTAATTTAAGAACGGATTTAGATATCTAAAATCCGATTTCACTATCGTGTTCAGCGTGCAAAAACCTTTAAAATGAGGGGTCACTTGTTAGAAAATAACATTTTGGGGATTTTTGGGTAATTTTTGCGCACTTTAAATGCTCTAATTTGAGAACGGATCAAGATATCTAAAATCCGATTCCACCATCGTGTTCAGCGTGCAAAAACCTTTAAAATGAGGGGTCACTTGTTGGAAAATAACATTTTGGGGATTTTTGGGTAATTTTTGCGCACTTTAAATGCTCTAATTTGAGAACGGATCAAGATATCTAAAATCCGATTCCACCATCGTGTTCAGCGTGCAAAAACCTTTAAAATGAGGGGTCACTTGTTAGAAAATAACATTTTGGGGATTTTTAGGTAATTTTTGCGCACTTTAAATGCTCTAATTTGAGAACGGATCAAGATATCTAAAATCCGATTCCACCATCGTGTTCAGCGTGCAAAAACCTTTAAAATGAGGGGTCACTTGTTGGAAAATAACATTTTGGGGATTTTTGGGTAATTTTTGCGCACTTTAAATGCGCCAAAACCCTCCTTAGAGTAGGCCAATTTCGCCCATCTTCGAACTTAGCCTTTCGATTGCCAAGATAGATTTTTTGTGCAAATTTGAGCTGTTTATCTCAATTCTATCGAGAGTTATCGTCTGGAGTGACACATATATAAATAAATATATATATATATATACATATAAAAAAGTGTTAAATTTCAGGAATCGTTTTAGAATGGTCTGAAACGGATTTCTATGAAGAAAATTTCCAAAAATTTATATTATTTAAATTTCGAAGCCATTGCAATAGCTTCATTTTCTTTGAAAATTCGCTAATAAATGAACAGCCAGCATTTCTGTAGGTATGTCCGGTAGAATAATAAACCCATGTGACAAGGACTTTGCAGCGTTTTCTTTTTCGTATTTCTCTCCATCCACAAAGCAACGTTTCCCTCAACTTTTTCAAATGCGAAGAGGAAGATTATAAAACCAGTACCAAACGTGTTATTTGTCGATACATGATAATTGCCCATTATCCAGGGTCTACAGTATTGATATTTTCGATTGAGGAAAATCTAGTAACCCTGTGTAGGAACAAACAGATAAGCAAATGCTGGTTGGAGGGTGAGTGAGAGAAGGTGTATGGGGGAGGCTTATAATTCTGTCAGCTCACTCAATTGAGACGCAAACATCGGCGTGGCGGCCAAATAAATGACGGTCCAACCCCTGGAGTGCAAGCATAATGTCGGAGGGAAGACAGCTAAGGAAAAGGAGAGGATTATGTAAACAAGAGAAAAGGGGTTTGAAAATTAGAGGAAGGGAAACCAAGGGAAAGAAAGGCAGGATGTGGCCCGGCGATCGCCACCCAGGAGGGGTCAACTTGGCACGTCCGTCCCCTTCAAAACACATAGACCCCAACATCGCACCGCACTGCACCCCTATTCAGCATTTTTCACGGGCCAATTACTTCGGGAATTCATGACCGGGTTTATCTCCTCGTCCTTCCTTCGCCTTACCTTGCACATACCTTCATATCTAACACCCCTATATTTACAACTTTTGCGCTCTTGCCTCCTCCTCCCCAACTTTTTTTCCTTTCGTTTGTTGGGCAAAAAAGTGTCTAACAGGGGTTTTATCTTTTGAGGCCTCTTTCTGAACCCCCTCCCCCCCACCACCCATTCCGACATTCATAGTGATTTCTCTAAAACTTCCAAGCAGCGTTCTCAGCAAGTTGAACACGACTGTAGGAAGTACTCAGTTTGTTGTCAAGTCAGTACCTACTTCCAAGCAGCCATTCACATCATGCTTCCTGTAATCTGTACCTGAAGAAATCGTTAACTGTCGGCTTGTACATTGACTTCATTTCCGTTTTCTGACGCCGAAAATTTGTTTCCTCCTGTATGTGTCTTCGCTCATCACGTCCATTTGGTTTATAATAATTTTTTTAGAATACACTTTTATAAATATTTTAATAAAATTTGTCGAATATTTCGTGGGTAGTCCCACTTGAAATCTGCGACGATCGACTTTCGAAAAAGCGGGCCGGAAGGAGGGTACAGTGCATAAATCCTGATCTCCTGGAATATATACAAGTACGCCCACTGAGTTTCCACTGTAATTATTACTCAACAATATGTTTGGGTGAAGAACCTGCCTAATGAATACCATAGTACCTAAGCTGCGCCATCAATTAAACAGTTGGCTTGATGAGAGAGCTCATTGAATCATGGTGAATATTATTAAGTTCATGGAATACATGGCAATAATGTCCAGCACATCACCAACAAATCAAAAAACCAACGAATTTAATTGATGACGTGGCTTAGTATCAGACATTTTCGTCCACTAAACACTTCCTCCAAAGCATTCCTTGAACTCGATCAGTTTGTCATCCCCCACCCCCTCCCAGCGAAGGGTCCTCAAGGGGTGGAAGAAGACGTCTGAGCAAAAGGATCTTCGGATCGTCCGTCAGAATCACGGGAGAATTGATGGCGACCGGTAATAAATCTTTGGGAAACGCAGTGACTCAGCGATCCACCTGACCGAAGCAATGCCCCTTACAACCCGTTAATTACTTCTTGTTGAGGCCACAAATTACTTCAGGAGCATTTCCCGATCCTCTCTTGGGGGATCTCGTGCCGGCCCGCAGCTATCCCCGCACCTCCATCGCGAATTCACAAAGCCTGCGGGGTGAGAGGATTGAGACAAATATCAGGCGGATTCAGCAGGAAACTCTTGAGGGCGTGCGGGAACCATCGCACCGCGGTAAGTAAATGCTGTCGGCGCTAAGTGGTCCAGGAACCCCAAGTACCGGGCCAAAAGTCGACCATAAACCTCAAAGAAATGAATTGATGTTTGATGGACAGTGTTATTTCAGTCCTTGAGAACTACTTCCACGGGAGCAAATATAAAATAACTAGTGGATCGCTGACCAGGAGCCTTAAGCATACACAGAAAAAAATTAAAATAAATAAATAAAAGATGCCGATTTCAATTAACGTCATAATGGATCATCGACCATTCTTTAAGGGTGCGGCAAGGATTCGCGGCAGATACAGATGGACACAGAATCAAATTAGTTCGGATGAAAACTTGAGAGGACATTTCAGTTAATATTGGAGGACAAGTGTTTTCCCTTCAATAGTGATCACAATGCTTACGCCACCTTGGTAGCTCGGAAGTAAAAGATACGGAATATAGGGTTAACCCTCCTAGGTGGAAGTCGTAAAATGAACAGGTTTTTGCATTCTGCGAAAACCAATTCTCCAAATTGCCAGCAATGGGGCTATGCTTTGACACTGTGTTGGTACAAATAAATTATGATGTTCTTAAGAATGCACCCACAGAATATTTCAAGCAGTACCAAAAACACAGTCAACTTGTTTGTCTTTGGCGGCGCCAATCCTGTTCAAAGAAGCCGCGTCATGGCTCCGACAATGGCCATGGTGCTCACTTCCTGGTGTGAGAAATTTATACTTTATACCCAGGGGGGGGGGGGGGGGCTCTCGAGGGTACACCGTCACTCTCCTCACTCTGTCCCATGGTAGCAGAGCATGGTTTGGTAGTATGCCCTGAGTAATTCACCATACTCCATCCACTTTTTGAGGGCTTATCAGAGGAATAAGCCCAAAGGTTTCCAGAAGGATTCCTTTACAAACATCCTTTCCCTTTTATAATGCATACACATATCCCCCCCCCCCCCCTTCACCCTTTAGACCTCAGTATAACTATATTTATGTTGATCTCATTTGAAGGCGATTAATGCCGTATCCCAATTTACAAGTCCCAATAGTTGTTCCATCATAACTTTGGAGGTTGATCACCTAGAGGTTGCCCAGGTGATCAATTCACTGGACAACAACCTCTGACAACATTTTTCTCCACCAGTACTCCACCAGTAAATATTATTGAGGTAGTACCATTACGATGGAGGTTAATCACCTTTGATTAACCTCTGAGCACCTTGATTAAGGTGTTCAGATGTCCTTTCCTGAACCAGAACTTCATACTACTTTTCAGCCCCCCTTTTCCCTCTCATACTCCTGCTAGCCAGAAGTACGTCATGTGGGGAGGAGTGTGACGATGGGCAGTTATCGAGTTGTTTATGCTTCCAGTGAAGTTGGGGGTGGTCAGGCTGAAACCTAATCGCTATCCCTTCTTAACTGGTGATAATATCGCTAGTCTAGAGGGGGGACTCTTGAGGGTCCACCGTCACTCTCCTCACTCTGTCACAACTTTGATCACAGAGAATGGATGAATATGACTGGCCTTAGAACTCATGGCTTTGCAACTGCCCCTAGACACTTTAGAGCCAATAATGGACTTCAGGGAACGCTACCGAGGTCAGATTCATCTGTAAATCTTATACATAAGGGGAATGGGGCTTTCCCGGGTAGATGAGGTGATGAAGTTGGTTCCCAGAAATGTAGCGTTCGAATTCCGAGCTGGATTCAGGATGTAAAAAGGTTTTTTTAGGGACAAAACAACTTTTCAGAATTCATTTACGATAACATCTTTGGACCCATAGCAATGGCTTCGAAACTATCTACTTCTTCTATATTCCACATTACCCATGTATATGGAATAGTCGTTTATTGATGAATAGTTATAATGATCAATATTGATGGGTTTTTTCACGCTGATTCGAATGAGACAAACCGCAGGTCAATGAAATGCTGTAGAAGAGTAGAGTTTGTGTGAGACTTCACGGAACGAAAAAAAACTAATGTGGCCCGGATATTTCCACTTGTATACCTTAAACTTGAAGGTTTGAAACCTAAGAGTAAGGAGGGAGGGGGATGAAATTGTCCAATGGAAACTTAGTAAGAGAAACGATCCGTGGATGAACAAGACCTCTCTTGATTCGAAGCAACGAGGAGAAACTACTGCAACTCCGTTTTTCTTTCACAAGGAGGGTGAATTAGTAGGGCAGTTCAGCGGGAATACAAATCGTGAAACGGGCAAGAGATTTAGGGAACTGTATACCTAATTGAAATCCACTTGAGCCGAGTTGTACATGTGTTTGAATATAGATAGATGATTAGTATGTGGACGTTGTGTATCCTGTAGAGGCAAGCTGGGGACGTGCAGGTATCGTGGGAACAGCTCCCACACTGTTATTGCGCCTGGTGCCACTTCGACCCTTCTATCTCATGCTTTATCGTCCTTGCTGTCGCCTCTCGTCCATAGTCGATCAGCGTGCCAATCCTAACCCACTTGGAACGGGCACTAAAAGGGAGTCCGAGAGTACGAATAAACTTGTGACTTTAGCCCGATCATGGGGTGTTGTACTTAGTGTTTCATCTGCATGGTAGTCAGCGATACTTACGTATATCTGGTTCCGTCAATATTATATATATCATATATATGGTACCATAAGTTCAACTTTTATGTCGGAAAAAAGTATTAGGTAATAACTTGAAAATGTAGATTACATATTCATTACTCCTACTGTTATCTACTGAATGAAGAATCCATTGGAAATGTTGGGAGTAAAAACCAGTTCTTCAAAGCCAAGTTCAATCGCGTATACATACAGGAAACAGCTCACTGAATCTACTCTCCATTACCTCCAACAACCATCACCAAACGCGATACCCCAACGGTATCTCGGAGTAAACCAACACCACTACCTCGCGTACCACGAACAAATCTCTGAAATAATACGATGACTAAAAAGCCGCTGCTATCTACTGAGTTCCCCACACATTTCACTGCTCAAATGAGTCCTCATCTATAAGGTTCTCATCCAAACAATTTGGGTATTTATGCAGCTGAAATTTGGTGAACCAAATCAGAATTCAGGAGAGTCAAACGGGAGCAAAGCGGCATGCTACAGAGACAAATAGTCCATGCCCCACCTCTCGTTCGAAATAAGACGATCTACCACGATCTGAACAACTGAACCATCGAATCTCCGAGAGAACTCGGCTTAACACCCGACCATCTTTTCCAACTCCGCCATGAAGAAAATACCAAAACCGAAGTTTTCATTTGCCAACTTCTATGCATATAGACGCCTCTCCAGACCAAGATAAATATCTCTGCGATATCAGTCAGTGATGAACATGTTCGGGAAGGGAACACACTGTGATTAAATTTAAAGTTATTTAACTCTTCACTCAAGGATTGACACCATGATGTCGGTCTCTGTCCAGAACAAGTGCAAAAGAATGTGTATGTCAATTCCCTGCCGTCAAAGAGGTTTCATTACGTGTATTATCTCAATATGAATAAATAAAAAATCAAATCTGTCTTTCAACGAACTAACAGCCCATTTTTCAAATAATCGTAATAAATGAAAATAAATCGACTGATTCACTTTTTAAACCCACTCCGGATGTCGTTGCAACAGATGTTGATTTACTGGGGATGAAGGTGCTTCAAAAGAGGGCTCTTACAATTAGATATCGACTGCAATAATGATAGGTTTACATCTCCTATTATCACTGTGATGTATGTTGTTTGTGTAATGATTCGACATCATCAACACGGTAAATAGAAAGTCGCTTTGGTAAATCATGAATAGAAGGTCATACGTCTTGGAGATTCAAAACTAAAAACAATAAACCCACTGGTGAAAAAAAAGAATGTTGACAAAATATGGCCATTGGTATCGTTTGATCTAGTCATAATAAGATCAGCAGTAAAAACTCTTCTTGATAAAAATAAAGTGCGTTGGCATGACAGCCAGTAAGGTAGAAGTATCAATCACATACAGAGGCATATTAGAATTCCTTGAGACATTCACATTTACTCGTTGATACATTTCGATAAACGTAAAACAGAAGTGAAATAGCTGTGATAGTGGCAATGTCATTAGAGTAAATACGTGAATATAAGCATTAGCAGTAGTTAGACGATGGTTTTGCACCAAACCATCATGTTTATTTACACTTTGGATGGTAAGAAAGATACAATTCGGAGTTGAGCCCAGAAATAGTAGTGTTTCGTATAGTCTTTTGAAGTGACAGAGGTCGGTTGAGCATATCACGTAGGAGTGAGTGCGTGGCAGTTGTTATTAGATGAAAAGGCACTGGCAAGAGTTATAGTGGTGTTAGAGTGAGTTGGACGGTTAGGCGAGACAAGCATGCCCCTGAAGGATGTAAAGCGCCTCGCGGATATCCACAGGCTGCGGCCGAGCGGGAGAACAAGTGCTACCAAGAGTCTGATATGTAGGTGATGATAGACTTGGCCAGTTAGGGAAGGTCAGTGCAGGAGAGGTTGAGAGTTTGGTGGTGAGCCAAATGATCCGTGCCAAGTGGAGGACCAAAGTATTGGTTCCTTTTCTAGCTTGAGAAGAAGCCTTCTGGAGGCAGAGCCAGCCTCTTCCCGCTCGTCGTTGATGTATTCAGTCAAACGATACGACTGACATGCTAATCATACTCCTTGACTACAACCACCAACGAACTCGTCATTTCATTCAAGAACTCATGCTGTTGAATTAAGCATAATAAAAATGTAAAGTAGGTATGCGATATAAAACACTTGATGAGGAAAAATACTTGAAAGCATAATTAAAATATTAGTTTTTTATGACCCCCTCTCACTGACGGAACTGTCTTTGTGGTACATTTACATCAGTTCATGTTGGTAAGAACACATACCTACTTAATTGGTTTCGAATTGCGACTTACGTATTTGTATTTAAGATCTTGTGTTTGTTATTAACAGACTTCACAAAAAGGAGGAGGTTCTGAATCCGACCTGTTTCTCTATCCTTTTTTTTTTTTTTTATGTTTGCCCAGCGATTATTCCGATAGCACTGGACCGATTTCGGTGACTTTTTTTTTTCAAATGAAAGGAGATCATCCCCCGATGGTCCCATCCCAGTTTTTTAAGTAGAAATGTAGTACTGGGCCTGCACTTGGCCAGTTATAATCTTCGATTTTTTGTGCTTTGCCAGACATTGCACGATTTGACGACACAAAACATCCTGCCCAAGACTGTGTATGCCCCAGTAATAATGGTGGCAGTACTTGGCACCATGAAGAATTTTACTGTGCTAGTAATGGATTACTTTTGGCGTTGGCATAGGAAAGTGTAGGTTTGACAGTATCTGGATTATTATTAGAAAAATGATTTGAAAAAAAAAACGGATTCAAAAACACACTAAAAAGTATAAAATACCTTTTAACATCTAATTCATACACATCTATTCGAACTAACATTTTTCAAATCACCTATTCATCGCACTAGAAACCTAACAATTAAAAAAAAAGGAAAAAGAATTTTAAAAAAAAGCTAAAAAACTGAAAATGCTGCAAAGCCCTTACCACATGGGATTATTATTCTACTGGACTTACCTACAAAAATGTTGGCAGTTCATTAATTTATTGTTTCTCATAAAAAACGAATTAGGCTCCTTTTTTTTATACAAATTATCTTTGATCATTCAAAGTGCCATTTAACTGTCTTCTGGTGTTATTAGACAAATTTATGGTGATTTCAGACAATTACCCAGGTTTTGACCCATAAAAAATGAATGCTGGGAGCTGAACCATTGTTACAAACTCAATTATTTACTCTTTGGTCAAAATCAACTTCATATTCGGTCTTCTAGCCCTAAAAAAACATGGAAAACGATACTTCACAAGCTCATGTTCACTAAAACCACAAAAAACCTCGAAAACCCCTATTTTTACACCCTCCCCCCCCCCCCTTAACACCACTTGGTGTATTCCGATCGGGCGGCCGAGCATCGGGCACAATTAGGGCCCAAATGTTTTCTAAATTTTGGATCCAACCTGTGTGAGGGAGAACGAACAAAATTTAACGTAAGGCTGAAACTTCGCTAGAACCTCAATTTTTCACTCTTTGGTCAACATCGACTTCATATTCGGTCTTGTCCCGAAAAACATGGAAAACGAAACCTCAAAAGCTGATGTTACAAAGGTCAAAAACGCTGCAAAGTTCTTGTCACATGGGTTTATTATTCGGACGTACCTATAGAAATGTTGGCTGTTCATTTATTGATTCTTTCGTGCGCAGTAATTGAAATAGTCATTTTAGACGGTTTTCACCAATTTTGGCCCTCAAAAACACGACCTCGGCTTCTTTTTTTCTACAGATTATTTTTCAACACTGATAGTGCCATTTAATTGTCTTGATTCACCTGCTAATACTACTTCTAGTGTTATTATACAAATTTATGGTGATTTCAGACAATTTCCCAGGTTTTCGACTCATAAAAAATGAATTTCGGGAGCTTAAATTTTGTTACAACCTCAATTCTTCACTCTTTGGTCGAAGTCAACTTCATATTCGGTCTTCTCGCCCTAAAAAAATGGAAAACAATATATCACAAGCTCTTGTTGACTAAAACCTAAAAAAAAAACTCGAAAACCCCTAGTTCTACACCCATTTTTCTGCCATACCACCCCAGGGTGTATTCCGATCGGGCTGCCGAGCTTTGGAGAACAACTAGGACCCAAATGTGTTCCCAAATAGGGACCCAAACTGTGTGCGGAAAAACGACGGTTTTAGACCAAAATTTAACGTAAATTTAATGCTGAAACTTCGTTAGAACCTCAATTTTCCATTCTCCGGTCAAAATGAAATTCATATTCGGTCTCCTCTTCCTAAAAAACACGGAACAAGCTGGCGTTACTGTAATACCACAAATCTCTATTTTTACACCCATTTTTCACCCACAACACTCCTCGGTATATTCCGATCGGGCTGCAAAGTTTCGGGACACAACTAGGGCCCAAATGGAGCTTATGTGCGAGAGAACGAATTTTTTAGACCGAAAATGAAGTAGATATGGATGATACGTAAAAGAAAACGTAAAAGAAAAAAATTTTGCGTGGTGTTATAAAAAATGTTTCCTGAGCGAATACATAGGTGTATTATTCACAGAACAATAAACCAAAAGAGGTCGTTTTTTCTATTTTCTCAACTCAGTCCATTTAGATTCAGATGCCGTTTGTGTCAGATGAATCCTTCATTTGAATTGTTTCGCATTTAGTTGTACAATTTGTACAACCAAAAACTCCTAAGTAAATAATGTCTAGTTTTAACCTTTTGAGGACGAAAGATGTGGGCCTGAAAAACAGTTGGAGGACGAGAGCATCGGTACGATGCTTCAGGTGAAACTACCTACAGGACGAATCTGTCGAAATTTGAAAAAACCCCTGAGGACGAGATGCTGAACAGAAAATCCCCGAACGGACGAAAGCATCGTAGTGATGCTGATTCATTTTTTCTCATTTTTATTTTACTCTAATTTATTTTCGACTCCTTGAATGCACGACAATTTCCTTCAGATAATGGTAAATCCGGTCGAACAATTTCCATACTCCAATAGAGCCAATAACTCCCGCTTCAGGTGTTCAAAGTTAAGCTGTTACTGTGTTTATTTGAAGAATCAAACAGCGACCAATGATCGAGCCTTTGTCAAATGAAATTCGTTAATAATTATGTTGTTCCACGCATTCGGGACTACAACTCTTTGTGCAGGATCGGCAGTTTGCCGAATCAGCGGAAAACAACACGATTTTATTGCAAGACCTGCCCAGGGAACCCTGCTCTGCACCCAGGACTTCAAAGAAAAACTGAGTTACAGTTATTGTTTGTTACTGTTGTTTGATCACCGAAACCGGTATAACAGTGTTTTTCGCGATTTTGCGTGTATTACTGGAAATGGACTGTTTTTCAATAACTCCGTTTTTCTTTGAAATGGGTTTCCACGATTTCGTCACGAGTTCGTACCCAGGACTTTTTTTGAGAGGTTTCATTACCTACTCCAGAAGATTTACGGAATTAAAAAAAAAAAAAGTTTTGCCATGTTCCTAAACTTTCATGAAATCATTTTAAATAGTTCATACATCAAATAATTCGTAGTTAATCATTCTTATTAACAGAAAAGAAGATAGTGAAAATGTTGCTTCTGAGCAACGTCACTTTTATACAAAGAATAGTAATATTTCAAATTCAACATCAATATTTTAGACATCGAAATAGAATTTCATGCTCATCAGTGAACGCTAGAAGAAAAAGTAATAATTGTTTCAATTTTTTTCAATAAAAAATGGTTATTTGTACTGGTGAATAAGAATCAATTGGGAACACCATTTTTCCATCGTCTCAGAGAAGGTTGGCGCCACACTATTACTCGTCCAGTGGAGACTTTAGAATTCAGCATCAGACCGTTGCTTTCGTCCACAACTGGAAAACGAGGCAACAGATGATCGTCCCATGGGGAGTTGGGAGGTTAGCATCGGTACGATGCTTTCGTCCTCAAAAGGTTAAAGCAGTAGAAATCACACTCATGCCGAGGACGATCCAGATTTCTGTGGATATATGGATCGAGCTACAGGAGGTGTACAGACAATGTAAAGTGGCAGTGTCACCTCTTGAAGTAGCCGCGACATGATTCGCGATATTTCCTCAAGAAATAATTCGTAGAGCAGCCTTCTGTCGACGAAAATGATGTAGTGGTGCTATGGCCGGTATTTCCCATTGGACAACTCCATTAAGGTGCTGCTTGGCTCATACAATGAGCCATTTAAACCATACTCGTGATAGGAACGGAACGGACCTCGAAAGTCTGAGCAGCATGAAGTTGGGAGATCAGTTTCCGTGATATGTGAATGAAATGACAGAAAACATGTTGTCTGAAACGGAAGTTGGAGGAGGCAAGAGCCGGAAAGCATCAGACTGTAGACGTAAGGGTGAAAACTGGGGGAGAAAACTTTTCACACCACGAAGATGTAGGGAAGTATATTATTTGTAGTTATTTCCTCCCTTTCATCGGACTTTTTTCTTACAGGAGTCTGAGAACTTTGCGGTATCTGCGAACTGAAGTTTTGTAGAAGAAGGAATCAGTAGAGCAAAGTTTCTCTCGATTTACGCCCAAAAAACTCATGACTTATGACTTATGAATGCCGCGCATAATCTATGGCTGTTACGGAAAATATCACAATAAAAACTAAGCAATTCTATAAAAATTGTTAAATCCAATTTCCTTCTTTTGGTAGCCCGTAGACATCTGTACCTTGTGCTTAGCGATTTGGTCAGTAGAATTGGCTACTAACTTATTGTGCGATGCCTAATATGGAAAAAGGTCGAGTCACTCAGCATGACCATAATACGTACAGTACAACCTCGATTAACCGACACGGCCATGATTTCTACTTTTTCGACTTTTTTGATTTTTTACTTTTCGATTTTCCGACATACCTATTCCCCCGAGTAGGTATGTCGGAAAATCGAAAAAGATGGATAATCGAGGGAAGTCAAAAATTGTTTATTTATTTATGTATGCTGCATTGTCAAAAATATTTAAGGGAAATGTCATGCACGTTCATACGTGAAATATCGTATTTACATTATTTTAAGTCAAAGAAGGTCCTGTTTGATGGCAGACAATCTCCCGACCCTTCATTTCTTCAAAATTCCTGTATCTGCTGCAGCTGCAGATTCTTGCTGCTCGACTAACTGAAGGGCTGTTTCGAGTGCCTCAAACGCTATCGAAAAGGAGACGGTTTCCGCATCATTCCCAGTAGTTTCTTCGCCGTCGTCAGATCTGTCCTGGTCAGTGGTATTTCGCGAGTCCATCCATTGAGCCAATTCGTAGTCGGCCATTTCGATGAATTGTATGAGAATGTAAACATTGGAAGGTGGGGATTGGACGTTGGAGAAAACAACGGTCGTGAACGACGTTCGGTTGACGGGTCGGGACCTACTATCGCAGGGAATGTTGGCTAATCGAGGGGCAGTTTCTCGAAAAATTTTGTCGTTTAATCGAGCTGTTGCGTGTTGGTTAATCGAGTGCCGGTTAATCGAGGTTCTAACTGTACTTACTTACAACATTCAACCATTTTCTATATTTCTGTTCACAAATGTGAAACTCGTTTCTCCATACGTTTTTGTAATTCGAAATAGTTTATTATGTCAAGTTACATCATTCTCACATTTTGTTTATTTGCCGAAGAGAGATGTTTATACTTAATTTGTAACGTGGGATGTGTGTTGTGTTAAAAACGACCCTTCAAAAGGATTATATGACTTGGAAATTTCGAGGGCATATTCGTTGGACGGCTGTAATTCGCTGTATAGTTTTTGGTCCACGACGGCGCCACAGAGCGGTACCATCAATTGTTCCGCTAAATTAAAAGTGGGTACCAAGTGGGTGGGTAGCTTCCACCCATCACTAAATTGATTCATATGGCTCGTTGATTGTCCTCGATTCATACTTGATAAAACCTCACCTATTAAAAGTTGGTTCGGGCGAATGTGGGTTTCGAGAGGGTAGGTGGGGTGGGGGGGGGGGGGTGTATGTTTCAAAATACATGTCAAGTCTGCTCTCATGCGCGGTGTATACCTAAAGTACTCCAATCGCATTTACGTTTTAGAGGACTCTGTCGAAACTTCCAATGGGCTCTTTTAAACGTCAACGAAATCGGTCGAACATAACCGGGGATTATGAATTGTACTGCTGTTCCACCAGTCACTGTGCAATTGTTGGGGTTGTTAAATACCTACCAGTAACATAACAACTCAGCATTTAAGCCCATCAAGTTAATTTACTTTCGTACAATATAACTGTTGAATTTTATATGAAATCGGTTGGCTTTCATTGGCGGTTTGGGTGTTAAAAGGTTTTGTTGTTCACTCATACGCTTCTAACGACTTGCAATGTTGATAGTATATTCAATGAACAACGCGCATGATGACAGAAGCGTCTGCGCTATCATTCCAATTGTAAAGAAATTCATAGGGAACCACCACTTAATCATTTTGCTTATTCCTTCGGCAGTATGTAAGCAAAAAATCTAACTGCGCTTCTGAGGACTTGAAATGTTGAAAATATATTCAATGAACCGCTAGAAATTGCTGTACACATAATAGTAGGTTTTAGTACCATGAGGGCTCCCGGGACCACGTGGTTGTTGGGGAGACGTTAGTGTGATTAGGACATGTCAAAATGTAATGCGGATATCCAAATACTAAAATAACTGGAAGCAGACAGACCGAACCGAATTCGATCAGGACTCTCTCCCTCTCTTCTGATCCCAAACGCAATGAGGTTTTAATCACTGATGAGCGAGCTTCATAGATTCGAAGACGTAAATGCTAATGTGGAGACCCACAGAAGGGCAGGGTATTTGAAAAGGTCACAGCTCCCCCCTTCCCTTTTTTCAAATATCAGTAGCAAGGCAGTTTCTTTCTAATTTGTAATCTGCTAAACTAATTCGCTCCCCTTCAAACGTCGCTTCGGCTCGCATGAGGGGTTGGAGTAATTCGAAACAAAATCATGGCTCATTACCTTTGGGACTAAACACATAAGAGTTGTGAAGAACCGAAAATCTGGAACATTTTTTCCCTAAATCATTGATCCATCTTCATTAGGCCTCCGTTTAGGATGTATTTAATGAATCCCGATAGTAAAAAATAACAAATTACGCTTCACGATTCGCACGTACGTCGCACGGATTCCATGTTGAATAATACTCGTGAGATAAGATTAAGATGTATTTTCAAAGTTTTTCCTCCGCCGAGAAATAGGCTTGTTATAGGTATAATAACGGTGAACACCTTTCACGAATTTTTTTTTTAAATTTTTTATTGTACCAAGTACAACTTATTAGCAACATTTTCTTTGACATGGATTCGTGACATTTGGAATGAGACTGTGATAAATAACACAGCTCTTTATTGTTTGGACTGTTAGTACAGTTCGACGCACTAAGGTACACTGAGAGCACAGCACTCACTGAACAGGTTTTTACGAAAACACTCACTCACTAATAATAACCACAGATCATGAGGTTTTCGTCTTTTCAGGCGCCTGAGTAGATCGTCAACGTTGAGCAACTGGAAAACCTGTTCGTTGGTATGACCTTGAAGCCTCCGGTGATGAGCTATTAATTAGTCTTGATGACTTCATTCATTGCTGGGATTTGTAGATCCTTATGAATGTTGTAATTTGCTGAGTACCTGTATGCATTACCTAACACATGACCGTAGTACGTTATTCTGAAATCGCTGTATGATATTGCGGTTGCTTTGGGCGGTACAGCCGCACAATTGAGTACCACAGGTCCAGACTGGTCTGAGGATCTGATTAATAAGGTTAATTTATTTTGGATTGACAATAATTTGATTTTCTACCGATTAACCAATACATTTTTCTGAATTTGGTGACCAGTTCTGTCTTCTTTTTTACATGCACTTTCAAGGGCAGCTTTGTATCTAGCGTCACACCGAGATATTTTACCTCCTTGGCATACGCAATGGCCTGACTGTTGAGTTGGACCGGTATGTATTTGATTTGGCGGTTGGTAAAATCGACATGGACCAATCGAGTCCCATTCATCTTGATTCTCCACTTGATTGTCCAGGCATGGAGACTTCTGACGGATATTCTGAGGACGGATCTGAGTTTTGAGATTGAGATCAGCAAGAAGCCCTTTGATGTTGACGTCATAAAAAAAATTACTGTTGCAATTTTCATCTCGCGCAAATGCAGAGTTTGAGGTCCGACTCAACTGATTCAATCAAGATAAAGCTGAAGCGTGAATAACACGGCGACGCTAGTGTAGGAAATATTTTTTCTGTTGTTGCATACGATTTTCATTCCCAAACAATAAATCGAAGACAAGTATTGATGAAATCATAAAGAAAATATGGGACAGGACGAATGTTGAAGTTAAGGCTTGTTGAGCGCGCAAAATTAATATTTTTAGAGATTGCAAATCTCTAAAAATATTAATATTAAGCGCTCATCAAGCGAATGAAATTACCTGCAAGGTTGGTATATTATAGTAATTTCATTCCAATGGTGACCACCCAATTACGCGCTATTCTGACGATTTTGATCTGTAAAAGACGAGCGTTTGGGTTTAGTCCCTGATGGCCCACAATTTGAATGTGATAGTTTGACTTCTGCGCGCGCACTATCTTAAAATCCTTGCCAAGGGCTACTTTCCTAGTTCTGTTCGACCCATTTGATGATTTGAGCCCAAGTTTGATATGTAATTATGGGGTGATTTTTGTATGCGTATGTACATAGGTACTGCCAACCAGTGTAATTTGAGCACCAGCGTGCTGAGTGAAAACGTGAGAGGGGAAAAAAAATCCGGAGCACACATTCTGCGAATTTTTTTACCGTCTTTAATCGGTAAACCGATCCTGAATTACATTATATGCCAAGTGTCTATTACATGTTACTATCAAATCGTTAAAATGTATTATTATCTTGTTAATACCTTGGATGCCTGCGAAATCAAACAGGTACAGTCTCGTCTCATTCTCCAGTTTCATATTATAATAATGAAAATTATAAAAAATAGATGGGTACCTATTACTTGTTGGTTCAAGCGTTGGCGATTGTGTATGGCAGATCTTGCAGGCACGCTGTTAGAAACGTCAGTTGATACGTACTAGTTAGTATATAAATGCTTGTGAAAACTATATGTGATAGAAAGCCTTGGTTTTGGGAAGTGACGTACTCTCTATCGCAACTCATAATATTTCACCTGGATTACATGAAGTGGTCGGGAAATCTCTACTGGCCTTAGCAGAGGACCTGTTTATGGCGGTCGACTAGTTTTTTTTACCGCTTTATGAAATGAAAAAAAAAATGAGAAGAAAAATTCATTGAGAGCCATTCATCAAAAAGCGTTAGGGCGGAAATAAAGAGGCATCCATTTCCAGTCGACATATTGGAAGTGATTTTACTGGTAATGGCCTATAAATAAGGCCAGGCGCGACTTCCCAAGTCCAGGCGTTGTCACGCCACACAAAAGAGCTGGTAGCGAGAGAGTGTGAGGAGTGGAGAGGGGAGCCTTGCTTGAAAGGAAAAAATTATAACCCGCAAAGTCGATTGTTGGGAAACCCCCAGGGTTAGCTCCCGTTTGTTGGGGACAAACTTGCTCAGCTAATGCATTCTATAAATCTGGGGACGACGGAGCAATAAGCCAGGCGAAATGAAGGGTCGGAATATCAAAGTTTTCACGAAGCGTCGACTTTTTTCCCTGCCTTTTGACAATTAGAGCGTAAGTGCGAAGGTTACGTGAAGGGGGTCTGTGTTTTTTCATGAGTTTACGACCTCTGCAGTGTGTAAAGGAGCTAAGTTCCGGCTATCCAATATCTGGCTGGATTTAAAACTCTGGTGAAACGAAAAAAGGCCTCGAAACGCGTTGGCGTTTTGCTTGAATGTAAACGGCAGCTTCAGCAAGGAGCCCCTTCAAAAGTAAATTGGTTAAATGAATCAGCGAGCCTCTTGGTACTGGATCGCGTGAATTACCTTTTGATGAATTGTCTCGATGAATATTGTTTGTATTGTTTAGGAGTCGCCTTAAGATATTCATCAGAACTCAGTGGCGTTGGCACATTTGTTGGAAATTAAATTCAGGGGCCTGCTCATACTAACACAACGTATTTATTAGTGAATATTCTCATCATTGAATTACAAAATGAAATTGAAAGTCGTATTCTAATATTTTAATTAAAACTCCTTATGAACCATTATATTGTAATTTTGATACCCCCCCCCCCCCCCCTCCGTGAATTTTGGTTGGTACCTTGAAGTGGAATCAGAATATATACCAGTTGTTATCTGTAAGAACATTATTAACTTTGTCAAAGCCATGGGGGTCCACGCTAGAGTTGTCGAGAACGTCAAGTCCGGAAACAAAATGTTCCTGAAGACGAGGATTTTGTATGCTTCATTTATCTTAAAATATACTTTTACCTTAACACAACATTACAGGACAGGTCTTGTTTGTCTATTTCTTTTATCTTTTGACGAACAACTGTGACAGACATTATCTCAACGTGATAAATAAAATGTATTCTAAAAATTACAATTTTGAGAATACATAATATTTTTAATAAGTACTGCAAGAGTGGTTTCCTTGATTTTTTCCCGAAAAGCCCAAGTGGCGAGTCGGGTGCAAAATCATATTCTGAACCGTGGCGAGTCGGGGTACGTTTTAATCCGGATTATCGGCTTAATGTGGCGAGTCCGGTTTTGGCAATGTATTTGTGCAATAAGTAAAAATAAATAAAAAGAAAGTCCTCCAAAATCGTCGAAAAGATCAACATTCAGATGATTTATGGTCCGCCACAAACGAGTCAAGGGCTGTTTATAGAGGTAGTTGTGCCGATGGAACGAGAGTAAGAAGCAGATGTACATCGGGTTAAGTGTGGAAACTAAGAGCCTGAAGCAGGTGAGGTTGTCGGTTAATTTGAAGACGAATACTGCGTCGGCAAATAATCTTCTGTTTTCCAAAAACAGCAAACCACTCTCTCTCACAGCTAATTTTGCGTCGCAGTCAGCCCAGGACACTCCCGACCTATAGGCAACGAAGTACACGAATTTTCTTTGCATTTTCTCGACAGCATTTTTGCCGTTAGAGTAGTATGGGGACCATACTGGAGAACAATACTCTAGTCTAGGACGCACCAGTGCCTTGTACAGAATGAATGAGGTCTGGGCATCCGAGAAATCGCGTGCTGTGCGCTTGACAAAACCAAGAGTTCTCATTGCGTCGCTGTTAATCATATCCAGGTAATCCAAAATAATTGCAGTTTTGAACTGTTGCGAGTGATTTACCGCGGCGTGATAGGCACTTTTTGATATACATTTTCCAAAGAAATTAGCTTGATCGAAATTATTTGGAGCTTCGAGGAGAACGGGAACGAGTGCTGAAACAATATTATTTTTCTCACCAATTTGCGAGTTAATGTTCTCACTGCAACGACCTTATGTATCAGATCCAAAAATCATAATAACCAAAAACATTTGAGCCACCAGTCATGGTCACACACATTCATGCTTACAGGTATCTAGTCTGAAACATGAATATCCGTGTTCAGAATTTAAAAAAATTGAGGAGTTACCCACAGTTTTTTTATTTTCGGTCCCTCAGCAGTCCAATCATCATATTTTGGATTCAGAACTTCCTGATAAGCTCACACTTTTGATCCCTATATCCCAGTTCTTGGCGTTACTAAACATGGGTTCGGCATTTCAACACATTTCATAGACATTTGAAAGTAAGGTACAGATTGTTACACTTACGGTACCATACACTTCAACATCTGACAGTAACTTTTATCTGTCCAACTGCATACGCGTTCTTCATGAAAAATTCATCTTCTGAAATTATGTTCTCAAAGAGTATGAATTATGAGTAGGTGCGGGTTAGTCTCGTACCGGCTGCATAAAAACTTCATCATTATGTGTTCTGAGTTTTCGGCTACGCAAGCGTGGACGTATAATCCTAAAAACGCCAGTTTCCTTATGAAAGACAGATCATATCAGCTGAAAGTTGGTGGGAAGGTGCAGGTTAGGCCACAAATTAACATAATTATAAGTTAGCAATGGACAAAATGATTCATATACGGACCGATACTAATACTCCTTCATTATCTTTCAAGTTATTAGGTAAAGCAGGTAAACATTCATTTGGAAAGATCGACCACCGTACGATCAGTAACCATTTAAATTACAACTATCGGTTATGACGACGTATACATGATAGCGAGATGCGACGTTACATATTCGAGGGTCTAATCGTCAGGTTTCACGATAACCCTCGGCGTTACCAACGGGAGGTATCTGGGACAGGGAGCGAGTTAGATCTGTTTCTATTCTGTGCCCTAATGAAGGACGTGAAGACGGAAATAACTTAGTCTGAATCCCGCCGGCACGTGTAAGTGGACAGAGGTGCCCACGCTTGAGGGACACCAACATGAAAACGACTCGACCTGAGTGTGCCTCTCAGCGCAGCGGCGGCAGTACGTAGGCAATATTAAAGCAGAATTTATTTGCATTCTATGTGCATCTACGCCATTCTAACATCGAAACAAACGTGGAGATATAGTTTGTTGAGCTAGTGGCAATGATGAAAATAACTAATCGAACGGTGGCATTCCATAAGTCCAGTGTTACGGCTAACTGGCTTAACATTGTTCTATAGTGAGCAATTATTATATGTAAGTCCATCATGGTTGGTAGAGAGTCACTATCATTCTATGGTGAGAAATATAGACAAAACGCCCCCAAGATCATTTTTTCCAACCGGATTATAGCTGAAATCGCATTGCTATAACTTGAACGCGAAATTGAATTGGGGAATAATTTAACTGTTAACGACAACTAAAACAAATTAATGATGATTTCTTCGCAACTGTCTTAACCACAAACCCGTCCTGTGTTTTTCCTCACATTCATTAATGTTTCAATGACGAACCTTTTAGCAGATTCTTGAATTTGTTTTTGAAAAACGCTGCAAATCATTACACAATGTTTTATTGATTTCTGCATAGAGTAGATCACTATTTTCCTGGTCAATAACCTACCCTCGTGTTTCCCCCTGAAAAGCCTTAAATCTAGTACAACAGCCGGCCGGGCAATTACAGTTTCATTAATATGCGTGGATTCAACAATTCTATCAATAATTATATTTGTTGTTATTCATGAAGCATAACGTTTGTTGAAGTTACAAAAGTAGGCACCTATCAACGAAATCCAAAATAACCATCACTCTTCAAATGACATATTATCGCAGAACAACCAACTCGATTTCATATAGCCATGCGTAATTATATCTATATAACTTAAATCACTTGCGGTGGAGAAGTGGAAATCCATAGCAAAAAACTACAGGATAAAAATAGAAATAATAACAAACTGTAGACCAAACTGTAGGTCTACAGTTTGTTAGTTTACGTGGAAATAGATTATTTCTATTTTTATCCTGCAGTTTTTTTTGTTTTTTTACGATATCTGATGATATGTGGGCTGGATGTATAACATTTCATTCACGATCATGTTGACGAAGCTTTTCGGTCCAAACTTCAGGGCCTTAATGTGATCGAACGGCTGGAAGTAAAATGCTCCGGGCGGTCAACAAATTCCCAGGTTAGAGATCAATTTAAAAACGCGAAAAAATTGGAGAAAACGGCGCCCGGGAAATTTCGATCCCCATTTTTCACCCCTTAGAGATGACTGACAGTAACACCGAGCTTCGCGGATTAATTAGACTCCAAATGGGACCTACTCACCAAATTTCATTAATTTTGGTTCATGCTAACTAAGTAAAAAACGAAGTACAGAGTAAGGCGACGGATAGAAATTTTTTTAAGTTCCGTTTTGGATTCTACGTACCTTGAAAAGGAAACCATGAAATTTTGAGGGGGTGTCAAACTTTTTTTTCATGCTCGATTCCGAACGTTCATTATTAGGAACAATAAACCTAAATAGGCATACTGCACGTGCATTTTTGAGTAGGTACCTAATACCGGCCTTAAGGGGACAATGGAAGGTGTGCATATTCCTATTGCAGTTACTCGGAATAGTATCCCTCATTTAAACTAAACTGGTGAAAACTGAGGCTTAAGTATTGCAAACTATGTTTACCCCGCCCTTTTGCACCTTGCAAAGTATAACCTATGGAGATAACTATTTTTTTCGTTATTTTACATCCAGGTTACTGAAACCGGAGGGGATTTTTTCCCCTACCGCTTTCCGTTTTATTCGCAGAATAATACACCGATGTATTTGCTCAGCAAAAACATTTTATAACACCCCCTCAACATTTTGCTTCCTCACTACCAAAGGTAGGGAAGCCTTGGATTCGTGATTGAGTAAAAAAATTTGTCTTCCAAAACGAAAATTTCCACTTCTATTTTGCGTTTCAGACATCGAGGAACGTTATTGGTTCCGTGTCTGTCTTTCTGTCCGTGGTAATTCCTTGTAACGCCCATAACTACCCGAAATAATGGTCGAAATGGGCTGGAATTTGGGTGATAGGTGCGGGTTGGGCCACAGACGGTTCCTTACCAAAATCATTGAAAAAGTAAGGTAACTTTCGGATGCGCATGCGCAAACGTAAAATACTTGAAAAGCTCATAACTACCCTAATTATCGTTGACATGAGTTCAAACCTAGAGGGTCGATCAGGAATAATACTTTGATAGTCCCAAATTAATTTCATCAGAATCGTACGGTAACTTTCGTTTACGCATGCGCGAACATGAAATGTTGACCATTTCCCTGTAACGCGTCTAACAGTCGTACAGAGCTGAAATTTTGAGGGTACACGCGGGTTCGATTGCTGACGGTCTCGTTGCAAAATCATGGAAATCGTTTCTTCTGCGCATGCGCAAACGTGAAATACTTGAAACGCCAGTAACTATTTTAAATATCGTTGAAATGAGCTCAGATTTGGAGGGTCGATCAAGAATAATTCTTTGATAGTTCCATAAGAATTTCATTCGTCTGCGCACTAGCGAACATGAAATGTTGGACGTTTCCTTGTAAAGCATCTAACTGCGCGAAAAATAGTCGTAGAGAGCTGAAATTTTGAGGGTAGACGTGGGTTGGATCGCAGATGGTCCCGTATCAAAACCAACCGATCCAACTATTCTATACGTTCATGTGATTCAAGTGAGGAAGCTGTACTGCCTACTCGGTGGCAGACGTTTTTATTTTACGTTTCATGGTGCGTAGATTCCTAATGCAATGTCCGTCCCCCGTATCTAAAAAATTCGTTCTTTTGCACAGGACCCATTTGAGCCCTAGTTGTGTCCCGAAACATTGCAGCCCGATCGGAATATAACCAAGGGTGTTATGGGTTAAAAATGGGCGCAAAAATAATGTTTTTTGCGTTTTAGTAACATGAGCTTGTAAGGTATAGTTTTCCTTTTTTTCGTGCGGTTTTTCGTTTTTTAGGCGGGAAGACCGAATATGAAGTTGATTTTGACCAAAGAGTGAAGAATTGAGGTTGTAACGAAGATTCAGTTCCCAAAATTCATTTTTTTATAAGTCAAAAACCCGGGACATTGTCTGAAATAACCATAAATTTGTATAGGAACACTTGAAGTAGTATCAACAGGTGAAACGAGACAATTATAAATGGCACTATCATGATCAAAGATAATTTGTAAAAAAAAAATAAATAGGAGCTTATTTCGTGTTTTGGGGGACCAAAATTGGTGGAAACCATAAAAAATAGCTATTTCAATTATGGCACATGAAAGAAACAATAAATTAGCAGCCCACATTTCTGTAGGTATGTCCTATAGAATAATAAACCCATGTGACTTCGCAGCATTTTTACCTCAACACTACTTACCTTCCACATCTCCAATATCTTCATTCCTGAAAGTGAAATTGGTGACCACAACTAGACTCAAAACTAAATCGACCCTGAAAATGGGTTGAAAATCTCGAACAAGGGCATCACAAACAATATTTGTCCCCCACCCTTCCCCTCACCCTAAAAAGCCACGGGTAACCTATGAGGGAAAAAAAGTCAAAAATATGTATTTGGCATTCAGGTTACGGACTGATACGTAGTAGCTAAGAAGTAAGAACCTTGTAAATTGAATGATTATTCGACTTCACCCTCCCTATCCCTCTCCGCTTTACCGCACTCCCAATATTATTTTTGACATTTCCGAAGTTTATTGCTAAAACAGGCAAGAAGACTTGGGGATAAAAGAGATGTCTGAACGAGATGAAAGAGTCTCGCATCGGCCGGTTTTTCCTGTCACAATGAGGAATAGACGTGGGTCGGAATTCGCTGATTTTGACCTCGAAATCGGATTCACCTCGAAAAACCTCCGCATCCTAATTTTCACTCCAAAATCCGAACAGTTTGGCGGGAGTAAGCTAAAGAAAAAACGCATGACGTCATCTGGAATGTATTTCCCTCACTCGGTTTCCAGTGCGGAAGCAAGAGGGCAATACGTATACCAGTGACACGCTTTTTCCTTCCCCTTTTTCACCCGCTTCCGTTTATTTCCGCCCTATCATAGTGAACCTTTTTGGAAAGCTCTCCGTTAGATCTACAGTTTGAAAGAATAAAAAAATACACGTCCACTCCTCAGTGTATGCTTCATTGTACAACCCTGGGGATAGATATCTCCGCCTACGACTACCGCATCAAAGAGAATCACAACTTGTTTTGCATGAACTACTTCGAAAATCTGGGAATTCATCTCTGACAGAGACCCTCAATTTTTTTTATTATGGATGATTGAGCATATCTTGACAACTTTATGGTCAGAATAATATGTCAGAATAATTCCTTTCAAGGAGACCACGCTTGTCTCTGAAACTGTAAGTATGATGCGTTTTCCAAGCCAAATATTTTTCGTGTCACGTAATTTTGGCAATTTCTTGAGGTACCTCGGACATTACGCTACTCGTTATTACTCTACACATTTCCTAATCCTGTTTTTTGTTTTTTGTTTTTTCATTAGCAGACGATGTTGACATACCCTTATGTATATTCGCCTTGGAAGGTGTGCTAACTACGGTAGAGATGCAATACGTTATTCGGGTGAGCCTCTCTTATAGAGAAAATAAATGATTTTTAGCACTTGTTATTTTTGAGTGAGAAACATGCTGGTGCCCATCAACCAGTCAATTGGTTTACGGTTGACTTCGACCCATCACATCTCTGGAGATGTTTATTACGAGTGACTTTAACACCCCAGCGTTGCAGGAGGGAAAACGTTGTCTCTACCTCCCCAACCAATCAACTCCGGAACGGTGATATAGGTTCCGTCATTCGGACATTAATACTTTGAGCATTATTTCATGCATCCAGTACCACCTTCCATCCCAACGATTGTGGGAGAAGAAGGAGAAAAAAACATGTATGAAGCCAGTCAGAGATGGAAGTAACTCGTGTCTCCATCTTCACCACACACATAGACATCATTCTTTATAAGCTGAGATATAAATCAGGTTTCTATCTTTTCAAGGTTAGATTCATTCCTCTCCCATCGGCTCCTCCAATGGTTTTTATGGAGTTTTATGGAGAGGGAGACGACAACCTAACCCTCCAGGAAGAAGAACTACATAATAGAATAGATTATTCTCAGACTATTCTAAAACCTAATCCGCGACAAAAAACGTAGGTGCGCGTCTGCCTATGTATGTATCTGTGGGTGTGTGTGTGCGCGCGCAACAAAATTTGTGTGCGCATAACGAAATTTTGGTCCGATGCTCAGGCCGCAGTTTACTTCTATGGTTTTTTAGCAAATTTAAAAAAGACGCTATTGCAATGGGTTCTAGATTTTCAGAACATGAATTTTTGAAATTTTTTTATAGGCAAATTTGTTTCAGAGCATCCTGAATTCTTCCCTAGATTTTAATAAAAAGTTATTGATACATTTATTTATTTATTTATTTATGTGTTACTCCAGACCATATCTGTCCTTGGGTACAAGATGAAAATTCCAAATTCCCCCAAAACGTTTATATTGCCAAACAAAAGGATGCGTTAGAAGATGAACAATTTTCAGATATTCTAAGGGGGTAAAATTTGAGTTTTTAGGGGTCAGAAATAGGTAAAAACGGCTAAAATCGCGAACATTTGATATAAAATCACTGAAAGTGATATGGAAGGGTGAGTTAAGAAATGCAAAATACAATTTCAGTTGTTTTTCTTAAAGAATCGGGGTCAAATTAGGGTCTTTAGTGGTCAAAAATTGGTGTTGAGGGCTAAAATCAATATTAATTCTCCTGAAGTTGTAAGGGCTAGCTATGTATAGGACAGTTTCTAGATAGAAATCTGATTCCGATCATTTAGCGTGATGGTTCTTCATCAAGAGGTTGATGAAAAATTTGATTATTTTCGTCCCCTATACTGCTAAGCCCACAACATCAAAATCCGAAGAGGGAGTACACTTCCTACCCTCTTGGTAAACTTTTAGTAAGTAGGGTAAACAAAGGGTGCTCCCCCTTGTGAGAAATTCAACATGACCGCACTTGCCACACTGAGATCACCGAGACTCAGATGAACTAAAGAATATTTGATGAGATGAAGCTATTGGTTTCTTAAGATTCTCACAATAGCATTATTAACTAAATGATTACTTATTTGTTTACGTAAGCGTCATTTACAGCTCTTTTATTTGTAACGATTCTTGAACGACTGAATCGTTTAGTTTTGGTTTATTATTCTGTGAATAATACACCTATGTATTCGGTCAGCAAAAAATTTTTATAACACCCCCTCAAAATTTTATCTTTTCCGTTTCAAGGTGCGTTGATTCCAAAAATGCAATGTCCGTCCGCCGTACGCCGTCCGCCGTATCACGTGTACAGGCTTCATTTTCGGTGTAAAAAATTCGTTCTTTCGCACACATGCTCCATTTGGGCCCTAGTTGTGTCCCAAAACTTTTCAGCCCGATCGGAATATACCCAGGGGAGTTATGAGTGAAAATGTGTATAAAAATAGGTACTTTTTGTGTTTTAGTAACATGTTAGAAAAATGAGCTTTTGAGGTATCGTTTTCCATGTTTTCGGGGACGAGAAGACCGAATATGAAGTCGATTTTGACCAAGGAGTGGAAAATTGAGGTTGTACCAGATGTTCATTTTATGAGTCAAAAACCTGGGAAATCGTCTGAAATCACCATCTGTTTGTATAATAACCCTGGAAAAAGTGTCAACACGTGGATCAAGGCGATTAAATGGTACTACCAATGATCAAAGATAATTTGAAAAAAAAAGGAGCGTAGGTACATAATTCAAGTTTTTTTTTGGGGGGGGGGGGGGGGGGCAAAATTGGTAGAAACCACCAGAAATAGCTATTTCAATTATTTTACATGAAAGCGACAATAAATGAACAGCCAGCATCCAGTAGAATAATAAACCCATGTGACAAGGACTTTGCAGCGTTTTTCGTAATCCTATCAAAACCTCGGCGTAGGTGCCATATTTGCCACGTATCAACGGTGAGGTTTTTCATGAAGAAAATGATGTGGCAGTTCATCAATCTGATGATTCTGCAAAACATCTCCGAAATATGATCAACCATGTCGTTGGTAATACCAGTTCATGTATAGCACCCCCCCTACATGTGTAATACCTTCTTGAGACCAAAATTATATGGGAACAAGCCCTTTCTCTTTTTTCTCCGTTGAAAATTCTGATTTAGCTATATAATTAGGTATACTGTGAATTCGCTAGATTGGTGAATTTGAGGAAACTTAACTGAAGTGCCAATACCTCTCATAAACTAAAAGTTGTGGTGCTTACCAATTTATTACAGCATCAGGTTACCGCCCCACTAAATCTAAATGCTTCTCCTCAAATTCAAGTTGCTACCTATAGTCAGACATTAGAATTCTGAAACTGCTTACATGCCGCGAGTACTTTCAACATGCAGTATGCTTACTACGAGTACTATATAGATATGAAATATTCACTCGACGAATGCAAACACACAGAATACTTTCGCACGTATGATGCATTGGTCACATATGTGCAGTGCTATGTAGTTCACGAAATTATTCTGTGTACCTGCATTCTTCGTGTGAATATTTCATATCTATATAGTACTCGTAGTAAGTTACTGCATGTTGAAAGTACTCGCGGCATGTAAGCTGTTTCAGAATTCTAATGTCTTACTATACGTAGAAACTTAAATTTGAGGAGAAGCACTTCTCCGATTTAACTTTTAAAACACATTTTGATGCCTGCCTCCTCACCCTTTTTGTATTGTTCCCGGTGTCCGCGGAGAAGCGAATTCACTTGGGTGAGGAGGCAGGCATCAAAATGTGTTTTAAAAGTTGAATATCTTTCAATTTATTTCCGATTTTTTTTTTTTTTACAATTTAGGTATCTACGTACTCTGCTTTGTGAATCCTACGCAATAGCATTTTTATGATTTTCGACAGTTGTTAACTGGGTAAAAGATACAAGAAGTCAGATTACCTACATTTACTTTAGGTTAAACAACAATTCTGATGCAGCGGTCTCTAGTTCTCATGTTCTCAAGTCCTATAATAATAGGTCTAATTATTAATAATAGGTCCTATACATGCTCTCCATATGAGTTCTCAATAGCAGGTAGGTTTGTGATTGATTAATTCACAAAACAAAGACTAAAATTGAAGGAACAAATATCAGTATACACTTATATAAGAACACTTGCAGGAAACCCCGTTGTATCGACTAAATACAACGAACTCTAGAGCGGTAGGCATAGATGAGAAGCCACGAAAAATTCGCACTTGATAATGGCCGTTTCACCAATTTCTCATATACGAACCTGTTTCATAATATCTATGTTGTGTCTATGTCATACGTTCATTGGAAAAATGATGAAAACTCTGGGCCTAGTCTGATGAAAACTAAGAGCGATTAGTCTGAGAATGAATCTCATCGCTACCCAGGAACCCGTCATGAAATCTTCAACTCCGCTTCTAACAAAACATCTCCCCAGCCACTCCAATCTCAAGATTGGACACAAAATTTCACGATCTTAGTACCAATCACATGAGACGGTAAGAAACATCAAGGCAACCAACCACCTATCAACCACGGGATCATTCTGACGACGAAATCACAATCGTCGAATAAATCCTGAATGCGGCATGTCCCATAAAAATCGTTATAGTAGAGTTGAAACAGCCGTGAAAACTTCTTTCCGACAGCACCCACCTTATTCTTGCTTGGGGTCGAAAATGATCCGCGACATGGGCTCGACCGTAGCAACCAAAAACAAGAACTCGCACGGGCGGAGGAATACGATCAAAGAGAAGGTCTGGAGGATCGGCGACAGCCTATAACCTGTGGCCTGGAACTCGCTGATCACAAAATGAGACCACCCTCATAAAAATTCATTCAGTCGTTTGGCCCTGATACGATGCCGTCACACACATAAAACACACACATAAAACACACACACACACACACACACACACACACACACACACACACACACACACACACACACACACACACACACACACACACGCACGCACGCACACACACACAACACCACCACCACCACCACCACCACCACCACCACCACCACCACCACCACCACCACCACCACCACCGCCACACCACACAAGACGCACACGAATGATGATGGGACATTGCAGAAATCCTACTCGTAACTTGAATGTTGACCGAGTTCTGAAACCAGTGATTCGTACGGTAAATATGTTGTTAGGTGGAAGTTCCGAAGCCGGAGACCGTTGAATGGCAGTTGTACAAAAGTTCACTGTTTGTTTATGGAACGAAGTAATCGATTGAGGAAAGACAATGCTTACTCATCGTAGGGCAGAAGGGTTCTCTCCCAAGGCCCCAACTGTGCCGTTGTTAGCAACGTAGATTGTATTTAGAGGCAGACCAGCTATTAAAGATTACTTTTAACAAGTCACTTCTAGGAGCAGCCTTTACGTAGATATTTAAAAATATTTTCTAAATTCAATTTTGCTTTATAAATTACATATCATGTAATGTTTGTTAGTATCCTTTGATAAATGCACTCAAATAGTACTTTCATGGTGACAAGGGAACTATCCTTAGGTTAACCATCGTGGTGAGCCATGAACGTAGTTAAATGGAATTGCTTACGTTATTATACGGATGACATCAAGGCTTACCTGAAACAATTAATATAAGAATTATTGTATATAAATTACGAACGAATTAACAATTACTGTATGATTATTCTTATGTACGAAACTTCGAATAACAATAATCTTGGAGGTAGAAGATGGGATAGTTGTATGGCAGGTACCAGCGTGCTACCTAGGTAAGTGATTCTCATATACGATCTCCACTGAAACGGCGGATTAGGTTGATATAGGCAACAAATCAACTACTGACACAGCTCGTTCGCCCATGACATGGCAATTACCAGATTGATACAATTCTCCATTCTTGCACCTTCGTGAATTGATAGCGTTGGGTTATACCAACTACGGTGAACCACACACTTGGAATGCACTCCAATATTATTCCATTTGAGATCACAAATTATTAGAATGGTGATCCATGTGATTACAACTACTTGACTTACATTTGGCCCAACTAAATTTAATTGAGTCAGACAAAAATAATCGAGATATATGTAATCCCCATAAGGTATCCCATACATTACACCGAGGTACCTTATAGATTGGTGACCCCGACCTGATTTGAACAAGGGCTCATGTAGATTCGCCTTCGCTACTTACAGAAACCCTACTGCACTACCACATTCAAATCGCCACGAAAACATCCAAAATGGAGGATAAGGGAGTAATTACAACAACAACAACGAAGAAACCCAATAGCGAGGGAAGTACCAAGTAATATTTTGCCCCTCAGTGGATGGGGGCCACGTATCCGAAAGGTAAGACGCGAAGCGCATGCACGATCAGCGAGGTCTCGTCTTACAGGCACTTTGAAGTTGAGCGAAAACAACAAGAAAAAAAATTAACAAACAAGGGAGGAGAAAAATAGATCAGCCGAAATTGCTACAAGAGCTGAGACACTGAAGAGTAGGTAACGATGGAATCAGCTACTATTTTGATAGATCGTCTCAAGCACACATATCTCCTGAAACGAAGAGCCTGAAACAACAGCAGAGGATACGACTGAGCCGAGGACCCGATCCGGTCGGAAAGCCGATTCCCAGCAAGATTCTTGAGGGGGGGGGGGGGGGTAAGTGTGGGGAACCAGCACACCTGGAATGCACTCCAATATTATTCAGTTTGATCACCCGTTATTAGAATGATGATTCGTGTGAATCATCCAAGATTCACCAAACATACCAAAAATAGGTGACCGGACAAAATATATAGCGTTTCTGCAGTTTTGTTGGGGTTTGATCAGTCACGAAAAATCAATCAGGCATTCGATTAGAGAAACAGAAAAAAAATGACATCTAATTTACTGAACCTCTTCACTCGAATACACTTTCAGTTTATGAGTGATTTAGATTGATCAAGTGACAGTATTGAATGGGGTGAGCAAGAGCTCTAAGATGCCACAATATGTTATGCCCGTAAATGTCACGGATTTTAGTAAGAAATATTTTCAATACATTGCTGCACCGTCGGGGTAATTACGTTTATCTCTTGAACGGTTTAACCGATTTTCAATCTGTAAAATGTTCTGTAATTGTTATAAGAAACACCAAGTGGCGACATTCAGTTTTGAATTTAATTTTTTTTGGAGTTCCAAAATTATTTTAGGTTATTCAATTTCAATTTTTTTCTGAAAAGCAACTAGTACTTTTGTAGCAAAAAAATTGAAGAATCCAAATCCGTTTTCAGATTCAAAATCGCATCATTAGATTGAATGGCATTTGGGAAAATTACTATAACAATAGGGGCCCATTGTTACCCCTCTAATCCTCTGAGGGGCAGTGAGTATAGAAATAAAGTTACTTCTATACTCACTGCTGAGGGGCTCCAACCCCCTGGCTGATGCGACGTTGCACTTTTACTTCCGCCTGGTGCGAGCCCCCCAGGGTCCCTGGGAAAGTTTTCTAGAACCAGGGTTCTGGGGAGTTGGTGGATATACAGGTTAATTATATCTAATAGTTGTTTTCTCAACAAGGAAACCCGACGTTTCAGATCTTATGCCGTCGAATTATTCTCAACAGTACTGGTAATACCCTTGCCGACACGCAATCAGCTTGTTCAAAGGGAAGGCGAGCTTACATGGGCAAAACACACCACCATGGGCAAAAATTGCTAGCAGCGCGTCCTAATCCAAAGACCAATCATCCACTTGCCGAAAGGGAATGTCATGGGTTTATTATTCTACTGGACATACGTACAGAAATGTTAACTGTTCATTTATTGTTTCTTTCATGTGCAATAATTGAAATATTTATTTTTGATGGTCTCCACCGATTTCGGCCCCCAAAAACACGAATTAGAGTCTTCTCTTTTTTACAGATTATCTTTGATCATTGATAGGACCAATTAATTGTCTTGATTCTACTGCTAATACTACTTCTGGTGTTATACAAATTTATTTATACTATTTTGTGAGCTGAACCTTCGCTACAACCTCAGTTCTTCACTATTTGGTCAAAATCAACTTCATATTCGGTCTTCTAGCCCTAAAAAACATGGAAAACGCTACATCGCAAGCTCATGTTCACTAAAACCTCAAAAAAACCTCGAAAACCACTGCGTATACCCCCATTTTTCACCCGTAACACCGTGGGGGGTATTTTGATCGGGCTGCCGAGCTTCGGAGCACAGCTAGGACCCAAATGGAGACCCAAAACTGTGTGCGAAAGAACGACGATTTCAGACCAAATTTTAACATAAATTTAAGGTTGAAACTTCGTTTGAACCTCAATTTTCCTCTCTTTGGTCAAAATCGACTTCATATTCGGTCTGCCCGTTCTAAAAAAAAAAAAAAAAAACGGAAAATGATACCTCACAGGCTCATGTTACTAAAACACCTAAAAACCACATTTTTACCCCCATTTTTCACCATAACACCCTTGGGTATATTCCGATCGGGGTGCAAAGTTTCGTGACACAACTAGGGCTCGAATGGCGCACGGCGGAAGGGTATTGCATTTTTGGAATCTAAGCACCTTGGAAAGTAGAAGAAAAAATTTTGAGGGGGTGTTATAAACATTTTTTGCTGAGCGAATACATACGTGTATTATTCACAGAATAATAAAGCTCAGGAGGGTACCGACGTGTTATGGGTACGAGGAGTTAAGTTTTCTTATAATGAATTCTACATTCTCATGTCTGATTGGATGGAATTTGGACCGCAATCTTCTGGAGCACCCTTTAATTTTATAGAAAATTGCTTTTTATTCTTATTTTTCCCACCACTAAAAAGAGCTCGCCTACACACGGCATTCCTACGTTTTCTTCTGTGCGATTTTCTTCATTATAATTGCTGCGGGCTTTTTCCCGTTATATATGTCTTAATTTTAGCGTGCCATTCAGGACCTTGGTAATCTAGAGCAGCTCCTCTCTAACTACTCGTAAATGACCCTCTCTTCCCCCTATTGATTTGTTTACCCCCAGTAAACTTGGCCATTAATGCCATAAAACTTTCTGCCAAGTTGCTAGTGTCATTGGCTAAATAGTGACTTTTCACTAGTATACCCAAGTGCCACTTGTATTTTAGAAATTAAAATAACATTTACCTCATCAAACGTCTTCCCGTTTCGGGGGTTTGAACAGTAATACTCTTTACATTGTCTATTATTCCCAAATATGTGATTTGGCCCATTAGTTAAATCTATCTTTATATCTTCGACTAGACTGGTGGGTTTCGAATTATGCGCGATTGCACCTATCGCGCACGCTCAAGATATTTGTTATCGTCAGTCATTGTCATTGATATTTCCATAGGCGTCAGTTGTGTATCTTCAACCTGATAATAGCGTTGTGGCAATATAATAAAGTTATGGAGTACAATTTTGCCCGAAACTTTTATTGATTCCTTCATTTTGTGGCGAGTTTATTTACTTCATACGGTTTGGTAGATTATGAGAATGCTGCAAATCAATAGGTATTGAATAGCTTATTATGGAAATTCCAGTCGCAAAGCTTAGAGAATTTAATTTAGAAAATGAAATCATACTAAGAAAACTAGATACCAGTCAGACGCTAAAAACCAACCGCCCTTTTTGATACCCTGACAGGATTCAGCCAAAGTTTGGCTGCACTCCGATTTGATCCAGCAGCCGACTATTTCTGCCAAGCAAATCTTGTAGTCGAAGAAATACATGTAGAAGGAAAAATACACTTAGATCTGAACTCAGTCCGCCTGCTGGCTCACATCAACGGGAAAGGGACGGCAACGTTGCAAGGTGGGCCCAGGCAGAGGGTTAGGGACTAACAATAGGCCCCTGTTGTTATAGTAATTTTCCCAAATGCCGTTCGATCTGATGATCCGATCTTCAATCTGAAAACGGATTTCGATTTTTTCCTATAAAAGTACATACTAGTTTTTTTTTTAAAGTTGAAACTGAGTAAAATAATGTCGAAAACTCCATGAAAAAAATTTGTACATTCAAAACTGAATGTCGCCACTTGAGGTTGCTTATAATGATTACAGAACATTTTACAGATTAAAATCGGTTGATCCGTTCAAGAGATAAAATCTAATATTGAAATGGCTCATTTTGAAGCACAACGTGGTGGTGGTTCTTGGAATAAACCCGTGACATTTACCCTTAATTTATCTCCGATAAATGGGAGTGTTCTTACGGGCAACGTTTACGATAGTTTACACCGTCATATTAATTTGGCAGGTGGAGGAGACTACGCGAAACTGGATTTCTAACGAATTCTTGTATATATGTGTTCTTATTACCTACCTATCGTGAAGGTTGGTAACTTTCCTTTTGCTAGCCGGGGCTAGCATATCTCCGGTTCTGATTCAATTCAAATTGGATCACCTATATGAAAATTCCATCGAAAGTAGATGAATATAACTGAGTGAGTCTGAAAATGCCAAGATTTATTTGGCCCCTAATTCTGTCTCTTCAAAAGTGCCGGTTTGCAAATTTTCAGTTCAAAAGTCCGTATACTCGCTCTATGGTCATAAAACGGGGAGAAGAATTGCGCGTGGCGTGGACTTCTGTATGTCACTGTTCCTAAATCAGCTTGATTTACAAAACACATTTTCGCCCACTTTTAGTGGATACCCACCAAATTGCACCTCTTTAGAAAGCTGTCACTGTAATCTTTGTAAAAATTAAAAAAACTAGGAGGGGTAACCCATTTCCGGCCACACTGACAGATAGATGGATAGACAGGCATTAAAATGGTTCAGAAAGGTCTTAATTGCGAAAGGCGAAAGGAAATTTTGATTTTGGAGGATATTATTCAGTTTCCTCCCAGAAGTGAACACATTTTGTGACTACTCAAAGCTTCTAATAGACACCGAAAGACGACTACATATATCATAATGTGCTGCCATAGGGTAATACAACTTGGCAAGACAAGCATTATCCGAGGTACGCAGGAAAATTGGTTTGTATGCGAGGTATGTGACCGGGTCCATGTTCTGCCCAGACTGAGCAGCAACTCGGGTAGTGGATGAACTATAAGCTGTTCTTCTTCTGTCAACAGATGCTCGATTCATCCGAATATTTGTTTGCGGGTGTTGATGGAATGACTATTTTTTCAAAGAAAATACTTTTTTTTAAAGTTTTTATGAAGTTCTTGTATTATTTAGGTTTAGCACATGTTTCGACTGCACATCGCAGACTTCTTCGGCCTTCAAATGAATAAAAACAAATATGACAGTTGTATAGATATTTTGTTCTAGTGTACATTATAAGTATACTAGAAGTTGAAAAAAACTGTCATTGTAACAACATAAAAACATTAACTTATAGGTACGAGTCTCTGCTTACTTACTCCCTACTGTTTTTGTTGTTAATTGATATGTTGAAATCTATGCCATTAAATGTATGTTCTGACTTATACTAAGTTATTATTTTAATGTTTACCAGCTGCTCCATGTTGATTTTTGGAATCTACAGCCACATCTTGCAGTTAAGACAATCACTGGGTATGTACCTACCTACCTACTCTGCAACATATTAGGAAATAAGTAAGCATATACTATTACATATATGTACCTATAAATTAATGTTTTTATGTTGTTACAGTGACAGTTTTATAACCTCTAGAATTTACAGTATAATATGCTTAGACTAGAACGAAATATCTATACAACTACCACATTTGTTTCATGTTTATTAATTTGATGGCTCAAGAAGACTGCGATGTACAGTCGAAACACGTACTAAACCTACATACCTAATACAAGAACTTCATAAAAACTCAAAAAAAATGTTGCACTGCTCGGTCCAGCCATTTAGCTGAGGAGATTGGACCAAATCGAGATTAGAAATTTTAACACGGTTCTCAGAAACCCAGGTTGCAGGCTACGGGTTATTGACTCAGCTGAGACTACCTTGGGGTGATCGCATCTTACCCAAACCACAAGACGAGCGTACTAAGAGCTCAGGTATGCCATTGCATACTGAACAGGCTAAGGGATAAATTAGATGAAGAGGGAAGAAGATGACGGGAGGATATCGATCGAACGGCTCAATAGCGTTGAGGGGTCGAAGGGGGATCTATTGGTTAGCGATGCTGGGTGACTGGATTTAATTGAGCTTGGGAGAGATAAGAGAAGCAAGGTGGCGGGGTGGCTGAGGTGGCGGGGAAAGGGACGTTAAGGAGCGATTAGCACGCCCCAGAATGGCCTATAAAAAACGTATGCTCCAATAGTCCCCATAGTAGGTGGCAATAATGGGCCACTCTTCACTAAATCATAAGATGTGAATATATTTAAAAACAAGGGATTCAAAAAGAGAATGAGCCTTTTCTGAAATTAAGGAGAGGGGTCGGAAGCCTCGAGTAGGCAATTTTGGCGAGTCTCCATATTCCAGTGTCTTAAATAATGCCCTTTTCCGCCTTTCTATAACACTCAATCCAAAGGGACAAAAGACCTTTTTATTATTTTCCCTTTGTTTTTACGCACACCTTCCTTAGTAAAGTTTGTTGCTAATTGAGATTAATTAGGAGTAGGACTGAGTTTCATCATGGCCTTAAACTGGAAGTGGCAGGATCGTTATACCTCAGTCCTGTTCTTAATAAATAATAACTATCGAAAACCAGAATGTATTAAACTAGTGGCATTTTGAGATAGAAGCCCAATCTAAGCCCACCCATGGGTAAATTCCGATCGGGCTTCAAAGTTTCGGGACACAGCTAGGGCCCAAATGGAGCCTATGTGCGAAAGAACGAATTTTTTAGACCGAAATTATAGCAAATGCGCGTGGTACGGCGGACGGCGGACGGACATTGCATTTTTGGAATCGACGCACCTTGAAACGTAAAAGAAAAAAATATGAGGGGGTGCTATAACATTTTTTGCTGAGCGATTACATAGGCATGTTATTCACAGAATAATAAACCTAAGCGCTGCAAAGTCCTTGTCGCATGTGACGCTTGTCACACGGGATTATTATTTTCGACTAACAAACGATTGGGACCTCAATGAAGACACCCACAAAGCTAATTTGACGGTTTTAAAGTTAAAAATATTTGGTTGCTATCTCTGACGAATTATTTTCAAGCAGGGAAATTGTCAGTAGACTGTCTTGATTCAGCCTCCTGTGTTATTATACACATTTTTGGTGATTACAGTCATTTTCACAGGTTTTGAGAGTTAAAACTTCGTTAGAACCTCACTCCTTCACTCAGTGGTCAAAATCGACTTCATAATTTGGTCTCCTCACCCTAAAAAAACATGGAAAACAATTCATCACAAGCCCAAGTTCACCAAAACCTCAGAAATACCTAATTTTACACTCATTTTTCACCCGTAACACCCCTGAGTGTTTTTCCATTCAGGCTGCCAAGATAGGGTACATAATTAGGGCCCAAATGGAACGTGTGTGCTAAAGAACGATTTTTTAAACCGAAAATTAAGGTAGATATCGATGATACGGCGGACGGACATTGCATTTTTGGAAAACACATTTGAGAGAACACATATAAACCAATAACCGAATACATGGGTGTATATTCTGGAATAATAAACCAAAACCATTACATGTATTTTTCTTTTCACTTGCACGTTAGAAATAAGTATTTGAAAAATACTTATCCTTCCTTTTTTGTTGGCCACCCCTTGACTGAACCTTGCATGGGCTTGGTAGTAAAATAAATGTGCTATAGTAAATTATTCTACCGTTACATGAGTTGCATGAGCTTGTACCGTTACATGAGCTAGGCAGTAGATGATCCCCCCCCCCCCCCCCTTCACACGGAAACAGTTTTAAAGTAGGTACCATCTTTCTGCCATTTTTATTTCGCGTATTTGTATTGAATTTGTTCATTTTGTTTCAAGGAAGAATTTGTTTTGAACCATTTTCCTAGAATTCACGATTTTAATAAAAATGTTGAACCCACTGCCATTTTGGTTTATTATTCTGCGAATAATGCTATATGTAATCGCTCAGCAAAAAATTGTTATAACTTCCCCTCAAAATTTTTTCTTTTACGTCTCAAGGTGCGTAGATTCCAAAACGCTGCAAAGTCCTTGTCACATAGGTTTATTAGTCTACTGAACATACCTAGAGAAATGGACTTGTTCATTTATTGATTCATTCATGTGCAATAACTGAAATAGTTATTTTAGATGGTTCCACCAATTTTGGCTCCAAAAACACGACCTCGGCTCACTAATTTTTTTTTTTTTTTACGGATTATCTTCGAACATTGATAGTGCCATTTACTTGTCTTGACTATCCTGCTAATACTACCTCTAATGTTATCATACAAATTCATTCATTGTGATTTTAGACAATTTCCTAGGTTTTTGTCTCATAAAAAATGAATTTCGGGACCTTAACCTTCGTTACAACCAAAATTCTTCACTCTTTGGTCAAAATCAACTTCATATTCGGTTTTATCGACCTAAAATAAACGATACATCGCATGCTCGTGTTCACTAAAACCTCAAAAAAATCTCGAAAACCCCTGTTTTTACACCCATTTTTCTCCCATAACACCCCCGGGTGTATTCCGATCGGGCTGCCGAGCTTTGGAGCACAGCTAGGACCCAAGTGTGTTCCCAAATGCGGACCCAAACTGAGTGCGGAAGAACAACGATTTTAGACAAAACTTTAACGTAATTTTGACGCTGAAACTTCGTTAGAACCTCAGTTTTCCACTCTTTGGTCAAAGCTGACTTCAGCTGGTCTTCTTGTCCCAAAAAAACATGGAAAACTGTACCTCAGAAGCTCATGTTACTAGCATGTTACTAAAACATAAAAAGTACCTATTTTTATATTCCGATCGAGCTGCAAAGTTTTGGGACAGAACTAGGGCCCAAGTGGAGCTTGTGTGCGAAAGAAAGAATTTTTTAGACAGAAAATATGGCCGGTATACGTGATACGGCGGACGGCGTACGGACATTGCGTTTTTGGAATGTACGCACCTTGAAACGTAGAAGAAAAAACGTTGAGGGGGTGTTATATATAACAATTTTTTGCTGAGCGATTACTTAGGTGTATTATTCACAGAATAATAAACCAAAAACACAAAACATACCTATAACATCCCTGGGTATATTCCGATCGGGCCGCAAAGTTTCGGGACACACTAGGGACCAAATGGAGCATGTGTGTGAAAGAATGAATTTTGTAGACCGAAAATGAAGCCTGTATGCATGATACGGCGTTCGGCGCGGCGTACGGCGGATGGACATTGCATTTTCTGAATTTACGCACCTTGAAATGTAAAAGGAAATATTTCGAGGGGTTGCTGAGCGATTACATAGGTGTATGATTCACAGAATAATAAACCAAAATGCAATGTCCGTACACCGTCCGGCGTGTCACGCGAATCTACTCTAATTTCGGCCTAAAACATTCGTTCTTTCGCTCACAGGCTCCATTTGGGCCCTAGTTGTGTCCGGAAACTTTGCAGCCCGATCGGAATAAACCCAAGGGTGTTATGGGTGAAAAATGGGTTTTTTTGGTGTTTTAGTAACAACAGTTTGTGTCGTATCGTTTTCCATGTTTTTTAGGACGAGGAGACCGAATTTGAAGTCGATTTTGACCAAAGAGGGGATAATTGAGGTTCTAACGAAGTTTCAGCCTTAAATTTACGTTAAATTTTTTATAAAATCGTCGTTCTTCCGCACACAGTTTGGGTCCCCATTTGGGAACACATTTGTGTCCTACTTGTGTTCCGAAGCTCCGCAGCCCGATCGGAATAAACCCAGGAGAGTTACGGGTGAAAAATGGGTGTAAAAATAGGGTTTTTCGAGATTTTGGTAAACATGAGCTTGTGAGGTATCGTTCTCCATGTTTTTTAGGGCGAGAAGACTGAATATGAAGGTGGTTTTGACCAAAGAGTGAAGAATTGAGGTTGTAACGAAGGTTAAGCTCCCAAAATTCATTTTTATGAGTCAAAAACCTCGGATATTGTCTGAAATCACCAGGACTTGTATAATAACACGAGAAGTAGTACCAACATGTGATTCAAGAAAATTAAATGGCACTATCAATGATCAAAGATTATTTTGTCAAAAATAGGAGCCTAATGCGTATTTTTGGGGGCCAAAATTGGTGGAAACCATAAAAAATAGCTATTTCAATTATTGCGCATGAAGAAACATTAAATGAATTTTCCAGCATTCCTGTCGATACGTCCAATAGAATAAAAATCCATGTGACAAGGACTTTGCAACGTTTTTAATTTTCTCCGACAATTTGCAAAACAAAACTTATGCACCTACGTTTTTTCTATGTTTATCATATTTATCAACTAAAAAGCATAATAGAACTTCTATATTCTTGGACATAAAATGCAACCTATGGCAACTCCTGAAATCCAGAATTAAGGGAGCAATAACTTTGAACGATTTCGCAATGTTGCAATGCTGTAAATATTGTTACAAAGATTGATCATATTGAAATATGGATGGAGAATTGTCAAAACGCATGCATATATAAATTTGTCTAGTATAGAGTTTTAAATATCAACTCATAATGTTATAATACCGTTGCAATGTAAAGTAAAGTAAAAGTAACAGTTTTTGGTATCAGGTTGGAGCAAGCTTTGATATTACAACGAGAAATATTTAAAGTTTCCTACTTAAACTTGTTCGACCAAAGTAAAGTAAACAGCAATTCCAGGCTAGGACTTTTCGTCCGACTGCCCTGCCAGCTTCGTGGACGTTAATCGGCTGTCTTCCAATGGTAGAATTCTCAGAACTCGATCTGATCATTTCGCTCTTGGCTGCTCATCGCCTCACCCCATGAGTTGTGAGGGATTCGTCCAACAGCTACACGAGTCATACTTGGACATGTCATCACGTGTCCCGGCGGTCACCCATCCAAGTACTAACCACGCTTGAGGTATCTTAACTTCGGTAATCTCACGGGAACCGGTTCATTCCACCTGATAAGGCCGTTGGGCTTATCGTTTCAGTGTCTCGTAATGGGCAACTCCAGTCGGTCTGCAGATGTCCAATACCAAGCATGCATACCCTCATAGTATGATTAAAATTCTGCTGTTTCCTTACGATGCTTGAATTTAAATCCAAAAAGCTTTCAGTTTATATATATTGTGAAATAGAAGCAATTATTTTCGGTTATTTTCATTTAAAATATAATCCTCCTACAATCCGAGTGAGCAAGTCCTGTAGCAACCACAAAGATGTAAATAACAGGTAAAGTACCTAGAATAGTTGTTCTTCATCCAGAATTTATTGCAACATTTAATTATACTTTTTTTAAAAAATAAATGCGGAAAAGGGGAAGGAAAAAAAAAATGGACGAGGAAGATGAGAATTGGATATGAAAGTGGGGAGGAAGATAATGGAAGGGTGGAGGGGGGAGTAAACGCCTATACTGTGTTATCCGTCTGCGGATCTTTCTATTCCATTTGTTCCCCTCTGTTTTCCTTCACACCCTTCTCAGCACCGCTCCCCCATCCGAATATCTGTCAGTGTGCTAGTCCTAAATATTCGAGCACGCCGACACGACTGTCGAACAGGAGTGTCTGTGGGGATTACCCTCCTCTGAGGAGGGTTCATACTGTCCCATTTCTATGCTAGACGAATGCGAGCCTCTCCGTAGTAAACTATAGGCACTTACCAACTCCAGTAGGTAGGCGAAATCAAAATTAGGGTAGATTGGACCTGCTCCTCATGAGATGAAAAGGCGCACTCATTCTCATATGAACAGAATGGAAACAGGAAGCTACAAATTATAATATACCTTCTCGTAAGTAATCATATTCAAGTAGAACTCAGAGCGCGTGGAACTCGTTAAATTTTGTCAAACACAAACTTGTTATCCTCAATATTGATAATTTACGTCAAGGATGGTCACCGTCCGATTCAGCGTAGTAATTACATGATGAATGCGTACTCCCGACAATACCATAGCCCATAGTTTAAGGAATTGTTGGACTCTGACAGCTGCAGGGGAAACGGAATATTTGACATTACAGCGCCATGCACAACACTGCAAAACCGAAGATTCCATGTCACAAGACGCAGCTTGGTGCAATGCAACGATACCCACAGTACACAAGACTTTTCAGCTGTAAGCAAGTTTCTGCTACTTATTTATACTACATAGGTGCAAACCAGAACTATTGTATACGACGTACTTATAGCTCTGGTTCTTTTTGAATGACACTGACAGAGTTTTTCACGTTTTGCTCCTCATATTTTGATCGGATCAGAGTTAGTAAATTCTGGATTCGAGGTGTCTACTTCTACCCAATCAACGTCGTTTCGAAAAAAAGGGTGATTCGGGAGAGCATATGGTAAGTTTTTGGCAATTCATCACTTCCATCATGATTTTTACCGAATCTGCGTGGCAATGGGACACAATCCAAACATCAACTACTGTGACTTGCATTTCAGGAGTAGATGTATGACAGCGTAGCTCTTGGGTTTTTGTTCTCAGAGAGACCACGCAGTTCAGTGTTGTGGGAAGTAATGGCTAGTGGTGTGGGGCTGTCCAGACCCCGTGAAAAAAATGGGTCATACTGATCAAAGGGGATTAAGTCAACAAACTGCCGATCTATCCATAGATACGTGCTTGGCCCCATAATTGCCATGGCAAATTCAGCACTCATGGCAGTGTCTGGTACAAGACCCTGATAAAAAACCCATAGCATCATAATATGTTAAATGTTACTTCCTATTTCCACGGAAGTACCTAGGTCCTAGTTCTGACTGGTAAAACAATTTAACTATGTAATCCATCATGTTTCACATACCAACCAATGTTCGTATATAAATATCCATATTTTTTGACCACTACTCTGTCATGTCTTTATTGTGTACTATAAACTCACGGAAATAATCTACTAGGTAATAAGAAACCATCAATCGTGAGTCGTGATTATCAGCAACAAGTAAACTGAAAAAAGAAACAAGCATATCCATGCATATCCATGAATCTAAGCAGAAATTTGGTACAACTATCATTTCAGTTGGTTTCGTAAAGGAAATAGTGACGGTAGTAGCAGGATATCATAGGAAGCTTCTTAGAGCGATACAAAATCAATTGGTATTCCATTCTTTCTCTGTTCTTTTCTATTTCCAAATATTTTTGTTTATATCCATTTTTCAACATTTTTTGTGCGTAAATAATTGAATTGAAACATTTCCATTGTAGGGTATTTACTCGAAGTTTGTTCGGCAGATAGTAGGTACTGGTGGAAACAGGTTCTCAATAAACGAGTATTGTTTGCGTTTTAGCGAATTTTCGAGAATAATGGATAAAAATCATCAAACCTCGTTATAAAATCGAAAAATGGTGTAGGATGATGAAACAGAGAAAGATTATTTGAATATTATAATAAATTTGAATTCTAAAAAAGTATAGGTAGCTTACAGATTCAGTTTTTTTAACTTGAAAATCGCTTCAAATCTGAATTTATTCCGTAAAATCAACAATATGAGGGAGGGGGTAATTTTTCAGAATAAATCGTTAGGTATTTGAAAAACAAAAGCATTCAAAGGTCAAACATTTTGAAATTTAGAATTTTTCATGGGGAGAACGGTGTAAAATTTTGCTACCATCCTTATAGAAGTACACAAAAAAGAAATCGATATTTCCAGGATTTGTATGATTACACAGATCTTTTCATTCATCATAATGTTCGGACGCAGCTACTTATCATATTTCGGTAGTCATCTTGGTTACGCGTATAGTTATAGATTGATAGAATTATAATGGCATCGTCTTGAAACTAAAAACCGATATTTTTTGTTTCTGTACTTATGATTTCACCGAAATTTTTGATAATGAAGTAAATTTGGAGGTATGCTCGTATTGAGTAGGGAAGCTTCTTCATAAACATCGGTCTTGTGATCATGCTGCGCGACTGGAACCTCTGTAAGTTTGAGTTGTTATTTTGTTATGTTCGTATTTCACAAAATTTCCTTGTTTCTGCGAATACAGTTTCATTCGTTGTAAAAAAAAAAAAGTAGCAAGGTATATACATGTTTGTAGAGTTTCCTGTAGATTTTTGGGAGACGGTTAACGAGGGAGGCCAGGCTTTGCCTCTGGTTCTAGCATCATGAGAAATGAGGATCGGAAACAACTAACCGAGAACTAACTGTTTATAGACAAGCGCTCTCCCAACTGGCTAGACGGCCGTTTTCAGGAGGCGGGAGTAGAATCATCGCGATACGTACAGAAATAGACAAGTCGAGAGCGAAGGGAGATCCCTAAGGAAGCAATCATGCATATTGGAGATTTCCAGGCGCCTTCTTGTCCCTCGCCTTACGAATCAATAGGTCTTTCTCTGGTAAGGGAGCATCCAACTACTCCTCTCCTCTCTCATCTTCTTTCTTATGAAAGTCCGAAAAAGTCGTGGGGTGGAAACTCTTCTCTCATTCCACGCGCTTTGCGTTCATAGGCGTCTAGGTCAACCAGACTGGGTCGGAAGTCGATGGGCGTGGGATCGTATGCATCTCTTGCGCGCATCATTTTGTTGAACAATGTGGTCAGAAATTTGGGTAGGTATTTCTAGGTGTATGTGGGGTTAGGGTATAATATTAAAGCACTGAAAAAGTGGATAATGAACCAAATACAATTTAAAACTTCAACTGTCATTTTGTAGGACTTCACCCTATTTTCAAGAGAAGAGAAATTTAAGATGATTGTCGCACATACTGAAAAACGTAGCAATCTAAATGTTTCAGCCTCATGATTAGTTTATAATATATACTTTCCAACTGCAATTTCCTTTATAATATTAGTAGCTATAATACAGTTTTGTGGATGTTGACGTTCAGTCAAATGAAGAAGAGAGACTTTGCCGACGTTTCCGGATATATATTTATCCCATCATCAGAGACCTACAATGAACGATATACGACGGTATCCTATGACTGTGTTCATAATATACGTATACGAGCAAGAGGAGGTTTATTTACTAAACGCTGTTTATAAAAATTATTATTACCTAGGTACCTATATTATTTTTTCAAACTTCAAAAAAAGTCAATGACGGTTCTTGTGTCCGCTCGGGGATATCTTTAGGTGGAGATATCTGCGAGATGGAGTCACAAGATGCCTTACATGTAACTTGACGGGACTGACATGCCTAACATGTGACTTGGCGTAGTTCCCCGTCCACCATAACGAGCTTGTGCTCGTAGTGAAGGGGTTATTGTTTGGCACCATCTATACTGAACTGACATGTAATGTTTTTGAAAACATGAAAAATATATTTAAAAAATGAAGCTCTGATTAGTCCCAGACAACACGTCTTGTGGTAGCATGTACAAATTTAGTTTACTTATTGATTTTTAAAGATTGCATACAACCAGGTTCTGACGAGTGGTACTGTTTATGGCCTTTAGTTAGGTGGTACATTACGCTCCACCTAACTACAGATACCTAGGTACCTAAACAACTTAAATATATCCCCTGTAATCATCAGGGATGAATACAACATTCGAGTTTCATCAATCGTTTCATGCGAGTACTTGTTTACAATCGTCCCTAATAACAACCTAAAGGAGGTAGGAATCTATTGTGGTAAAATGATTATTTTTAGATTATTGTAATAAACCATCTTCGCATATCTGTAATGGATGAGGGGTTTAACTACGCCGCCCATACAGCGTAGTTTCCCCCTCTCCATACTCTAGAAAGGTAGGGAGGCAGTGTGACAGCTGCCCCCGGAGACAATGGTTTGATTATAACGCAATGCCTCCAGGAGTTGACGATTCGTTTCCGCGAATCGACCACCCCTTCAGCCGCGTGTCAAAAAGATCGGGAAGAGCCCGCATCCAAGATGGACGGGATTCCCATATACCGTCACATATCTCAGAAATGTGAAAGCCACTGTACTATCCCTCATTTCTACTATGAGACCTAGCTGGTTCATTCATTCAGTAAGCTAAACAATTGGGATACAACAACAGGCATTGGGGTACGGGAATTTTAAATTTTCACAACTCTCCTGTTTCCCCAGCTGATGATACGAGTTGACTTTACCCATTCCCGGTTGCCTTTATTCTATAACCTCGTCATTCAACTGCCACTGCAATAATTCCCCAGAGTAGCAATTAACTGATTCTAAAACTGTCAAATCAACATCCAGTAATATGATAGGAGAAGGACAGAATTAAACTGAACGATCACGACAGGGTAATGTTGCATATCAAAACACTGTTCGATGGGACAACTTTGACAAAACGACGTCCTTCACGGTCAAGTGAAAGGGGCCGTAAATGGCTGTAGGGTTGAATGGGGATAGTTTGACCTGCCTCAATTTCTTGGTAGCAGGATGGAATGACAGGGTGCAGGATGGGATGGGGGTAGTCATATCGGGATAGTTCTGGTGGGAAGGGCACGCCCAAGAGTGAGACACGCTTGATTTGATGGGGGCATAAAACCCCTAACTGGGAATCACAGCTCTCGGACTGATAGCTCCTACCAACCCCTTCGTTTTTCAAACACCCTCTTCCGATCATCCATAATACACTCACCAGCACTAACACACAAACAAGTGCACATGACTCGCCTGTCGGACCAATAAATTTGTCACACCCTTCAATCGAACGTTTTTCCCAGAGGGGAAGTCGGATAAACAAGACGCCTATTAATTTTCATCTCACCCGCGCTTTTGGGGGCAGTTATGAGCCTCGTTCAATCAACGGTGATAATCTGTGTGGACGCGTGTCCCGTCTACATCAATTCATCACAAATCACTTCGGGGGAAATCGCGGTTTTGCCAATACACCATGACTGTGGTTTATCAGGACGTTTGGTCGTACACAGAACGTCCAACACAAGTAACATGGTCGATGGTAGTAGCTAGTCGACTCGACGATTCAAAAAATTAAATTCCAGTGGGTTACCAATGGGTTAAACTGGTTTCCATTCCATAAAATCCGGTAAGTGTCAAGTGATATTCAATCCATAAAGTTCATTTTAAATGTAATAATATTCAATCCTAGCTTAAATAAACAACGATAATGATAATGACTGAATCGGTCCGTAGAGCAATCTCTGTTCCATTCAATCGAAATTTCTACTCCTCTTCCTAACCTACTTGGGAGAAGACTAGTCAAGCAGTGGTAATAATGAAATTGAACATGACTTAGGAACGTGCAGTGAACTGGAAGTAGTGAACTCAAGTACTCGTAGTGAAAATGAAAATAAATAGGACTTGAGCATTGACTGGCGTTTGGAAATTGTTCCTCCTCTCAACAAATAGTTATACTTATTTCCAATTTCACTATTAATTCCATTTCACGTTGGTTTCATCAATTCTGGTTAACTTAATGTCACAGCTTCACTTTTCTTCTACAATTTAGACGCCTACCTTACCCTCTGTAAGCCTGAAGATCAAGGGTGCCAGAAGATTTCTTGAATGGAACTCATTGCATTATGGAAATATCCCAGTAACTCAGCTTAAATTTCAGTTTTAATTATTTTTCATCTTTTCCTTTTTTGTCTTACTAAAATTTCACATATCGGATCCCTTGCGTCATACCTCATACGCGATTTCTACTGATGATCCTTTATTGAGAGGAGAGCAAGCAGATTGAATCCTTGCGATAACTGATGTATGATCTGTGTTTATGGGAACTTTGGGTTTTCATTAATTCATTCCTATAGTTTTGCTTACTCACCGCTTTAAAAGCTCTGTATTCACGCACAAGAAATAAAAAATAAAAACACATTAGGTAATAGGCATTAGGTAATTGGGTTGGTAATTATCGAAATTACCAACGCATTTGCGGTTTAGACATCAAGAAACAAATTTAGTTCCGTGTCTATCTGATCTCCATCTGATACCACCATATCTCATCGGCAGAACTATCCGATTTTGAAGATGTTCGCGGTTTGGTCCTCAGATGGTCCCACATCAAATAATAGTAGCGTCTGCGCATGTGTAGACATGGAATGATCGAAGTACTCCTATCTCCCGATGCATTAAACTAATTTTTCTGACGTTTTCATGGATGATGCTGGTTAGGTCCCCAACGAATAGTATGAATAACCTACCAACTGTTGTAATACCTGCATGGTATATATACAAATAAACGCTTCATTTCATTCCCTTAGGACAGAAATTATAATAGCGCCTGGGATGCGAATGCCTTGTAACGCGTACCGTCTCGAGTTCGACCAGTTTTGATTAAACTGTTTAGGGTCATTAAATTGGATGCTTTGAGAGAGACCTCTTAAACGTATTCAGAGGAACGATGTGATACTGCCTACCCATTCTGCAGAGGTTTTTTTCCCTCCTCCTGGCGCCTTTGAAACCCCCCCCCCCCCCCTCCACTGTTAAAACTGCGGGATCAGCTGCATGGTAGTGCAAATGCCTAAGTGTTGAACTGTTGTAACTAATAAACCGAAGAGTGTTGAACTGTGCTTTTAAATGTTTCTGGTAGGTGTCGCGGAAATGGGTAGGAATGCATAATTCGAACAAAAATTAACACTTGAATGGAATGATCAACTCACCGCAATAGCTCAATTCTTTCCAAATAAAATCACTAAAAGAATTAAAGAAGATGCCTCCGTGCGAAAGATGCTGGCAACAAGGGGCGCATTCCAAAAGTAATTAGCTAAGAGGGTGGGGCGACTAATCCTATATCTCTACCGGATGTACACCAAGTCGGATCAGGTGAGCTGTTAGCAGCCTGTTTATTGCCCATTCGGAAAACCTGCAGCGGGAGGGGCGAGTGGTTGAAGGGGATCTAAGAACCTCCAAGAAGAGCTCTGCTAAGCCCGAAACCACCCTCCAGTCATCCCCCCCCAATCCTCCCACCACCAGCAATCACTTCGATCCCGAAAGGGGCCGGTCTACTAAAGCTTTTCTCAGTTAAGAAATAAAGATAAAGGCAGTTTCTTTTTTGTTATCTTTCGTAAGTTCTAGGAATCCCGGGGGCTTCGACTGTCGCGGTGGCAAGGTTACGAATTTTCAATAGCAATGGGGTGAGGCGGGTTGATATCCTTGAATAATTCATTAAGCCAATCTGCAAACATGGTGTGAGACCACTTAGTGCATTGGGAGTATTTTTACGTAGCCAAGTCATTGACAACGGAAATTGGAATAAGTTATTACGCAGTTACAGTCTGACCTATAGTATCATAACAGCAGTATAAAAGGGTAGTCAGTGGACGTCAAGTGATCAAGCTTAATAACAACTCCGTTCAAGTTCTCTCCTCCTAATTTCCTAATTATAAGAAGTACACATATATGATTGTATACTTATAATTTATAGGTATACTAAACAGCTTGCTGTATCTTGTTATAGCTTGTAGTAGCTTGTTGTATCTTATTATAGCTTGCTGTATCTTGCTGTAGCTTGCTTTATATAGTAGGTTGTAGCTTGACGTATAGGGGGTAAGTTGTTTCCCCTAATATTAGCAACATAAATAAAACAAAAACGAACAGAGAACCGAAACACCGAACAGACACGAACGTTTCTGTTACAATCCTGTTGAAAATCAGACAACTTAAAATCTGATTTATGTAGCTAATAATAGTAGGGGAAACAACCTTTACAATGAGTTATATCAGATTTCTGATAACACCAGATTAGGTACTATTTGTAAGGAGAGTTGCTTCAAAGGACCATTGGCGCAGAGTGGGTATAATGTGGGGCTCCACATTCTTCGTCCAGCCATATTTGCCTTTCGGTGATGCAGAGCTCGCGTAAAGATGCGAACACTGAATGTCAAAGATGGTGCTCGAAGAAATCTGCGGATCAAGGAAGAAGCCAGGGAAAACAGAAGGAAATTTGAAGAAAAAGTCTGTAGATAGGTACTTCAATTTTTTTCATTACTTCATGAAGCTTCGCACAGAAAAAAAAGATCTGGTTGAACTACCCAGCTGGGACATCTGAACGATATGAATCAAATAGGGCTCTCAATCTGCACCAGTTTCCAATGCCGGAACCGCGCAGGATACTGAATTAATATAGGCGTGACACATTTTCACTCACATCCACCCTCAATCTGCCAATTCCCATGCTGTAATTAATATGTACCTACTTAGAACATTCGCCGCATGAAAGACGATAATTATGTAGTCATTAAACTAATCGAGTATTTCATTTCAAAAATTGAAATTATAGACGTTGCATTCACAATATACCTTACTTTGAAGGCATGACCTGTCTGAAGGTTTGAAACGACCTAATAGGAAATTAGAAAACAATAAATATGTGAGCAAAACCTTTGACAATCCGTATACACTAGAAATGTTCCCAATTCTAATTGATTGCGGATGGAGAGTCCTAAGAATAAAAATATTTATGGTCTACCACCTGCCGTGGTAGACCACCTACCTGTCGTGGTAGTAGGTACGTACAGTGTGATTGGTTGAGCACAATCGAATGCATCGGGACTAAGAATAATGATATTTTGTCCCCTACATTCCCTGGGTTGGGAAGACATCTAGATGTAATCTGAACGCTAAGTCAACATCGATACGGCAATTCCTATTCCTTCACAAACAACCGCAGCCATAGTTTACTGCATTGTTTGGCCGAGGAACCCTTCTCGCTCCCTATTTTGTTGGGAAGATCGCCCCTCCTCAATGGTCATTGCATTGTGTTATGAACTGGACGTGCATATTTCGGCGGTAAGTACCTCTTGGGCGAGATAAATCGGCGTGTTTGCAGAGGAAAGAGAATACAAATGTTGATGTGCTTGAATGTGCTGAAAACATCCGTATAACAGATAGCGCTAATGGTGGCAATATACCATACCTATAACAAATTTCGATAAGGTTTTTTTTTTTCAGTATACGTTAATCATCTGGAATCATAAATACCTATCATTATAGAATGAAATAACCATCGTCATAACATGAATCTTTACTCATATTCCAGGTTTACATGCAGACAGGCACCGCCTTAAGCCCCTCACACAAGCACGGGAAATCTCAAGGCGGATTCCTTGAGGATTTCCTCTGAACACCCGGCCACAGACGGTGCGGGAAATCCTCAAGACTTTATTTGGTAAACAAGGTGTTCAACTTTTTACTTGTGTTTTAAATCGTGATGGCAACATCCGGAGAAATTTTGGCAGCTGCTGGGTGCATAATTGCCGTAGATTGTTTACAGCAGCAACGAAGGAGAAAATTCAAGAGAAGCGTATGGAGTAAAGAATGGTTTCTGGAGACAAGAATTTTCCCCACACAAATCTCATTTCAGAACTGGAGGGTTTCTTTTAAAAGATTTTCATAATTACTTGAGAATGATGGCACTTACCTACATATACTGCCATTGATCACCCTCGTGATTGGTAATGACGTGGACAGGAACACTGCGTTAAATTTTTTCGATTAGAATTCCGGCAAACTGTACAGTTCACAATGGCCTCGAGGGCCGTCATACACACCAGAGCGGGATTTTCTTGAAACTCGTATGGCACAGGTCAAGGCTTTAAGGAAAACCGCTCGTGTTGGGGGAGGGGGGGGGGGGAGGGATGATGCCGGGAGGTCGTATGTTAATTCTGCGCTTTATAGGCAAACTGCAAAATTTTGGTCCATATTAAGCACTCTATTATGTCACGTCTGGTGACCCTTGACTCGAATCCAAGGGATGAAAAATACTACACAATTTCACCACCCAGTACCTATCTTGATAGTACCAACGTCCACATTGTCTAGGATTTCGTGTTGAGGACATGGACGGATTATAACGACCTATGCTCGTTATTAATTTGCAAGACTGATTTTTCATATTCCGTCTCTAGACCTGACAACTAAATTACGTATTTTAAATTATAGCGAGTAGGTATAATTATAGTCAATTCTCGGTACCCCTCGATGAACAGTGCAATGATGGTAACAGAATAAAACGGAATTACTAAAGGGTTGTCTATTTCCACTAATACACGAAAAATCACAACCGGTTTGGATGATCAAACAATCGTAACCACGTGATGGTTTAATCACTGAAACCGGCATAACAGTGTCTTTTTCGTGTATTAGTGGAAATAGACAACCTTTCAATAACTCCGTTTTTATTACCTGAATGGGTTTCCATGATTTCGTCGTGAGTGGTTTAGTTCGTATGGTCTTTGTACATTGCATGACTGCTGAAGGATCGCTCCTCGAACCATGAATCAACAGAAACCATCATTGCGAGTAACTGAGTGATTGGGTGGTAATGGTGGGTAGGGGCTGGTGCTTAAGTACCAGCGGCGCCCAAATTAGCCACTGCAGGTTTTTAGAACGAACTTTTTCTTGTGAATTAACACTTTTTTAAATATATTAGAATACGATAACTTTAAAAAACTGAAGGGTTGAAAAACCGCCAAAAATTGTGGCTACATAGCCGGAGACTTCTTCGAAGTATTACCTATACCAGTTTGGTCAAACTGGTCAAAAACGCGTTTCTTCAACTCATTTTAGAAAGAATTTGCTGCAAATAGACTACTCTAGGTTTAGAAACATAGGGTTTATTCAGAACAAACGCGGTACTGGCTCCACGGCCACACTGCTTCTTCCTCTAAATGAAGCCTTCCTGTGGAAAACTAGTTAGGCAATTTGGTGCATTTTCAATTTTATTTATTTACTATTGTTCGTTATATTAAAAAAGTTAGATCAATGGTCGTCAGTACTATATGTGGTCTAAGAGCAGTGAATAAACACATGGAGAAGGCCATGGGATGACCCAGACTAAGAATCACCCAACAGGGCGTGGATATACCTACACCATGATTCAGCTATACAGAACGTCAATACCTAGCGTACTGGCTCAGAATCCTCCCCTAACCTCAATTACACGAGTAACTACCTCTCGTTCAACGATGAAGCTTACCAGGAACCACAGTTTACGAGTATTAGATAGAGGGCAAAGTATGATGGTAAATATGAATGAAGGGCTAACGGGATAAGCGTGAGATATATATTGCCGTAAACCTTTTCTGTATATACATGGCGCATAATGCAGTAGCCAACACCTGCTCCTTGTTTCACAAAGTCAACCGGGAGTTTCGGAATATCTAGCCGCTAGATAGTTATGCAAGGGTTGCCGAAGATCAAGGCAGTTACCTTGATGGTGTTAACTTATTCTTTCTTTCTCCATGGATCAGGGGGCCTATTCACTAAGCCAAAGAGACATCTCTTTCAGGTCCGACTCTCTCTTTGGGCCAAATATATTTTTATAGTATCCATGACAGGGTTATTCAGTAACTTTTCAAAGAGAGAGTTGGCGGCCATCTTGGCATTCTCGATCTCTTTCAGAGAGACACCTAATTAGGTGTCTTCCCTCGAAAGAGAGGGTCTATTTCTCGTTTGTTTCACAGTAATCGTGTAATATCCTCCTTCATCCGTGTAATATCCTCCTTCATCCGCAACCACATCGGTACCTACTTTTGATCGTGTGTTCTTTCATTTCATAAAGGTAAGTCAATTTTAATTAAAAATATATACATAATCATTGATTCATGAGTAAAAACGTCCAAGTACGGGTTGAGGTAGGTACCTACCTACCTAAGAGGTTCATTAGGTGTAGCTATAACACAAGCATTAAAAGCCCCCTAATTCGACTTTTTCTGTTTATAATTGAGACTTTTTTCAATTTCATTTAAACTTTTATCCGATTCGTGAGTAAAAACGTCCAAGTATGGATTGAGGTAGGTAATACCCATTGAATAGGTATTACTAAGAAATGCCTTCATTATTAAGGAATGGAACTCCCGGGGGCACAAACATTTCGCACTTCATGGATACTATGGCATTTTCGTGTATTATGATCCATATCTCTTTCTCAAGGTCTCTGGAGCTATTCAGTAAAATAGACGAACCGGGGAGACATTGGAAGAGACTGTCTCCCAGGGGAGACTATCTCTCGCAGGAGATTTTCAAAATAGATAATCTCTTTCCACTGTCTATTTTAGTGAATAGGCCCCCAGCTTGATTTGAGACGAGATTCTTGGGGAAGAAATCATAATATTTCATCGATGGCAAAACAGTTCTAGGTATATTGCTTAAAATATAAATAAATAAATAAATAGGTCAACATACCTATTTCAAGAGGTCAGGATGTCAAGGGGTTAGCTGAAGAAATATAAGAAGAAATAAAGAACGTGGAACCAGATCGGTTTGTTATCCTGCGAACTCCAATTCCAATCTTTCATTGACTACACCGAGAGAAAAATGTGGCGCACCATGCCCGCTAGGAACACTCGGAATTGATTTCCCGATAGGGAACCTAGCGGGTGTGCCTAATCCCAAGCGGGTAGGGTGAAAATCGTATCGGGTGATGTTAAAAATCTATCGGGAAGACGTAACTCCAATCGGGTACGACATAAATTTCTATCGGGCTGCCATAAAAATCTATCGGGCTGTTAGATTAGCCCCTCCTATCGGGTATGGTTCGGATATTTTTGTATCGGGCATTCGTAAAAACAAGCGGGTTTTGGTAATTCCTAACGGGTATTCGTCAAAATCGTATCGGGTGGCGACTTAACCCTAACGGGCTTTTATAAATGGGAACTACACCCGTTAAGAAATCAATCGGGTCTGTTGGTTGTCTATCGGGTTTCATAACAAATTCCTATCGGGTCCATGAAACCCAAGCGAGCATGCAAATATTCCAAAAAAATACCCGTTAGCGCACTATCGGGTCATCTGAACATTTACGTCTCCCGTTTGATGATCTATCGGGTTTTTTTCAAAATTCCTAGCGGGTGTATGAAAAACGATCTAGCTAGCAAATGTTGAAAAAAATACCCGTTAGCACACTATCGGGTCATCTGAGCATTTACGTCTCCCGTTTGATAACCTATCGGGTTTATGCAAAATTCCTATCGGGTGTATGAAAAACGATCTAGCTAGCAAATGTTGAAAAAAAATACCCGTTAGCACACTATCCGGTCATCTGAGCATTTACGTCTCCCGTTTGATAACCTATCGGGTTTTATGCAAACCTCCTATCGGGTGTACGAAAAACAATCGAGCATGGAAATGTTCAAAAAAATACCTGTTAGCTGACTGTCGGGTCATCTGAGCATTAAGATCTCCCGATTGATAATCTATCGGGTTTATACAAAATTCCTATCGGGTAGAAATAAAATTAATCGAGCTGGGAAATATGCATAAAATACCCGTTAGCGCCTATCGGGTGAAATAATTGTCAAGAGCTCCCCCTTAATAATCTATCGGGTTACATCACACATCGCTATCGGGCCTATGAAAGCCAATCGAGCAGGGAAATAGTGAACAAAAATACCCGTTAGTCTTCCTATCGGGTGATGTTTGTTGCTAACAACACCCGATTGAAGATCTACCATTTCCATTGAGTGATCCCTATCGGGTAGAGAAAAATCGATCGAGCTGAGAAATATTCATAAAATACCCGTTAGCCACCAATCGGGTGATATAATTGTTAACAGCTCCCGCTTAATAATCAACCGGGTTGCATCGACCAACATCTATCGGGTTGAACAATGCAATCGAGCAGGGAAATGCCGAACAAAATACCCGTTAGTAGCTCTATCGGGTGGATGTAATTGATAACAACACCCGAGTGAACATCTATCGGGTTGCACAGACGAGTCTCTATCGGGTTTTGGAAAATCAATGGAGCAGGAAAATATTGAAAAAATACCCGTTGGCTGCCTATCGGGTGATATAATTGTTAACAGCTCCCGCTTAGTAATCAATCGGGTTGTCCAATGATTCCCTATCGAGTAGGCAACATTTCTATCGGGTGTCAATTAGGTCCCGCCACAATTTGAACTTGGTCGAAGGGGCATTGGCTCCGGAGATGGATTCACAAATTTTTTCCCAGGTTCCGAGTGAGCGTTGAAGGGTTTTACAATTTGAACTTGGTCAAAGGGGCATTGGCTCTGGAGACGGATTCACAAATATTTTCCCAGGTTCCGAGTGACCGTTGAAAGGTTTTATGTGAGGATTTAGATGCGTACAATTCTCACACAAAAGCCTGCAACGGTGAATGAAGAGTTGGGAAAATATTTGTGGTTTAATGATAGCTCAGGTAGCCCGAATCCCTGTGAGGAGGTATAGGAAGCGAAGCCTGCAGTCACCATTTCTAAAGGATAACTGTTTTTGGGGAGTGGTGAGAATTTGAGAATAACAACTCTTTCCCTTCACCTCCCGTAAATATGGACGTTTGGAGGACATGTACTTGTTACCATGGGAGGGTTCACGCGAAGAAATATGGTAAAGTTGAGGGAATTGTGAAGGACATGATACTGGACCTGAAAATTAAAAACGCTGCAAAGTCCTTGTCACGCATGGGTTTATTATTATTCTATATGCAGAAATGGTGGCTGTTCATTTATTGTTGCTTTCATGTAAAATAATTATTGAAATAGTTATTTCCGGTGGTTCCCACAAATTTTGGCCCCCAAAACTTGAATTAGGTATACCTACGCTTTTTTTTATTTTTTATTTCAAATTATCTTTGATCATTGCCCAACCCACCCGCCCATTTACCCGCAGGGTGGCTGTCCACAAGCATAATCCAATTGACATGTTGTCGTCCTTCACCAGTTTTCGAGTTTTATATATATTATCAACAGATTTATGCTGAGCACCCCCACCTGAGAGAATTATGACTCCGTATTTTTTTTTTGTACTGATGAGTCCTCAGTATAGTCGAGAGTCAGTTAGACTTGGTTTTCATTGAATTTTTACCTCCCCTCCCAACGAGTATTTCTCTCTGGTGCGGGGGGTGCTCGACCTCGTTGAAATACCCGTTAGTAGCTCTATCGGGTGGATGTAATAGATAACAAACCCGAGTGAACATCTATCCGGTTGCACATACGAGTCCCTATCGGGTTTTGGAAAACCAATCGAGCAGGAAAATATTCAAAAAATACCCGTTGGCTGCCTATCGGATGATATAATTGTTAACAGCTCCCGCTTAGTAATCAATCGGGTTGTCCAATGATTCCCTATCGAGTAGGCAACAAGTCTATCGGGTATTAATTAGTTCCAGCCACAATTTGAACTTGGTCGAAGGGGCATTGGCTCTGAAGACGGATTCACAAATATTTTCCGAGGTTCCGAGTGAGCGTTGAAGGGTTTTACATTTTGAACTTGGTCAAAGGGGCATTGGCTCTGGAGACGGTTTCACAAATATTTTCCCAGGTTCCGAGTGACCATTGAAAGGTTTTATGTGAGGATTTAGATGCGTACAATTCTCACACAAAAGCCTGCAACGGTGAATGAAGAGTTGGGAAAATATTTGTGGTTTAATGATAGCTCAGGTAGCCCGAATCCCTGTGAGGAGGTATAGGAAGCGAAGCCTGCAGTCACCATTTCTAAAGGATAACTGTTTTTGGGGAGTGGTGAGAATACGAGAATAACAACTGTTTCCCTTCACCTCCCGTAAATAAGGACGTTTGGAGGACATGTACTTGTTACCATGGGAGGGTTCACGCGAAGAAATATGGTAAAGTTGAGGGAATTGTGAAGGACAGATACTGGACGTGAAAATTAAAAACGGAAACAACAAAATGAATATGTAATGGATGTTGCCTCTCATTAGGCGAATTTTAGGATATATTTTCCGAAAAATTTTCCAGGATTAAATGATGTCTATCGGGTTGTAATGAGAAATCGCTATCGGGCCCATGAAAGCCAATCGAGCAGGGAGATATTCAAAAGATATCCGTTAGCATCGTAACGGTTCATCTCATAGCTCCCGATACATAATCAACCGGGTTGCATCGACCAACGTCTATCGGGTTGAACAATGCAATCGAGCAGGGAAATGCCGAACAAAATACCCGTTAGTAGCTCTATCGGGTGGATGTAATTGAACAACACCCGATTGAACATCTATCGGGTTGAACAGACGAGTCCCTATCGGGTTTTGGAAAACCAATCGAGAAGGAAAAAATTCGAAAAAATCCCCGTTGGCTGCCTATCGGGTGATATAATTGTTAACAGCTCCCGCTTAGTAAACAATCGGGTTGTCCAATGATTCCCTATCGAGTAGGCAACATTTCTATCGGGTATTAATTAGTTCCCGCCACAATTTGAACTTGGTCGAAGGGGCATTGGCTCTGAAGACGGATTCACAAATATTTTCCCAGTTTCCGAGTGACCGTTGAAGGGTTTCATGTGAGGATTTTTAATGATATGTTTAATAGGTAATATGTCGTAACGTATAAGTGATCAGGAATTTGAGTAACAGCAAGGAATTTGAATTTGAAGCGCATACTTTTCAATGCAAGTAAATTAGGTGTATATAAGTATACCACATAAAAACGTATTGTACACGCATGTATAAAACACGTTTGTAGGACATCCGATTGTTACCATGCAAAGGATATGGAGAAATACTGAACTTGGCAGAATCGTCATGGTTCGGATTCAGCAGAAATAACTGAAAATTGGGAACAACAATTAAACAGTATTTTGGAAAACGGTTGTTGAGCGCATGATGACCTATAATAATAATAATATATTCGTGGGCGAGAAGTAATTTGGCATGAGCCAAATTGAGTAGTTTGGCGGGTCATTTTCACCCGAGCTATACTCATTGTGTGACCATCTCTGTGAATGAAGTGTAATATAATATTATATTGTATTGCATACAGTTTTGATAAAAACGACAGCATTTACAAAGTGATGTGCGTCGCTTTTGCAACTTTTCATGTGTCATTCAATGCCGGAAGGAATCTGAGGGCAGTAAGTACCTATACGTCATTTATTTCTAAGTCCATTACATGTTGTAAGTTGTTATGTTGAGCATGTACATGCTTAAATTATCAATTAAATTGAATTATCAATGGAAAGAGTCGTTAATGACTCGGGGTATTTGCGATGGGGATTTTTTAATGTTTTTTCCCAGTAGGCACAGGTACCTATATACTAATGGTAGGCACGTAGGAGTTTCTGGCAGAAATGTTAGAAAAACCGTACACTTGTTAGCAAGTGAGTGAAAACCCGATACGAATTGAAAAAAAAAAAAACCACAGTCATGCAGCGTGGCTATAAGAGCGAATTTTCGAAGAAATAAGTGATTTTATGTAAAATGTGATGTTTGGGATATCCCATTCAAATATGGGCAATCTTAAACTTATTGGGTAATTATAGGTATTCCAGTATGACGCTATTCGGTTAATTCGGTATGCATGAAATATGGGCATACGTTACAAATTTTTTGTTCCATTTTTTGCCGAGTAACACCTCGTTTTATAGATTTTCCAACCCTGAACACGATGGTAAAGTCAGAATTGCGATATCCCATTCCGTTATCAGATTAGAGCAAACGAACCAGGAAGAACATCTCAAGAAATAACCACGTTCCTTCATCTTCAAAGTGCTCCAGTTTGAGAAAGGAATGAGATATCGCAATTATGATTTCACCATCGTGTTCAGCTTACAAAAACCTTTAAAATGAGGTGTCACTTGTCAGACTGCTTCATTTTGGGAATTTATGGGTAATTTTTCTCCCCTAAAACTCCCCAAAATTCCCCCTTAGAGTGACCCGATTCTGCCCATCTACGAACTTAGCCTGTCGATTGCCAAGACAGATTTTTCGTGCAAATTTGAACTTTTTATCTCAATTCTTTCGAGAGTTATCGTCTGGAATGACACATACATATATATATTAACCCAGTGAGTCTTTAACCAAGAACATGTCTTTCGGCAGTGAATTCAGGATGGTCTGAAACGGATTTTGGTATAAAAATCTTTCGGAAATTCGAGTTTTAAACATTTTGGACCGAGAACAATAGCTTCCTTTTCTTCGAAAATTCCCTAAAACCCGTTACGAGTTTCAAACTACCCGTTAGGAAGTTGTGAAAAACCCGATAGGCGTAACAGAAACTCGATGGGAATCGGAAAACCGTTTGAAATCGGGAAACCCGACACGATTGAAAGAAAAACCCGATTGGGAGGTAAAAAGACGTTACGACATTCGTAAACCCGATAGGAGTTGAAAAAGACGTTACGGCATTCGGGAACCCGATGGGAGACAGAAAACACCCGATAGGAATATGAATTTGGATACCCGATGGAAATCTCAACACCCGATAGGGGATTTGAAAAAGTCGCTAGAAACATTCAGACACCCGATAGAAGGTAAAAAACACCCGATAGGAGCCAACGCCTGCCCGCTTGGAGCAGGGAAACCCGTTACCAGGTGGGTCATGGTGGGGAGACCTCTATATAACCCCAACGTCCCCTTATGGCGACAACCACTTCTCCCCGATCAGTCGCGTCCTCACGTTCACGTGTTCTACTTACTTCCCTGTGCTTATTCTTTATTCAGTCTGTGTGTTGCGGTCATGTTTCAAATCAGTTGTGTTTCAAATCAGCTGTGTTTCAAATTAGTTGTGTTTCTAGTTTGTTGTGCTTCAATTATTAACGTTCACCCGTCACCAAACAACATTCGGTCCCTGGTACGTTGTACTACGCAATTCGTTTTAATTGCAATGGCGGACCAACGCTTGACTGATGTTCTACAGTCTTGGAAATTGGATGCAAGAATCGTTACTGCATTTGAAGGTTAGCAAAAATTTGTTTTACTATTTTTCTATAATATTCCGATTTCATGATAATCACATATACCCTATAACTTCCAAATCCAAACTGACATTTCAGTTTGAATTTCATTTTGTGTTGTTGAGCATTACTTATCATTTCCTTTTGCCAACGTATTTACCAATGCTAATTTTTGTTGTATAAAATTCCGATTTCAAGATGTACACGTAGCTATGACTTACGCACCCAAACTGACAAATTGAATTTGAATTTTTTTTTCTTGAGTATATTTCCTTTTGCCAACGTATTTACCAAATGAAAGTTTTTGTAGTATAACAGTCTGCTTTCAATATAATTAATCACATCACTTCCAAATCCAAACTGACATTTCAATTTGAATTTCATTTTGTGTTGTTGAGCATTACTTATCATTTCCTTTTGCCAACGTATTTACCAATGCTAATTTTTGTTGTATAAAATTCCGATTTCAAGATGTACACGTAGCTATGACTTACGCACCCAAACTGACAAATTGAATTTGAATTTTTTTTTCTTGAGTATATTTCCTTTTGCCAACGTATTTACCAAATGAAAGTTTTTGTAGTATAACAGTCTGCTTTCAGTATAATTAATCACATCACTTCCAAATCCAAACTGACATTTCAATTTGAATTTCATTTTGTGTTGTTGAGCATTACTTATCATTTCCTTTTGCCAACGTATTTACCAATGCTAATTTTTGTTGTATAAAATTCCGATTTCAAGATGTACACGTAGCCATGACTTACGCAGCCAAACTGACAAATTGAATTTGAATTTTTTTTTCTTGAGTATATTTCCTTTTGCCAACGTATTTACCAAATGAAAGTTTTTGTAGTATAACAGTCTGCTTTCAGTATAATTAATCACATCACTTCCAAATCCAAACTGACATTTCAATTTGAATTTCATTTTGTGTTGTTGAGCATTACTTATCATTTCCTTTTGCCAACGTATTTACCAATGCTAATTTTTGTTGTATAAAATTCCGATTTCAAGATGTACACGTAGCTATGACTTACGCACCCAAACTGACAAATTGAATTTGAATTTTTTTTTCTTGAGTATATTTCCTTTTGCCAACGTATTTACCAAATGAAAGTTTTTGTAGTATAACAGTCTGCTTTCAGTATAATTAATCACATCACTTCCAAATCCAAACTGACATTTCAATTTGAATTTCATTTTGTGTTGTTGAGCATTACTTATCATTTCCTTTTGCCAACGTATTTACCAATGCTAATTTTTGTTGTATAAAATTCCGATTTCAAGATGTACACGTAGCTATGACTTACGCAGCCAAACTGACAATTTGAATTTGAATTTTTTTTCTTCTGTATATTTCCTTTTGCCAACGTATTTACCAAATGAAAGTTTTTGTAGTATAACAGTCTGCTTTCAATATAATTAATCACATCACTTCCAAATCCAAACTGACATTTCAATTTGAATTTCATTTTGTGTTGTTGAGCATTACTTATCATTTCCTTTTGCCAACGTATTTACCAATGCTAATTTTTGTTGTATAAAATTCCGATTTCAAGATGTACACGTAGCTATGACTTACGCACCCAAACTGACAAATTGAATTTGAATTTTTTTTTCTTGAGTATATTTCCTTTTGCCAACGTATTTACCAAATGAAAGTTTTTGTAGTATAACAGTCTGCTTTCAGTATAATTAATCACATCACTTCCAAATCCAAACTGACATTTCAATTTGAATTTCATTTTGTGTTGTTGAGCATTACTTATCATTTCCTTTTGCCAACGTATTTACCAATGCTAATTTTTGTTGTATAAAATTCCGATTTCAAGATGTACACGTAGCTATGACTTACGCAGCCAAACTGACAATTTGAATTTGAATTTTTTTTCTTCTGTATATTTCCTTTTGCCAACGTATTTACCAAATGAAAGTTTTTGTAGTATAACAGTCTGCTTTCAATATAATTAATCACATCACTTCCAAATCCAAACTGACATTTCAATTTGAATTTCATTTTGTGTTGTTGAGCATTACTTATCATTTCCTTTTGCCAACGTATTTACCAATGCTAATTTTTGTTGTATAATATTCCGATTTCATGATGATCTTGGTTTGAGTTGCATTGTTACGGTATCGGGAAATTGCTAAGTGTGTTAGTGCCCGTTAGTAATTCAATCGGGTATTATTAGACGTGAAATACTTGCACCAACTTGTTTCCGTTGTCCCTTCTATACATAACGGGTGTTTGAGGGTATGGGTACCCGTTAGTAATCCAATCGGGTATTGTTGTACTTTAAAATATTTTCAACAAACTGTTTTGCCTTGCCGCTTGTAGTTGTATCGGGTGTTCACTTTGTTCCAAACGGGTTCATCCGGACTTTGCCAAATATTCGTAAACATTCGTAACGGGTGTTTGTGGTTGTGAGTACCCGTTAGTAATCCAATCGGGTATTGTTGTACTTTAAAATATTTTCAACAAACTGTTTTGCCTTGCCGCTTGTAGTTGTATCGGGTGTTCACTTCGTTCCAAACGGGTTCATCCGGACTTTGCCAAATATTCGTAAACATTCGTAACGGGTGTTTGTGGTTGTGAGTACCCGTTAGTAATCCAATCGGGAATTGTTGTACTTTAAAATATTTTCAACAAACTGTTTTGCCTTGCCGCTTGTAGTTGTATCGGGTGTTCACTTCGTTCCAAACGGGTTCATCCGGACTTTGCCAAATATTCGTAAACATTCGTAACGGGTGTTTGAGGGTATGGGTACCCGTTAGTAATCCAATCGGGTATTGTTGTACTTTAAAATATTTTCAACAAACTGTTTTGCCTTGCCGCTTGTAGTTGTATCGGGTGTTCACTTCGTTCCAAACGGGTTCATCCGGACTTTGCCAAATATTCGTAAACATTCGTAACGGGTGTTTGTGGTTGTGAGTACCCGTTAGTAATCCAATCGGGTATTGTTGTACTTTAAAATATTTTCAACAAACTGTTTTGCCTTGCCGCTTGTAGTTGTATCGGGTGTTCACTTCGTTCCAAACGGGTTCATCCGGACATTGCCAAATATTCGTAAACATTCGTAACGGGTGTTTGTGGTTGTGAGTACCCGTTAGTAATCCAATCGGGTATTGTTGTAAGTAGAGTCAATATGGGGATCCTGGCGCATTCCTGTTTGAACATGCTCGTCAGGCGGACCAGCTGCCTCCTGCCTTAGCGGGTGGCGCCACCCCCTCAACCCACCCTTACCAACCCCCTCACCCACCCATTACCAACCCCCTCGACCACCCCTTAACCACCCTTATCACCCCCTCCCCTCTCCCCACCCTTATCACCCCTCACTCCTCCCTTATCACCCCCTCACCCCTCACACACCCTTATCTCCCCCACCCCCCTCACCACTCACACCCATCCACCACCCCTTAACCACCCTTATCACCCCCTCACCACCCCATATCACCACTCACACCTCACACCCCCCTTATCACCCCCTCACACTTATCACCCCCTCACCCCTTCCCCACCTCCCGAACCCCTTAACCCCTCACCACCCCCCTCAATACCGCCCCTCTCCAACCCCCACCACCCCCTTGGCCATTACACTCATCCACCCCATCCCCCCCCCCCCCCCCCGGCTTTGCTCTATCGCCCCCTGCCGCCTCCAGACCACCACCCACTCCACCCCATTCCCCCCCCCCCCCCCCCACCGGGGCGTCGCCCTATCACCCCTGCCGCCTCCAGACCTCCACCCACTCCACCCCCTGACGCCTCCAGACCTCCACCCACTCCACCCCCTGCCACCTCCAGACCTACACCCACTCCACCCACTGCCGCCTCCAGACCTCCACCCACCCCCGCCCACTGTCACCTCCAGACTTCCACCCACCCCGCCCACAGCCGCCTCCAGACCTCCACCCACCCCGCCCCCAGCCGCCTCTCACACCACCACCCCCTCACCCATCACCTCCAACCTTTATTATGAATGCCTACCAACTTAATTGTACCTATCAAATAATCATAATGACGTCACCCCACCCCACCCCACCCTACCGCCATCTTGGAATACCGTTTTGACTATGAATACCTACCTAATTAATTGTATCAGATAATCATAATGACGTCACCCACCCCCTCCAATCATCTTGGAATTTCTGGAATACCTACCTAATTAATTGTATCAGGTAATCATAATGACGTCACCCCTCCCATCACCTCAACCTTTATTATGAATACCTACCAACTTAATTGTACCTATCAAATAATCATAATGACGTCACCCACCCCCTCCCACCATCTTGGAATTTCTGGAATACCGTTTTGACTATGAATACCTACCTAATTAATTGTATCAGGTAATAATAATGACGTCACCCACCCCCTCCCGCCATCTTGGAATTTCTGGAATACCGTTTTGACTATGAATACCTACCTAATTAATTGTATCAGGTAATCATAATGACGTCACCCCACCCCACCCCTCCCATCACCTCAACCTTTATTGTGAATACCTACCAACTTAATTGTACCTATCAAATAATCATAATGACGTCACCCCAACCCCTCCCACCATCTTGGAATCTCTGGAATACCGTTTTGACTATGAATACCTACCTAATTAATTGTATCAGGTAATCATAATGACGTCACCCACCCCCTCCCGCCATCTTAGAATTTCTGGAATTCCGTTTTTAATTACGAATACCTACCTACTTAATTCCATCAGATAACCATAATGAAGACCCCCTTCCACCATCTTGAAATTCCTGGAATTCCGTTTTGATTATGAATACCTACCTACTTAATTCTATCAGGTAAGCATAATAAAGTCCCTCGGAATTACTGGAAATCCTGTTTGACCATGAATACCTACCCACCTACTTGACACTCCAAACAGTGGACTTATTATTAATACCCGCCTACTTATGCAAATAATATTAAGGTGAATGTTCGAAATGTTGATTCTCACCCAAACATAATGGGGAGATATTAATCTACCTATGAAAATATTTCATTATGATTGTAATTAAAATGATCATCTCCAACCAGACAGGAGCCAGCATGTCTCGTTATTATATTTGTCTTGAGCTAAACAATTTATGAGGCCACCCGGAGCATTGTACGTCCAACCGTTCCTGTGCACCAAAAAGCTTCGTCAACACGATCGTGAATCAAACGATATAAATCCGGTCGGGATATCATCACTAGGGAGCACCTGATTATATTATAATCAAGGATGGCTGTATGAAGTCGAGTTGGTTGTTCTGCGATATGAGTAATGGACTATCGGATTTTGTTGGTAGGTACTTGTGAAACTTGAACAAACGTTGAAGTATTATTGATGGGTAAATTATTACACAATGGTAAATTATTAAACAACGGTATATTACTACATAACGGTAAATTATTACACAACGGTAAATTATTACACAACGGTCCATCTACCAAGAAGGGTCTGGATCGGTACTTTTGCAACTTGAACAACCGTTGAAGTCGTATTATTGATGGGCAAGTTATTACACAACGGTTCATTACAGGTATTGACCACAGAAAACAGTGACAGAAGGGGCATCTATTTCACTCCACATAAACAATTTTCCTTTAGGCTGTATTATTTTAGCAACATTTGACTCGTGATTTAGGTAGGTACCTAGTAACGAGTACGGGGTTAGGTACTAACCTACGTAGGGTCTGCGATTCACATAATATATTATATAGACGGGTTATCTATACAGAGAGCTCTGATCTGTAACAGAAGGGTATTCTGTACAAAATAATAAACCGTTGTGCAGGGATTTGCAGCGTTTTCTTTTTCATTTTATTCAAACCAAAATACTTCAAACATACATAATAAATTCAAAATGTTTGACCGCCATATAAGGATACCGTCAAATGAGGCCATGATTCGCTCATGAACGGAACTCTTGATCCATGCTCAGTAGCTCTTAATCTTGAGATTATTCTTTTAGGATCATTATTCAATCGAGCGGGACATTGTTCTAGGATCATCGAGCTGATTGGGTGTGCAATTTGAACTGATCTTAAGAGCGAGAAAATATAGGAATGGACGGGGCAATCTCGTGCCTGGGTAGGCAGCACTGGGCCCGAGGTGAGTTCTAATATTGTGATTCATTGTGTGAATATTACTAAGACGCCACTACATACATGTGAATTTCTGACTTTGTGAAATTAGTATATTAAATAGTCCGAACTTGTACCTAAAAAGATCTGTATTTTGTCGAATATAAAGTTGTGTTCATGATCGATCCATAGCTTGTGCTTATCCCGAGAACTTTTCATTGGTGCCGAAACCCGGGAAGTTCTGCCCCATGGCTGAGTGACTATCCAGCGTGTGAGGTTAAGCTCAACTGCGGTCATTCGCCTAACTTGTAGTTTTTAATCAGTAGTCAGGTTGTCATTGGACGTCATAATGAGCCCAAGATCTTTGAAAATTATCCTCGACGTGGCCATTTTAGCTCTGCTGAACACGGATCTACAAGGCCTTACAAACCTGGAGCCTTCAGGTGGGCCCAGCTCTAACTGCAGATCAATGGACAGAGGATCTAGTACAGCAGTTTGTAGTTCAGGGTCGATCTCTTACAAGCGATGTGGCTCAGGCGGGTTTTGAGGATGCCATGGAGGAGATCCTCATTGTTAAGGTAAGCAAACTGATTGTACGCTTGTCTTGGGTCCCAAAACTCGTTCCGTCCGATCTCCCTTTGGAACGTAAGGGCAGCTTTTGTAGCAGTCATGTACATGAATTTGCTGTTGCCCACCGTCCCCATCTGCAACAGAGATATTACCAAGTTCTCATTGTTCAAAAGGGTATTCAACTGCGCAGTGCCACATCTGCCTGATGAAATATAGTACCAAGCACTTCTCATTCAACTTAGCCCTGAAGTGCAATCATCATTCCGTCGATCTGGTTACAGGTATCCCGAACTGTATGAAGCACTGTGCGCTGAAAATTTGGGCAAGTATTAGCTTAGCACACCAACCGTAGACTCATCCCAAGGTTGCAGCAGCTGGATGCCATACAGATTGACGGATTTCTCTCATCTGCCTGGAGCTGGGTGAGTTCAATGGAGGGACTTCCACTAATGAACTGGCATGCTTCCTTCTGTTCGAAGATCTTCTCAGTAATTGGATCCGGCTATTAAGAACAAGTTCAACCAGGGGGGAGTTGGAAGACGAGATCTTCTCATATAAGCAGCTCCTCGAAATAGCTCAAATTTGCCCAGATGATTCCCCAGGGGTCACGACCTAGATCAAGTTCTGAGGAAAGGGGTTCCAGTAAGCAGCGAAAACCCAGGCCCCCTCTCACTCCTCGCACAACAGATCGACCACCCTTGCTCGGTCAGTCACGAGGGAGCGGTTCCAATGTCATCACTGCTCAGGACCTCACTTCCCTATACCACGGCGAAGAGTTCCGGTAGGTCAGCGTCGAGAGTTCATCAGATCAACTGGACTCCCCATTCATTGCTTTTTGTGGAAGCACTCCGCTCAGAACTGTACTTCACTCCAACAGTACCATTGCGGAGGATCACACCACATCCTACTCCATGTCGACGAGGAATCCGGACGATCTGCCTTCACTATCAAAACATTAAAAGGGTATACGGGGAAAACAAAACCTTAGGCTCCCAGGCCCCAGCTCCCAAGGAGGGCTCCCGTTTGTCTAGTTAGGACCTTGCTGGCAGTCGTTGTGGATGCCCATCATCTGAAATTCCTGCCAGAGCCAGTACTCGCAAAGTAAAGCTCAATGGTTCAGGTTCTACCTCAATGTTCAAGCTCAGCTCTTGGCAGGGAGTGATAAGTGGCGGGGTAGAGTCCAAGGCTCCTGTTTTCTAATTTGCGCTTCCCTTTCAGCTCTCATAACGTTACCAATCCCGTAAGTGAGAAGGGCTGACCGTAGCTTCCGGTAGAGCGGTAGGGGGCCTCTGCACCAGGAGATGACAGGGCGTAAGAACTAGCAGATCATTGGGCGAATTAGACTGAAACACCAAAGGCCTACTGTTTGGAACTGCCTCAGGTGATGAAGGTTTGGTAATTTCCTGGTAAGTTCACCTTAATGAGCCTTTTGGCTGACTTGACCACGGCCTCCCAATGACCACCAATGTGGGGCACTCGAGGCGGTATGAATTTCCACTGAACCCCTCGAGCTGCTAATCTGTCAGCAAGGGCCAGAGAGCCTCCATTCTCGAGCACGATTCTGAGCCTACGTAGAAAGGTGGCTGAGCCAAGGAAGTTACGACCAATTGGAATAGCCACCCCTGTGATCTATGAAGCGTTCGAGACACTGTAAAAACCCATCAGTACTGAGGTCCATAACCACCTCCAGATGGACAGCCTTGGTGGCCATACTGCCTAATACATCTCCAAAATGCAAGCGCCTCACAATCCGGCCACCGAAACCCCCAAGGGACAGGCCACCTGACCAATGTTATAAGAACGCCACACTCGTTCGGCAGGAAGTTGGCCCATCTCGGGCTGAAAGGCCTTGGGTATAATGGAAGAACAGCAGGTACAGCCCGACAGAACTTGAGTCACCACAGATCTCCAGTCACTATCCAGAACCTAGTCACAAATATTCTAGTGTGGTGTGAGTCCCCAGGTGCAGACAGCACTCGTGAGCCTGCCGAACGAGCAACATGGTAAGGAAGTACTGTGCTGGAATCAAAGTGGGGTGCTGGGTCTCGTAAGGATTAGAGCTATGCACCAATCTTCCTCCCATGCGGAGAACCCCATCCGTTAATCGAGAAAGAGCTAACTGCCTCATCAGCTTGGTCCTAGGACCTGACTTGTCATGTACCACCATGATATTGTGGAAGTGGTGTTTCTGGACGGGCCTGAATAAAACCATATCTGCTGCTTTCAACTCCTCTGTGCTGAGTGGAGCTATTTCAACCAAAAGTTCAGTGATTGAGAGCCTTTTCTTGGAACAGGAACCGCTCCAACTCACTAGGGATGGCCTACAATTCTTTTTGAACTGAAGAATCCAAGCAAACACGCGTCTAAGGCGACCCTGTGAACTAAAGTCCTTCTCTAGCAAATCTGCTCAACAACAACTCAATGAGCGCCCGCAGCACGGATCTCTCCAGCTATGGACTCCTGGGCTAAATCCGGATGGATACGCCGAATTGGCCAGTGAACTCTCTCTAACTGCACTTGTCACAGTCACCTCTGGTTACGAGCACACCGGCCCTCTCTGAGATCAACTTGTGTGAGTAGGCCTCGGAGGGGGTCGGGGGCTCAGAGGTGGCTGACCCTCTGTTCCGTTCGGCTAGATCTTTTACCGATTGCGAATGAGGCTGCCCCACTGGATGGGATCGGGCCAATCCTCCGACCCGTTCTGTCCGGAGTGATCGGTCTGAGCATGGATCTCTCCAGCTATGGACTCCTGGGCTAAATCGGGACGGATACGCCGAATTGGCCAGTGAACTCTCTCTAACTGCAACCACGTGGGTCCAGTCCACGGCAATGAGTTGCGGACTAACTGACTCGGAGTTCGCCTCCAGAGGCCACATTTGGGGGGTTGTGCCTACTCAACATGAAACCAGTGCTCAACGGGGAGATCTGCCAGTATTCTGGCTACACGGTTTCCTACAAAGACCTTCCACTGTGGAGCAGGGTTGGCAGTGAGCCACTGAACTATCGGAACATGCCACAATATTACTGTCCAGGATCTGAGCAAAATATGGGACATACCTTTCTCACGATTTTTCCGAGCGGTTCTGCTGCCAAAAGCTCGAGACGAGGTATCATCACTTGTTTTAATGGAGCGATCCTTGCTCGGAACATGATCAAGTGAGTCACGAACAAAGAACTCTGAAGAGAAACATGATACACCACAGCGAAGTAGGCTCACTCAGACGTGTCGGCGAAGCCTACAAGCCACTGATTGGAACTGATAAAATTTATGTATCAGGGAATTTGTAGATCTGCCAACAATACCATGGAACCGGCTGAACCAATCATGAACCAAGGAACAACGCAACGGATCATCCCATCCGAACTTAGCAAACTTCACGGTGAATGCACCGAAGCAAAGATCGACACTGCCATGACCCACCCCTCGACCTACTGGACTGGCCAACTCCCGCTTGGGCCTGATATGGGGGGTAGTGAGGATTCTGAAGAATAAACAGTCAGATCTGGGATTCCACGCAACAGTTTTAACGGCTTTTCATCCTCTACACCGAGGTCAACAGCCTCCGCAACATGCAGGCAGTACTCTGCAGGCACACCCTGCAGGACGCTATGGTCGTTGGAGGCCCACTTTAGAAGCTCGGAACAAGCCGTCTGCAGAAGATCAATCAGTTCATCTCGAGCCTGCAGAGCCAACTGAACGGTTTCCCCCCCACCACAAGCATAATCTACGTACTTGTCATTGGATAATATTTCCATGGCCACTGGGTGAGTCTCCTTACCAGAGGCAGCCAGATCCACAAGAACTTTTATGTCCAAGAAAGGGGCAGGGGCCATTCCATAAGTTAGTGTACAAAGAGCGTAGTCCTCTACCTCATTTGAAGGGGAATCTCTCCAAACTATACGCAGCATGCCCTGATCCTCATGAACACAAAACGGACCAACTGAGACCGAAGCACTACAAGACATATATATGTCCTGTTGGGGCTTGGGACATACTTCTAAGATTTAGTGGAAGGCCATTTGATGTGCGTTGCGAGGCATTGAATACCACTCAGATATTGTTTGGGGGGGTCGCCAGAACGTGCACAGCATGATGCCGTATATAATAATGGGGTAAGTCCAAAGGGGGTGGTGTCACCTTGCACATGCGACCCGAATCTCTGTACTCGTGAATGAACTACCGGTAAGACTGAGCTAGAAAGGGATCCTTTCTGAACTTGGATTCGAGTCGGTAGAACTGTTGAAGAGTGATCGCTCGAGAAGCACCTAAAACAGTATGGTCCTGGGCAATGGGCAGAGGAACTACATAACACCCACTCTCGTCATGGCGAGTTTGACTAACAAAGAGCTGCTCCGCCTCTAATTCACCTGTGGTGCATCAAGACTCAATCTCGAGCATTTGACGAAGAAGCTGATCCGTCTCGCACATCAACAGAGACGGGCGTGGCTGCCACGTCATAGCAAGGGGGTTCTGAGAGAGAGGAACAATGGAGGGAGAATCCACCAAGTGACCAATTAGGATTTCAGAACAAGACGTCATCGAGAGCAATGATATCGATGCAGGGTAATATTGAAGCACGGGGGCTATGGAGAACAAGTTTCGCACAGCCACCCGAGCAGCCTTGGACAGAGCTGCCTGGACCTTAGGAAAGAACAAGGGTTTACGGGAATGGGGCAGCTCGGTATGCTGGGGATAAGAATCCTTGATTTCACGCTGGGGAGGGTCCGACTAATCACCAGGCGCAACACCTGAATATCTTCTTTTAAGGCCTTGGGGAGGTGCAATCTGTATTTTTGAGTCCATTCAGGCCAAGACAATTTTTTGATCTAAATGCAACATGAGACTCGTGTCCCAAAGAGCGTGGTGTGTGATGGAGAGGACTGGTTCATCCGAGTTGAAGGTTTGCAGTTTCGGCGAGTGGACTAAACTGAACAAACTCCCGATGCAAGTGGCCCATCACGAGCCACCCCAGTTCAGAACTAAGGAGCCAAGGAGAGTTCCCTTCTGAGGGAATTGTTTGAGACAGAACTAGCTGCATATAAGGATCTACGCCAGAAGAAAGATCGATGTTATCCCGCTCACTCAACAAAGAGTCCGCAAGCTTGTATCCCACGCTCCAGGTATGAGGCCAACGATTTAACGAGAAACTAGAGGAGGTCAAGGGAGCTGTGACCTGATCTACATCATAGGCTAAAAAGGGCAATCTGTGCCCAGTTCGAGTATGCCAAAAAAGATACATCATACTGTCTGTGGCTGGGCTCCCACGCTCAAGACCACATGGTTGATCAGCGTCACCGGTAAACTTGCCGCAAGAGCCAATTTGTGGTACATAAATTGGATTTCAGACCCCGTGTCAAGCAAAGCCCTGCAGACTACACGGGGAGAGGTAACGTCTGAGGACACCCGAACTGTAGCAGTGGGAAGTAGTCCCTTTGACCATGGGAAATGAAAGGAAGACCTATTCTTTGAGAGAACTGAACTAGACTTAGAATGACCCCATAAACATTCCTACTAGTGGACGTATGAGAACGGAAGTTACTCGCTATGATCGATCGGTGGGGCTCGCTGGACGTTCGCGGATAACGTGGGCCAGGCCGCCTATGACCTATGGCGGTTGGTGGCACAACGGGTCCAATAGGCTCTACCCTATTCTCTTCTACTCTATTACTAACCAAATGAGTAATGCAATGAATCCCACTTCTCTTGTGTATGGCACCGTTAGGTTTCAGCAGAGAAGGGTCATCTTCCTCAGAGGTTCTTGGTACTAACATCTTAGAGCTACTTGCACCTGAGCTACTGCTTTGATGCTTGGTACTAAACATCCTGCCTAGGGGATTGGTAACGTTATGAGAGCTGAAAGGGGAGCGCAAATTAGAACTAACAGGAGCCTTAGAGTCTACCCCACCACCTTTCACTCCTTTCCAGGAGCTGAGCTTGAACTCCGGATTCCTCGCCGACATGGAGTAGGATGTGGTGTGATCCTCCGCAATGGTACTGTTGGAGTGAAGTGCAGTGCTGAGCGGAGTTGTGCTTCCACAAAAAGCAATTTATGCAGAGTCCAGTTGATCTGATGAACTCTCGACACTGAACTACCGGAACTCTTCGCAGTGGTATAGGGAAGTGAGGTCCTGAGCAGTGATGACATTTGAACCCCTCCCTCGTGACTGACCGAGCGAGGGTGGTCGATCTGTTGTGGGAGGAGTGGAAGGGGGCCTGGGTTTTCGCTGCTTACTGGAACCCCTTTCCTCAGAACTTGATCTAGGTCGTGACCCCTGGGGAATCATCTGGGCAAATTTGAGCTATTTCGAGGAGCTGCTTATATGAGAAGATCTCGTCTTCCAACTCCCCCCTGGTTGAACTTGTTCTTAATAGCCGGATCCAATTACTGAGAAGATCTTCGAACAGAAGGAAGCATGCCAGTTCATTAGTGGAAGTCCCTCCATTGAACTCACCCAGCTCCAGGCAGATGAGAGAAATCCGTCACTCTGTATGGCATCCAGCTGCTGCAACCTTGGGATGAGTCTACGGTTGGTGTGCTAAGCTAATACTTGCCCAAATTTTCAGCGCACAGTGCTTCATACAGTTCGGGATACCTGTAACCAGATCGACGGAATGATGATTGCACTTCAGGGCTAAGTTGAATGAGAAGTGCTTGGTACTATATTTCATCAGGCAGATGTGGCACTGCGCAGTTGAATACCCTTTTGAACAATGAGAACATGGTAATATCTCTGTTGCAGATGGGGACGGTGGACAACAGCAAATTCATGTACATGACTGCTACAAAAGCTGCCCTTACGTTCCAAAGGGAGATCGGACGGAACGAGTTTTGGGACCCAAGACAAGCGTACAATCAGTTTGCTTACCTTAACAATGAGGATCTCCTCCATGGCATCCTCAAAACCCGCCTGAGCCACATCGCTTGTAAGAGATCGACCCTGAACTACAAACTGCTGTACTAGATCCTCTGTCCATTGATCTGCAGTTAGAGCTGGGCCCACCTGAAGGCTCCAGGTTTGTAAGGCCTTGTAGATCCGTGTTCAGCAGAGCTAAAATGGCCACGTCGAGGATAATTTTCAAAGATCTTGGGCTCATTATGACGTCCAATGACAACCTGACTACTGATTAAAAACTACAAGTTAGGCGAATGACCGCAGTTGAGCTTAACCTCACACGCTGGATAGTCACTCAGCCATGGGGCAGAACTTCCCGGGTTTCGGCACCAATGAAAAGTTCTCGGGATAAGCACAAGCTCTGGATCGATCATGAACACAACTTTATATTCGACAAAATACAGATCTTTTTAGGTACAAGTTCGGACTATTTAATATACTAATTTCACAAAGTCAGAAATTCACATGTATGTAGTGGCGTCTTAGTAATATTCACACAATGAATCACAATATTAGAACTCACCTCGGGCCCAGTGCTGCCTACCCAGGCACGAGATTGCCCCGTCCATTCCTATATTTTCTCGCTCTTAAGATCAGTTCAAATTGCACACCCAATCAGCTCGATGATCCTAGAACAATGTCCCGCTCGATTGAATAATGATCCTAAAAGAATAATCTCAAGATTAAGAGCTACTGAGCATGGATCAAGAGTTCCGTTCATGAGCGAATCATGGCCTCATTTGACGGTATCCTTATATGGCGGTCAAACATTTTGAATTTATTATGTATGTTTGAAGTATTTTGGTTTGAATAAAATGAAAAAGAAAACGCTGCAAATCCCTGCACAACGGTTTATTATTTTGTACAGAATACCCTTCTGTTACAGATCAGAGCTCTCTGTATAGATAACCCGTCTATATAATATATTATGTGAATCGCAGACCCTACGTAGGTTAGTACCTAACCCCGTACTCGTTACTAGGTACCTACCTAAATCACGAGTCAAATGTTGCTAAAATAATACAGCCTAAAGGAAAATTGTTTATGTGGAGTGAAATAGATGCCCCTTCTGTCACTGTTTTCTGTGGTCAATACCTGTAATGAACCGTTGTGTAATAACTTGCCCATCAATAATACGACTTCAACGGTTGTTCAAGTTGCAAAAGTACCGATCCAGACCCTTCTTGGTAGATGGACCGTTGTGTAATAATTTACCGTTGTGTAATAATTTACCGTTATGTAGTAATTTACCGTTGTTTAATAATTTACCATTGTGTAATAATTTACCCATCAATAATACTTCAACGTTTGTTCAAGTTTCACAAGTACCTACCAACAAAATCCGATAGTCCATTACTCATATCGCAGAACAACCAACTCGACTTCATACAGCCATCCTTGATTATAATATAATCAGGTGCTCCCTAGTGATGATATCCCGACCGGATTTATATCGTTTGATTCATGATCGTGTTGACGAAGCTTTTTGGTGCACAGGAACGGTTGGACGTACAATGCTCCGGGTGGCCTCATAAATTGTTTAGCTCAAGACAAATATAATAACGAGACATGCTGGCTCCTGTCTGGTTGGAGATGATCATTTTAATTACAATCATAATGAAATATTTTCATAGGTTAGATTAATATCTCCCCATTATGTTTGGGTGAGAATCAACATTTCGAACATTCACCTTAATATTATTTGCATAAGTATTAATATTAATAATATAAGTATAAGTATAAGTATTAATAATAAGTCCACTGTTTGGAGTGTCAAGTAGGTGGGTAGGTATTCATGGTCAAACAGGATTTCCAGTAATTCCGAGGGACTTTATTATGCTTACCTGATAGAATTAAGTAGGTAGGTATTCATAATCAAAACGGAATTCCAGGAATTTCAAGATGGTGGAAGGGGGTCTTCATTATGGTTATCTGATGGAATTAAGTAGGTAGGTATTCGTAATTAAAAACGGAATTCCAGAAATTCCAAGATGGCGGGAGGGGGTGGGTGACGTCATTATGATTACCTGATACAATTAATTAGGTAGGTATTCATAGTCAAAACGGTATTCCAGAGATTCCAAGATGGTGGGAGGGGTTGGGGTGACGTCATTATGATTATTTGATAGGTACAATTAAGTTGGTAGGTATTCACAATAAAGGTTGAGGTGATGGGAGGGGTGGGGTGGGGTGACGTCATTATGATTACCTGATACAATTAATTAGGTAGGTATTCATAGTCAAAACGGTATTCCAGAAATTCCAAGATGGCGGGAGGGGGTGGGTGACGTCATTATTATTACCTGATACAATTAATTAGGTAGGTATTCATAGTCAAAACGGTATTCCAGAAATTCCAAGATGGTGGGAGGGGGTGGGTGACGTCATTATGATTATTTGATAGGTACAATTAAGTTGGTAGGTATTCATAATAAAGGTTGAGGTGATGGGAGGGGTGACGTCATTATGATTACCTGATACAATTAATTAGGTAGGTATTCCAGAAATTCCAAGATGATTGGAGGGGGTGGGTGACGTCATTATGATTATCTGATACAATTAATTAGGTAGGTATTCATAGTCAAAACGGTATTCCAAGATGGCGGTAGGGTGGGGTGGGGTGGGGTGACGTCATTATGATTATTTGATAGGTACAATTAAGTTGGTAGGCATTCATAATAAAGGTTGGAGGTGATGGGTGAGGGGGTGGTGGTGTGAGAGGCGGCTGGGGGCGGGGTGGGTGGAGGTCTGGAGGCGGCTGTGGGCGGGGTGGGTGGAAGTATGGAGGTGACAGTGGGCGGGGGTGGGTGGAGGTCTGGAGGCGGCAGGGGGTGGAGTAGGTGGAGGTCTGGAGGTGGCAGGGGGTGGAGTGGGTGGAGGTCTGGAGGCGGCAGGGGGTGGAGTGGGTGGAGGTCTGGAGGCGGCGGGGGTGATAGGGCGACGTCCTGGGGGGGGGGGGGGGTAATGGGGTGGAGGTCTGGAGGCGGCAGGGGGCGATAGAGCAAAGCCTGGGGGGGGGATGGGGGGGGATGAGGGCAAGGGCGAGGGGGGGTTGGAGAGGTGGGTTGGTAGAGAGGGGGGGAGGGGTTAAGGGGTAGGCGAGGGGGTGAAGGGGTGAGGGGGTGACAAGGGCTGAGGGGGCGATAAGGGGGGTGTGAGGTGTGAGGGGTGATAAGGGGCGGTGAGGGGGTGATAAGGGGGGTTAAGGGGCGGTGGAGGGGTGTGAGGGGTGAGGGTGGTGGGGGTGATAAGGGGGGTGTGAGGGGTGAGGGGGTGATAAGGGAGGAGTGAGGGGCGATAAGGGTGGGGAGGGGGTGATAAGGGTGGTTAAGGGGTGGTCGAGGGGGTTGGTAATGGGTGGGTGAGGGGGTTGGTAAGGGTGGGTTGAGGGGGTGGCGCCACCCGCTAAGGCAGGAGGCAGCTGGTCCGCCTGACGAGCATGTTCAAACAGGAATGCGCTAGGATCCCCATATTGACTCTACTGTTGTACTTTAAAATATTTTCAACAAACTGTTTTGCCTTGCCGCTTGTAGTCATATCGGGTGTTCACTTCGTTCCAAACGGGTTCATCCGGACTTTGCCAAATATTCGTAAACATTCGTAACGGGTGTTTGTGGTTGTGAGTACCCGTTAGTAATCCAATCGGGTATTGTTGTACTTTAAAATATTTTCAACAAACTGTTTTGCCTTGCCGCTTGTAGTTGTATCGGGTGTTCACTTCGTTCCAAACGGGTTCATCCGGACTTTGCCAAATATTCGTAAACATTCGTAACGGGTGTTTGTGGTTGTGAGTACCCGTTAGTAATCCAATCGGGTATTGTTGTACTTTAAAATATTTTCAACAAACTGTTTTGCCTTGCCGCTTGTAGTTGTATCGGGTGTTCACTTCGTTCCAAACGGGTTCATCCGGACTTTGCTAAATATTCGTAAACATTCGTAACGGGTGTTTGTGGTTGTGAGTACCCGTTAGTAATCCAATCGGGTAGTGTTGTACTTTAAAATATTTTCAACAAACTGCTTTGCCTTGCCGCTTGTAGTCGTATCGGGTGTTCACTTGGTCTCATGGCTGACTTTTTTTTCCCCTGCACAGATGCCAGATTCGAAACTGACGAATTACGCAACCTAGAACCAGACAATATCCTCTGGGAAGCAGTAGCACCAGGACTGTGGACTCAGACAGACAAGATGCGATACACAGCAGGGTGGAAGACGAATTTCGGTCCACTCTCCTCTCCCAGTTGTTCTTCGACATCTCTTGCTAGACCCCTATCAAGTGACGACTCCACGCGAACACTTCCTACCCAGGTGAGTGTTGCCAATTACAATTACAGACGACAGGCAGACAGAAACAGTGTTCATGTTTGACAATAACTTCCTGCATATAATATGTATTGTTACGAGGTGAACGGTGTTGTTGTTGCAGTTTTACTCCTCGACGCCTCGCCTTAGAGACTCGTTGCCGAGTGAACTACAGCTCAGCGAGGAATCGTCTGACGATGACGACGAATCCGCCGCCACAACCGACGACGACCCCCAATTCGCCAGTTACAAGGGAGTCGATAAGACTGCTTTCATCAGCACTTCAGATGAGGTAATGTGCATCACACCATCCGTGGGTGAAATAGTATCACGTACTCATAGTCAAACCTAGGGTTTTTATATTAAATTTACATCTCTTCCTCTCTCCCCAACAGATCACAGCAATACTACAACAGTCAGAGAAGGGGCGGAGGTGCATGGAGCTAGCAAGGCCCGAGAATACCAAGGCAGTCAGCCCATCCGACAGGAAGGCGGTAGCGGATGTTGTCATAAACCACCTTCACCGACAAGCCACCCCCGCGGGTGCGAACGTCATCCCCCATTTCTCTTACAAAGAATTGAAGTGAGTGACACCTTGAAATTTGTGATTACTCATTGTTTGTTAGTATACATGTTGGGTACTCTTATCTTAACATTCCTCTGCATAAAGACATAATAATCACGTCTTTGAATTGTTGTGTACGTTTCAGTTTCATAGCTGCTCAGTTGGCGAGATATTTCCGGGATCCCCCCTCGCTGTGGTTTACTTTATCAGCATCGACACGGGGGGGCTCGTCACACAGCAGTGACAGCACGCCGACGAAAAAACCAAGGAAGTACCCCTACGGGCACTTGTGGAGCAAAGTAAACAACCTCAAGGACTCCTGGAGGAAGGCCAATAAAGAAAAGTACGATAAAATAAAGGAGGCCAAGAAGGCAAGTGAAGCAAGGAAACGGAAGGGAGGCAAACAGAAGAGGGCCTACACAAAGAAGCCGAAGCAGCCAACCACCTCCCCTCCGCCCGTACGGAAAACTCTGACAGGTGAGTCTACTCTCTATTCATCTCTTTTCCTCCTACCACCCTCCTTGTCTGCCGTTTCTGTGTTATTTATTGTGAGGAGTCGTAACCGTTGATGTTATTTTCCTAGAGTGGAAAGAGGAACTCGAAAAACATCACTCCATCCAAACCATCAGGGGAGGTGATTGGTTGGACCGAGCGTCGATCCCCGAAGAGATACAAGAGGCGTTACGGAGGACAGCGAAGCTGCGGCACGACTACCTATGCTGTGAAGACAACAGCCTCTCCGACTACTTCGACTACTTCCCGTTCTTCAAGTCGTCCGCCCACGCAGCGAAAGTGGTGAGTTCATAATTTGAACGTATTTCATGTGCTCTGTTTATATACTTGTGCCTGCTGTTGTTTAAAGCGAGGAATATTTTTTAGTAATCGCTAATGATAGTTGTTGTTTTCTGTTACAGATAGAATCTGATTTCAAGGAGCTCTATACCATCCCGGAGGGGAGGCTGTATGAAAAGCTGAGAGAACTCCACCCGGCCATAGTCCAAGAGGCTAGCAGGTCTTCCAGAAGCGTGGAAGGGTGGGACACGATCGTCGAGTCGTTACTGTCGTACTACGAAAAAAATACCGGTGAGAAATAATTGTGATTAGCCTACTCTGTGTTCAAATTGACTAGGAATCGTTTTTTCAACTTTAATATTTTGTTGTTATACCAGGGATTCTTCTTCTTCACGCTTTGTAAACAAATGATTTGTTGAAATTGCTTTATTTGACCATGAGGTGGTTGTAATGACTGAATCGTACTGTACGAACGTGTTGCTAATGTGCTCCGTGATATTTCAGAGGAGGACAAGAGAACGACTGCAGCTCTCGTCGCCCTCCCGTTCGCTATGGGGACTCACCGGTTGAAGAAGAGGGCAGGACTTAGAGCTCCGGTTCAGATCTCGAAGAAGGAGTCGGCAGATCACTTCGTCAAATTCCTGGACTCAGATTCTGAGGTGGACAACCTCCACGCCAAACGCCTGGAGGAAGCGGAACACGGAACATTGCAACCGTATGTCATAGCAATAGGAAAATTAGGTTCCGTCAGCCATTGTCTAGTCAAATACTTAGATTTTAGCCTTAGAACTGACACCATACTCCAGGCAGTCGATCTTTGTTTTAAATTAATAATCGTGCTGAACTGCGAGTACCCACCTCAGTGTACACACATCTGGCAAACTCTAGAATGGGTGTGCTATGATTTAAAGGTTTCTAAAAACTACCTCCACTCTGTCGTGACTATCGCTTCCACCTGTGCTCACTTCCTACGTTACCACGTTACACCCACCCCTGCTGCTCCTGCTGATGGTAGCTCCAGTGATGAAAAATCACTTGTACGAGTGTTGATACAAAAATACGACATTATAGAGGGTCAATGTGTATGCTTTGTTGAGAGTCTCAGAACAGGTGAATTGGTAACTTTCTTAAACTTAACTGGGGACAACATAATACAGTCTAACATTCTTGGTGATTCGGAACTGTTACTTTATGGTACTTGTACAAAAGCGTTTGCAGAACAACACGGATTGATTGCTTACAGTATAGATCCCACCACAACCGAAATACTTGGTGCCCTTCACATAACAGATAGTCCTGCTTCAGTATCATTACCTTTGCCGTCAACTCCGGGTGTTGAGTCACATTTGCCATCAACTTCAGGGGGTGTTGAGTCACATTTGCCATTCACTTCAAGTTCCAAATCACTTTTTGACCCATCTGAGGAGGTACATCTACCATCAGCAACAGCAGTTCCTCCTGAGGCAAGCCCTGCCCTTTCAGGTGTATCTGAACCACCTCCCCTTCTGTCTCCTACATGGCCAAGAACTCCCCTTAAGGAAGCTGGATTCTACAAAGAGAGTAGGACTCCGAAAAGATTGACCCCGTCTAAAACAACCCCGTCTAAAACAACCCCGTCTAAAACAACCCCGTCTAAAACAACCCCGTCTAAAACAACCCCGTCTAAAACAACCCCGTCTAAAACAACCCCGTCTAAAACAACCCCGTCTAAAACAACACCATGTAAAACCACCCCATCTAAACTAACCACTGCAACAGCCACTCCTGGGTCTGATACCAGCACTCTGCCCGTGTCCCCACCTCCACACTTCAGCAGCTCCCCTGCATCATCCAGCGATCCGGGCAGTACTCCCAAGTCCTTGCAGGATTTGGTCGAACGCCAGAAACTGGCGGTACGTGGCAGTAAGAGTAAAAAATAGCTAACATACCCATCACGTCCTCACCACTGATTGCTTTACAACGTGTCTACACTGAGGTGGTGCTAGTTAGTTACCATTTGTGCATCAACTGTTCCTTGATGACCATTCTGAATAATATGTAAATAACATTCTATAATAATATATATTCTAAATAAAATTTTTTTGAAGTCGACCATATTTCATTGGGTATAATATATACATCACTGTTCCAACATGAGTGGTACAGAACATTACAAATTTCACTACTGTCCCTTAACATTCAGAGAAGTTGAATTTCATTCATTTTAAAAACTGTCAAACCGCCGATATACTTTCCCAAATACGTTGTAGTTAAAGCTCTAGACTATACGTATTAGTGCGAAACAACCTGTGATTAAACATAAACATAGACAATTATATATATATATATATATATATATATATATATATATATATATATATATATATGCATACGTTATCAAATATTGTTGCATATAACGAGTCCAATAAACTGTGATACTGTTAATGTACTTAGTTAAGAAACAAATTGCTATAAACAATCTGCGTACGAAAACAAATTATTTAGACTATACGTATCTATAAGCTCTAGACTATACGTATTAGTGCGAAACAACCTGTAATTAAACATAAACATAGACAATTTTATATACCTATATATAATAATATGCATACGTTATCAAATATTGTTGCATATAACGAGTCCAATAAACTGTGATACTGTTAAACTGTTTATTTTGTTGTTGTACTTAGTTAAGAAACAAATTGCTATAAACAATCTGCGTACGAAAACAAATTATTTATTTCCGATTTTTATTGTGAATTTGAACTTTGACTTATGAATAAATTGATGACCTAAACACTTGTGTTAACTCTCCTTTGCCCAAGCTGTGTTCACCTTTAGAAATAAGAATTACTTATTGCAACTATTTACATTTCTATACATTTATAACTTTCATTTCTTTGTTCAACTGTTTGTTCAACACTTTTGATTTCAATGAGTATTTCGATTTCAATTTCATGAGTATGTTTCACGCAGGTTCCTCACCAGGCTTCGAAATCCTCCTTCTCCCTACTCCTTAGGATTCCTCCTAATCCCAATCCATCGCTACCCTTTTGCATCTCCCTACGCTCTACTAATAATTACCTGATTGGTAGAGCCATTGGAGAATGCAAACGGTTAGGGTGGAAATGGGCTCATTAGGAATCCAATGGGGTAGTGAGAAGTAGGCTCGATAGAATCCTATCGGGTTCTACGAGTGGACGCTCGATAGAATCCTAGCGGGTTCTACGAGTGGACGCTCGATAGAATCCTAGCGGGTTCTACGAGTGGACGCTCGATAGAATCCTAGCGGGTTCTACGAGTGGACGCTCGATAGAATCCTAGCGGGTTCTACGAGTGGACGCCCGGTAGAATACTATTGGGCGTCCACTCGTGGAACCCGCTAGGATTCTATCGGGCGTCCACTCGTCGAACCCGCTAGGATTCTATCGGGCGTCCACTCGTAGAACCCGCTAGGATTCTATCGGGCGTCCACTCGTAGAACCCGCTAGGATTCTATCGGGCGTCCACTCGTAGAACCCGCTAGGATTCTATCGGGCGTCCACTCGTAGAACCCGCTAGGATTCTATCGGGCGTCCATTCGTAGAACCCGATAGATCCCAAGCGGGCGTTAGGTGGTAGACCCGATAGAACCCAAGCGGGTGTTAGGTGGTAGACCCGATAGAACCCAAGCGGGTGTTAGGTGGTAGACCCGATAGCAATCGAACGGGTGTTAGGTGGTAGACCCGATAGCAATCGAACGGGTGTTAGGTGGTAGACCCGATAGAACCCAAGCGGGTGTTAGGTGGTAGACCCGATTGCAATCAAACGGGTGTTAGGTGGTAGACCCGATTGCAATCAAACGGGTGTTAGGTGGTAGACCCGATTGCAATCAAACGGGTGTTAGGTGGTAGACCCGATTGCAATCAAACGGGTGTTAGGTGGTAGACCCGATCGCAATCAAACGGGTGTTAGGTGGTAGACCCGATTGCAATCAAACGGGTGTTAGGTGGTAGACCCGCTAGGAACAGCATGGACGTGCAAGGATTACCCGATTGTTTTCAATTTTTTGCCCGATTGGAAACCAAACGGGTGTTTCTTTACAGCACGTTCGGCTGCTATCGGGTATCCCAGCACGTACGTGCTGTGATTACCCGATAGGGTCTTATCAGTAGATTCCTATCGGGCATTTCCTGCACAAATTACCCGATAGGAGCTGCACTAAAAACCCGTTTGCAGGGATGATCTTGTGGGTACCCGATAGAATTTTTTCTTAACGGGTTTGTTTTTCATTCCTATCGGGTACCCCTAATCCCTATCGGGTTTTTTTCAAAGTTTTCACCGGCCTGCGAGCACCACGAGGTGGTAAAACAATGCGTTTTTTCTCTCGGTGTAGACCGAGACGCTTTATTGTCATATGTGAGTAATTTCTTCCATAATCACTGATTCTGTATGATCTTCAGGGAGGAAACGAGGAAACATGCAATTTTTACGGTGATCAGGAGGGAGCAGATTCCAGTCCTTCCAACGCTGTTGCCAGTGAACATCAGTACGATTTACTCGCGGTTAAAACGCATACCACGGCGTATCAAATGATCAAATAATATGGTTCAGTTATAAATTTACGAATGTGGATGGGATTCGAGAACTGGTTTGCCATATAGATGAAGAATGAAGCGGAAACTTGAAATGCCGAATTGAAGATTACAACTTAGTGCGTTCGTATGTTTATTGTACGTTCTTGCTGACTGAATTCAGAAACATTGTTCATAAGTTTGGGAATACATTCATGCGTCAAGGGCTGTGACGGTCCTACACTCGATAAATCATGCGGTTCGCCTGAAGAGACTGGTGGAAGTCTACATGAGTAGGGAACAATGGCTTCACGAAACAGGTACCTGCCTAGAATTTATGATTGTATCTTCATTTTTGTCTTCCCAATGATACGATCCCCGTTACTAATCTCTGCCGCGTCTTACCACTACTCACCACCTTTTAGTCGTTTTCAAATCATCTGGTATAACTAAAAAGGATAGCCATCTAGTCATTCCATTTTTTGATAAAAATTGAATTTATTGAAATAAACTGAAATTATAAACCGAATTCGCGTAGTACTCCCCCCCCCCCCCCTCACCACTACACTGCGATGCTCTTGTATTACTAACTGCAATAGGCTTTTCTTCAAACTTCAGATTTCGTTATTGGTAAATTTCCTCAAATCATTATTAAGTATTTTAAGTAGGTCTTGCGTATGAGCGCTGGGATCTGGTCCGAGAGCTGGATTAATGAATGATACACCTAGGATTAATTAATTCATTTTCATTCTCTCCCGTTCACCTTGACTGTATATCAGGACTATGCTATTGCTAGGAATAAGGAAGTCATTGAATTAAAAAAACTCATTGGAGAGAATTCAAATGTTCATTTCTTTCTTCAACGGGAGGCACGTGCTACGTGAATATTCCAGCCGGTGGGCGCCGATCTCGAGGATAAAAAGGAAAATTTCAGCTGTGTCTATTGTTATAATTCAATGGTATTGACGTTTCTATTGAGAAAAAACGCAGGCATAATAAGTCTTGGGATCCTCCGAAGAAAGCAGACAAATGCTCCTGAAGTAGGAGGTCGGGAGAAAAAAAATGATAAATGGCCTTACGTACCATTAACTCCTCTTTGCATCGCCTCTCCTCCTCGAGGGACATGCGCTTCTCGTGCTTCTTAAAATATTTCCGTTTGGCGGCTTGAAGATTGAACCAGGTGTAGGAGAAGGACTTCACGTGCGGCAGGAGGGCTTCAATGAATGGATGGAACTCATCCTGAAACAGATACCAGTCAATTGTTAGGACGGAGTTGATAAAATTTGAATCACTTGTGTTGGCAAACCAGTATAAGTAGTACCCCCTTCCCCCGCATGGAAGTTTAAATAATGGAGCCGTATGGAGGCTTTAATGGAGCTCTGTAACTACGCGTTGGTAGCACCACTGCCTTACTTACTTACAGAACCTTCGGTCCTAAAGATGAGTCCACACTATATGCCATAAGAAACCATTCGGCATAGCCGCACTGATTTTTTATCGGCACTGCTCTATCTTGACTGACTTTTTTTGTCCATGATTCCATTACATACCTATATTACGCTTTCTGAACTGCCTACGCCGAAAGGCCCCTTTCAGCAATGTAAGAGCTGATGCTCGAGACGACCCGGTATTGAGTTTCGAGAATACTCCATTACCTTGTGAAGATGATAATCATGACGGAAATCAAAGACATTTCCTACCAACACTCTAATTATTATGATGTGTTTATCAGCTCGCCTCCAGATCAACAATAATTAATCAACTGGAACGGCGATTGAAGAGTCACGAATGGTATTTACCGTATGACCGGTCACGTGTGGCCGCCTGTTCATCACCTTAACAATAACAATTGCCCTCGGAACCTCCACCAACAATACACTGGTGCTTTGATTTCACTTTCAATATTCGGCTACCTACGGGAAAATTAATAAACAAGACTATAATATAATCGGTACCAATGCGTACAGCATTCTACAAATGCATGTAGGTACCTCACCTAAAGAGAAAATAAGTTAACTCGCCCTCAATTTGGATGCAGCGGAACATTTTACATTACGGCATGATTTCAATGATAATCTTATGTTGAACTGCTATGATAGTAAAAAAGTTCCATCCAACTGTTAGCGAAAAGTCAGATTTTATGGCCAACGGAAGTTCCCATCATGGTGCACAAGCGAATAAGGCTTATTTGAGTTCGATTCCGTAGACATTGGAATATCTGGGGCCCGTGACCTCGGAAAACTTATTAAAATGAGCTAAACAGAACTGAAGTTATGTAGCAACAAGTGGCATTTGCGCAATCTCAGAAAAAGGTAGCAGTACGATCTTGTAAAAATTCATACGATACCATACCTATATGGTTACCGTTCAACCAACCTTCATTTCATCAAGCGAGGTTGATGGCATTCGGAGTTATACGTGTAGCAATAACTACAATTGCAAAAGCGTTTGACAAAAGTAGTAGTCAGATTTTTACTAAATTTAACTGGACCATCTGATTATTATATTACCAACTCGCATAATCTGCGTTTCAGGGATTTCGGATGGAAAGAACCAGACTATACTACCTATGAACTATCTATGACCCACACTCTGCCTACTCTTCAATTTCAGCTCATTACACATTCATCTAGTTCGGCTGTTCGAGTCTTGAATTTGTGGACATTGAACCAAATTTGATTTATATACGAACGCAAAACGCGACTAAAAACTCTATTTCGGAGGAAACTATTTTTTGCTCCCGAAAGAGATTTCAAGCCTCACGCATGGGTGAATCGGAAGCAACACCTTTTAGAATTACACGAAATATGTAATCATTTACAAACTTATCATCGCATAAACAACTGGAGGTAAATATTATACTAGTCCACTAGTAAAATGAGTTTACTATAGGTGCTCCCCTCCACCCCCACGCCCTCCAATCACAAGAATCCTCGTGCGTTGATGCAGCACTTCAGCAGTTCAACTTGTCACGAATCTTACTACTCACAAGCACTAATCTTCAATGCAGTAACTCACCATCCTCTCAAGACTGATTCATTTCATGTTTTCGCTTACCTACCGCCGGAATGGAATTTTTCTTTACAACGCTGAAGGAGTAAATTTCTTGTTTTTTATGCGGTGTTCATGCCATCTTTTAGGGAAAAGTTTATAACGGCGGCCTAAATCGTGTTTTTCGGAATCACTGGACCATGGCACGATTTTTTTTCTTCTTGCAGAATGTTTCTTCGTGAGTTTCCAAGTTTCTGTGTAAGAAAGCTAAACTTCTTTTGTAGGAAGACGATCCTTTCTAAAAAGGAAAAAAACGTTAGGAGCCGGTATTCGCGATAACTTATTACAGCGTTCTTTGGGAGCTTGACCGGGATTTTAATTTATTAAGTGCAGCAGAGTTGTGTTAATGCAAAACAGTAATCAGGTGAATTAGTCGAAGAGAAAGGAAGAGGTTGCTCGAGGAACGGGATCGAAGGCTTTAAGGGCGTAAAGGGGAAGGACGAGAGCGGGAAATCTGGGAGGTAGCCAAGGAGCGGCGAGAAGAGCCGCGAAGAAGAAAATATTTGAGTATTTACCCTTTGTATGATTTGTGTGTGGGGGTCCAGAGATTTGTTGTGCGGGCACCGAACTAACTGAGTTAGTGGCCTTCTCCTTTCAAAAGCTGTGTTTACTTACACCAAAACAATCCCTCGGGTAAAGCATCCCGCACTGGAAATCGCGTCCCTAGCCCTAGTTCGGGATCCTTGTGACCTAAATCAAAGGCGCCCCCCAGTGCAGGGGTAGCCCACCCTCAGTCTTTCTAGCCTTCATTAGAGAGTCATCTACATCTACATGAGTGCTGTGGGGGAGGACCTTCTAATGGATTGAGGGCCTCGACCCTTCTGGGGCTGCAGATGAAATTCCGCAGAGGTTTCCCTCCTAAAGGAAAACAAGCGGGATCAGACAAATCCTCGAATAATCCCTGGGATAGAACATATTTTTGCGTCTGACAGTGCGCCAGGATTGAATTATGGCTTCCAGGTCATGAAACAAGTGCCTCGTGTGGAACGGCTCAGTATGAGTACAAGGCAGCAAGTTTTTAGAAACATTCCAGATCTACTCGTTTATTACTTAATAAAGAGTCTGCACAGTCAGAAGTGTCGTACGTAAGAAAGCGCATAAATGGAAAATTCACGTTGGAAGCGTACAATTTTTAGCGTCTTTTGGACTTCGTACTTTGCCGGGTACGAATCTAGGTGCTCACTTATGTACGAATCTAGGTGCTCAGTTTTCTTCATGTTGAGATGGCCTTCTCTACAGATAACCTTGTAGTTTGTTTATTGATGGAAGTGCAGGCTTCGTGCGTTGCGTTTAGAGAGCTCTATTGGGCCGCGCGACACTTGCGACGGGGAAGTACTTCATACGTACATGAATGTATCTGAAGTGCTGTAGATTCCAAACTACAGACAAGAAAAGACTAATGAACAGTCTAAACTATGAGAGTGGGGGGGTCCAAATATTTCTAAACTCCCATCAATAAATAGCTAGCCACGAATTTCGAAAATTCGCTCATAATATGGTCATGCCTGGTAATTTTTCCGTACATTGTTAGCTCATATGCCATGTAGACATATCACTTCGTGACTGGAAATTTTTTTTCACTGCCCGCTCAAACAACATAAGTAAATAGGCTTCTTGAGTAGGTTGTGATGTAAGTGGAGGTTTAGAAGTAAATGACACCCTGATTGCGATGATGGTAATGAATGTAAACAGTTGAGCTCAATTATGTGATCCGTTTTGAGAGATGAGGGAGCCTTGTTTACTTCTTCATCACCTCAACGCCCTTCGAAAACCACCCCTCATTTAAGTGCACCCTCGTCGGCTTAGCAACTCGGTTTTTATGCAATGTTTGTGATTGTTTTCCATGTTTCTCTCCCGTCGAAATAAACAACAGTCTTCAATGAAGAACGGCCGGTATCGGTTGCCACTTCAGATATGAATTTTCAAATCACGATCAGTGCGCTAAATTCTTCACATATCATTAGTTATGGGTGATCCATATAAATCCTTCAATAAAAAAATTAATCGAACGGCTCCTAAACTGAATTGCCCCTAGGGCCGAATTTGAAGTTTTTTCCCCCTAAATTATCAAAAATAGGACTAAACTTTTCATGTTTAATATCCAAGGCATTTTGCGCTCTGCAGCCATTTCATTGAGCGCAACCCCAAACAATCGAAAACGAAGAACCTTCTCCCCCCTCCCCCGACAACCAGAAACTGTTCTGAGTTAGAATGTTTCACTCACTCACTGAATGCCGCATCTTCTCAACTCGTTAATGATTTTCACTGTCTCCCCTTAAACATAATTCTTGGCTGAAATTACCGAGAAATATGGTAATTTCTGTGAACAGTACACTGATGGCGCTAAAAACTGTCCAAAAAATGGCCGCAATATTCGACACCCGCAATATCCCCGCAATGTTCTATGAGCATCAGCCTGACGTACAATACGCATGCCGGACTTCAGAGTGCGCGGCTGAGCGCTAAACGCTAAATTCTAAGCTGTGTCGATCATGTTCAACAACGTCGCCTTGTTCTCGGACAGTAAGAGTTCCTACTCTACGATAATCTCACTGATAATTTCAGTAAGGGATTGTCAGGGATGCCTCAACTTCGGGGATATCACTCACCATCAAGCGTGGATAATAGGACACTGCGGGATCGCCTAAGTTGTCCGGAATGCGAAACAAACAGCAGGTATTGTCAGGCTCGCAGGCGACGTACTTCAGTCCCGAGATGGTCGGTAACAAGATTAGGAAAGAAATTATACCTATGCTCGAACGGAGGACGGGAAAGGCAAATTCTCTGCGAGTTTCTAGCTCCAAATACCTCAACATTCATGGTTTTGCGAAGGAGATTTGGATCCAGGCTTTCTAAATAACCTGACAGTCAACGGAAACATCAAAAAATTGGTGTTATCGAGCGAGTTCAATATTTAGCCCTTTCAACCCGGCTGGTACACATGTGTCCCAAGGCGTATGAACATTGCCAGAACGGATGGGATAAATATGCGCCACACAGAAATAATCATGTAAATGACCTAACAATATTTGAATGCGTTATTTGAAATATAGGTAATATACGCCGTCCGTCTAAAATATTGGTTGTTCCACACACAGGCTCCATTTGGGCTTTAGCTGTGTCCCGAAACTAAGCACCCCGATTGGAATATACCCACGGGTATTATGGGTGAAAAATGGGGGTAAAAATAGGGTTTTTTGGTGTTTTAGTAACATGAGCTTGTGAGGCACCATTTACCATGTTTTTTAGGACGAGAAGACCGACGATGAAGTCGATTTTGTCCAGAGAGTGAAAAATTGAGGTTCTAACGAAGTTTCAGCCTCAAATTTACGTTAAATTTAGGTCTAAAACCGTCGTTCTTCCTCAAACAGTTCGTGTCCGAATTTTGGAACACATTTGGGTCCTAGTTGTGCTCCGAAGCTCGGCCGCCCGATTGGAATACACCCAGGGGCGTTATGGGGAAAAATGGGTGTAAAAATAGAGGTTTTCGAGGTTTGTTTTTGGGTTTTAGTGAACATGAACTTGTAAGGTATCGTTTCCCATGTTTTTCAGGGCGAAAAGACCGAATATAAAGTTGATTTTGACCAAGGAGTGATGAATTGAGGTTGAGCTCCCAATATTCATTTTTTATGGGTCAACAACCTGGGTAATTGTCTCAAAACACCATAAATTAGTATATAACACTAAAAATAGTATCAACATGTGAATCAAGACAATTAAATGGCACTACCTATCAATAATCAAAGATAATTGTAAAAAATTGGAGCCTAATCCATGTTTTTGAGAAACAATAAATGAGCAGCCAACATTTCTGTAGGTGTGTCCAATAGAGTAATAAACCCATGTGACAAGGGCTTTTCACCGTTTTTATGAGTCAAAAACCCGGATAGTTGTCTGAAATCACCATAAATTTGTATAATAACACTAGAAGTAGTATCAGCAGGTGAATCAAGACAATTAAAATGGCACTGTCAATGATCAAAGATAATTTGTAAAATAAAAAGGGGAAAAAAGGAGCCTAATTTGTGTTTTTGGGGGACCGAAATTGGTGGAAACCGTCAAAAATAGCTGTTTCGATTGTTGCGCACGAGAAAAACAATAAATGATCAGTCAACATTTCTGTAGGTATGTCCGATAGAATGTGACACGGACTTTGCAGCGTTTTTTGCCAAAATTACGCCGGTTGGTGAAGCTTCCGGTTAATTCGACGCCCCTATATCGTTTCTGCTAAGTATATCATTCAATTGGTAGGTACTTCATTTCATTCTCTTCCCAGTAATCAATTGATAACAGTGAAACCTTTATTTCCAACCAACGCCATTACTGGCAGCTCCAATAATAAAATATTTTTTGTTGGCCAGGGCCATTGAGTAATACCAGGGTGTAAACCAGCTTTCGAGCAGTAAAAGTGGAAGTTAGCCAGTCAGCATTTACATAGGTACTGCGGTGGTGCCGTCTTGGTGTAAAAACAGTAAAGCGAACTCTGAAGATCGAGCGTGTAGAGTACACCCTGGAAGTTGAATGAATGAATGAAATCTGATTATTTCTCTAAATTTACAAAATATGTACTCACGGAACAATATTATACAAAATAATTTTCTATATGAGAATGATAAGTTGTAGAGCTTGCTTTTTTAAAATTTTATTTTTGTAGGTACATGTTGGGCCTACAAATTTTTATTTTTGCAGGTACATTTGTGGCCTACAAATGATAATATTAAAACTGTTATAGTTTTCAACTCTAATGTTATCATCTGTAGGCTGAAGAAGACCCCGCTGCGAGTAGAAACATGTACCTAAAAAACAAACATTTTGAAAAGCCCACTCTACAACTTATCATTCCCAACAAAGAAGATGATCGTTCCAATCCGGCCAACTATGATTTCTCTATGTGGGGAGGCCCGCGGCAGGGAAAGAGCGGTCAAATGTCAAATGTAACAAACCGGACAAATGCTTCCGACTCCTTAGCCTTAGGGTCAGTTTCACCAATACTTCCTAACTATGATTAAAATAGATCATTGTTTTATCGAATCGAAGATTAGAAGCGTTGGTTAAGGACAAGTGGGTTTCACGAGTGTAATCAATGATTATAATGTTTTCATAAGACGTCGATTTAGGGCCGGTTGTTTATATTGTTGATGTAGTGTTACGTGTGTTTTTGAGAGAAAGTTTGTTGACTGTCGAAATCGCGGAAATCAGCATGGAGACAGAGTCACGAAAACGCGGACCGAAGTTTAAGGACAGTGGAAAACAGATTTTGGTTGACACTGTTCGCAAGTATTTCCACATTATTGAGTGCAAGAAACCCGAGAAAACCGACGGCGCTTTATATGTCGTTCCTGCTATAAAATATATTTTTTATGCAGTACATCATTATTATCAATGTCCTGCCATGGTAGGTTATGTACCTACACAATTTCTCACTAAAAAATGGTCCGATTTCACTCAAATTTGATGGACAGATAGTTGATTGTCGTCTATGAATTTCATTGTGATTGGAATTGTATATAGTTTTAGTGCTGATTTTACATTTTATAGCTCAACTATGCTTGCGCAAATGCGAAATCCCAATCTCTCGGACCGAAAATGGTTTGAAAAAAATCGCAGTATTAATTATCCAAGGAACTGCATAATCGACTAGAACTTTGTTGTTGATAAGTAGGTAAAGTTGTTTCTCTCTCCCATCAATTCAAAGAAACGAGAAAGCCTGAAGGCCTTTTCAGTTGATTATGTTGCAGGTACCTCGAGTCGTCACAAAATCGATATCATCGAGCTCAAAATAATATTATGTTCTCTCTCATCCATCGAAGACGGCGAATTGTGAAATCTTCGTCTTCCAGTACTAACAGAAATGCCCTAATCAGTCCCCTGCTAATTTTTTTGGATGTTCAATAATAAAAATATCATGAATAATAATAATAGAAGAATGGGTCGCATGAAAACTGTCGAACTGGCAAGATGGCGAACGTTGATTTAGGACGGTAACCACCCAAAATCGGCTGGTTAGATTTGATCGTCGATTTGTCTTTTTTGATCATCAATCTATCTTAAACACGTTGGTGAAACCGGACACCGGTGTTCAACACCTGATATCTTCGGTTTGATGAGTAAACTGTGATTAAAAACTTCGGTGAAACCGGCCCTTAGTTACGTTTGGCAACAAGATTTTGGGGTAGGTTATACCTATTATGCTGTTCAACAATGTGACATCGGTTTCAAAAGATCTGTTCCGGGTGTCATGCAAAAATTGGTTTCTTCTCACTACAAAAATTTCCGGTGACTGGAGACCGGCGATCTACAAATCCTTATACAGTGTAATTTACATTTGTAGTATGCGAGACCTAGCTTAGGAATGATCAAAGATCTCCACAGTATTTGAACACGACTTATAATTTTCTTGTTTCAACTTTAAAGTTTCTAGCTGACAACGGGCTTCCGATAAATATACCAAGAGGGGGTGGTCGCATTCAAAGGGACCTTCCTTGTCACCCGATAAATGTGTACGTTCTGGAAGAGACAGAAGAGAGTGTGGGGGAAAAAAATTAAGCTGTGTAGAAAACTAAATTTAAAAGGGTGCGCGTGAAGTGAGGTATGAGCCGTACTGATGGGGATGGGGTGACCGAAACCGGGAAAGCTGAGGTGTCCGCTGCTTTTCTCTCGTTCGAAAACCAGAAAGACCATATTTCAAGGGCCTGCAGGGTTTTAATTAAATGATGGTTGAACAATGGTCTAGTACAGGAGAAGGGAGGGCACTCCACCCTTGTACTTGATCTAATACATTGCTTTGTCGAGTCTCCCCCCTCCGTCACAACCACCACGACGATGCCGTCTCTGCTCCGTTCCAGAGGGCTGTGGATTTACTGCCCCTTGTCTGCCCTGTCGGGCCCTTCTCTCTATAATCACTGGCGTCTACTTTCGTTTGTTGTCCTCCACGTCTGAGGATGCTAATCCCACTAATAAAGATAATCGGCGGAGGGAATCTTTCACTAGGGGCGTTATAATTGCAGCTGCCTCACGCTAATTTAGTTATCAACTGAGTATTTTTATTTTCAATTTCGTTAAAGTGGTGGCTGAAATCCCCATCAACCCTGACCCCGACGATTTAGATATGTATCCATCGGAACCGCATTGCTGAACTATTCGAGACAACATTAGTAGGAAAAAGTGATGTTTAGGAGCAAATCAATTATTCGAAACATAATATATTCGTATATATTTCAGTAGTAGTGAAGCTCTTTGAGACTTACGAAGACTAGAGGCTGTAACTTCGGTCAAACTATAGCCAGTATTTTATTGCCTCCAAAAGAATATCTCCATCAGACTCTTCATCAAAGCGCCAAGTCAATGAGTCATGAGCGCCGAGTCTATCCATATTTTTCCTTGTTCCATATTTTTTATCAACCGATTCAGAGAAGCAGGGCTAAAGGGAGTAAGTACCATCCAACATTTAAGACTCTTAGTTACTACGTTCTATTTTACGCCTTGAGATATTATAATAAAAGTTATGTTTTCTCATAACGTTTATCGCTGCATTTCTTAAGTAGGCTACATCTAAGTACTCTAAATAATATGTTGGCTCTTACACCCTTCAGTCTTTCTCATAACCACCATGTAAGTATGAATATACAGGTACATATATTTTTAGAATGGTCTGACTCTTATAACTTCTAATGCGTTTAGTAAGAATCGCGCGTTGTTTTAGCCGATTATTTACGGAACCTCATGGGTTTATTTCATTTTTCACTACTATTTCAATCGGTGGATTTCGAGGGAGCTCCCAAATAGTTGTAAATGTGCGTTTGTGGATGCCTCTGGCACTAACCCACCCACTAGCACCGGCTTAGTTTTCTGGCGTTTTGCAGAGATACTCAATTTCAAGATCTTGCTGTGCACCTAAGGCCCAGTATTTCCTCTTTGGTACTACGTGATGGGCTTAGTCGGTGTCGAAATGTCCACCCCACTCGAATCCTACAGGTACAAATTGTTCGCATACATATACATTTTATATACATGGGTAGTTAGTTAAGTTTCGTTTAGCAAAGGCCTGGGTGTTGATTATTTGCAATGATGTTTAATGCGGTAAGATCGGTGTAGTATAAGTTAATTTATCTAACGCCGGAGCAGTTTTCCAAGAGATAACATCCCTAGTACACCTCCTCCCGGATATATGAGAGGAACCACGAGCTCCCGTGTGGAAAGGTTTTTGTTCATGGTATTAACGATTGCTAAAATAAATTAACGTTTAATGTGTTGTAAAGGGGAAGATAGCGAAGGGTTGAAGAACTCGATAGATAGGATGCGGAAGATGATAGGGGATCGTCGATTCCTTTGCCGCAACAATGTGAGGGTGAGAACAGTCTCGACACCTACTTTTCCAAAATGATGAGTTACCTACATACTTTGTCGCTGTAGTACTCACCAGTAACTTTCCGATAAAAAGAAATACCCGATGACGATATTAGGGCCTTCAGTAGTGAATTCCTTAAATGCGTAGGTATCAAGTTTTTTCGACAGCAAACTTGTTTCTACTGAAGTAGAACTTGAAAGGTGCCTATATTTTCTTCACTGGTACCAACCTATCCGCTACGGCAGTGGAGGCTAGCCATGCTAAACATCCATAAACATTTTTATCGAAATCAAACTGCCTGTTGATCCAATAATTTTTGTAGGGTTTCCCCAGATTTGGCGTGAAGATCAAACATATTGTTAGATTTATGATCTTGAACACTTTTAGGTCTTCACTATAATTGCCTGTTGATCTTGTTGACGAGAATGCAAGACGCCAGATCGTTCAAATTGCTACTAATTGAGCAATCCAGTCGGTTCAATGGCTTCAAGTTTCTTTCAGATGAAATAACCCAAATTTTTAAACGGGCATGTAGGTATGGTACCTATTTGCACGTAAAAATGCAATATGCTATTTGCCTGAGGTTTGAAATTGGTTCCGATTTATGAGATTTTCAAGTTTAACGAGAGATTCTGGTTTTCCACTCCCTGAATTTTCAACAAACTCATTGTTGTTTGAAAGTAAAAGGTGATTTTTTACCACCTTTATTTTCTTAGTTCATATAAAGTGGAATTTGACGGTGATACGAGCGGTTGTTTCCCCATATCTTTTGCCCGTTCCTTACAAATTCTGCAGATACCCAGAGCTTTTTTCAGTGAAGCTGAAAAATAAAAAAAAATACTGAAAGTGGAAATTATTGGTGACTGAAAGGTTTAACTGTTATATCTATGTCCGTTAGAACGATATTTGAAGGTATCTATCTAAATGCACTCAAAACACGACTAGAACGCAAGGATAACCAGGAACTTCCATGGAAGAACATGGTCCTACTCTCTCCATAAAAAAGGTTATGCAGGCATAAAATGGTTGGAGGACCGCACCACATCACTTAGTCATAAGAAATCTATTGGAAATAAAGAAAGAAGGTAGGAATGAATTATTTATTCGAAAGGGAGAGGGTGAATTCATGATGCATGGAATGGGTTAATCGCTCGCAAGGAATGCCAGCTCCATCAACATTAATGCTATTATAAATGTTAGGATTTCAGAAGACTTAACGACAACAATTTTGGAGGAAGGAAAGGTTTGATAGTGGGTGTGGAGCAGAGGGGAAGTGCAGGGGATCCCCAAGGATTTTTATTGCTTAGCTTCCGTCAGCACCTAGGGTTAGCCCGGCCATAGATCACCTTACAACGTCCGCAACCCCTGCCGGGACCGACTGAGTAGGACAAACAAGAACGGGGGGGGTGCGCCGCCGCATCGCTCTTGGTTCACCGACCTTTAACAACTCACTTTTGTTTGCTTTTTCGCCAAATAAATCTTTTTTTAAATAGATATATTCCACAAGCAGAGGGGAGCAAGGCGCAATCCGATATTAGCGTCTGGCTATAATATACTCGTAGTAGCAGCTTGTTTTTACTCGCCTCATCCAACCCGCAAGGTAAAAAGTAGGTACTAAGTAGTGTAGGTAAGTATTGCCGTGTAATCACCCTGAACTAAAATGAGATATGCGCACGTATTTATTTTTTCTATTTATTTTTTTATTTATTTTTTTAATGAAAGTAGATTCCATCCTGAGAATTTGACACCAACCGCACTGTCCTACGATAAGAACCTAGATATTTTTCTATGATTTTTCAAAAATTCCACTAATTCGGAGGTCATTGCATCCCTCCCGCCTGGGCAGGAGGACCCCCTGCCTCCTGTGACGTCAGAATTACTGGAAAATATGAAAAATCATTGAAAAAGTACTATTTATCGTAGGAAGTGCGGTTGGTGTCAAAGTTCTTAGAATGCAATTTACTTTCATTGAAAAAATAATATAAACAGTTTTTGTCACCCACGCGCATACCCCATTGCTGGTACACACCAAAGATACGGGTCTTCGTCCAATCTGATACCATACCTATATGGGTCTATCAAACAAATTTAATGTGTGAATATGTATGTGAGTGAGCAAAGTAACTCGTGAAACCTTCACAAAAATTGTGAAAAAAATGTTAACAAAATAAATCCGGGCTCAATTTCTAATCATGAACGGAAATTGCTGTAGGATCAATAAGCTTTTAAGGTCCAATATATTGGTGAAAAACTACCAAAACTAGGCTTAAACCACATAGCCATCATGTCAAAAATAAGGTTGAGGAAAGTAGTGTAGTAGGATCTATTACCCCTGTGTTCTTTACATAACTTGAGTTCTATGAGTGCTCAACCTGGTAGACGTGGAAATGCTCAATTTTTGTGTGGATTATTTCCAACAATAAAACAAAGCATCGGTAATGTGGTGTCAGATGGTTGACGAGAAGAAAAAGGAAACATTTTTGAATCACCAATTTTGTACTAATTTTCGGAGTAGATAAGTACATATTTCGTTTGTGCGACTTCAACTTTAAAAGATCCTGTCAAGGAACATGACTATATATGAGCGGATTTTTGAAGTAACAAACCACTCAATCTCCCCCTTTAAGTCACGTTTGTCACGCATTTCCCGCTGTTTTTAACCACCAGAAATTTGAAATATAACAATTTGTTGCACTCAACGTTATTTCTATTTCAGTTTTTTGAACAAACTTACCTACTGTAGATGAATTTACGAAATTTATTCAGATTTAACGAAGGTAGTTTTTACGCTTGAAAGATCGATTTTTAGTCCATATTAGTAGCAAAAACTTTATTGGATATTGAAATAGCTTCTTTTTTTTGTCGCGAATATCATCCTACATCATTCGTTTCTCCTCAACGTAACCCGACTGAGGTTATAATTTATGATGGCATTATTTTTTCCGTTTTAGCGTCAAAACTGAGAGAAGGGTGCATTTTTCTTGGTAGTCGTGGTTCTTATGGGGGTTCTTATTCACCAGCTCGGCTCGGGGTGGACGACTCTAACACGTCCCAGACACGGCCCAGACAGCTATGGGTGGGTCTGGCATCGGAAATTTGGCTAGGTTGAAAGCACAACATTCTTGTGTTAGCTCCCTGGCAACATCTTCATAAGCTCAACAATATACCTCAAATAGAAGCCAAGAGGTTCCTCGCCAGGGCGTATCGCAGCCGTCCAAATCCCACGCGGAACTGGCTGCATGCACCTAAACAAGACGCTGACTAGTTCAGGGGCTTTTTTTAATGAATGGCCAAGTCTTCCAAGGTTGTGATCCCAGCAAGGCCACGTACCTCATCTTTTAATATTTCAGTTATCGTGGGTTTCCAATCATGATCGGTTCGGTCTTATAATGGCGACATCGTGTAAACTCCTTATCATGATTTTGCGTGGATGTACAGCGGAAGTCCTCGACGATTATAGGTGACCATTCAACACCAATCTTTCATGAGTTAATTAATTTTAAATTTCACAATGTTCTGGAGAGGACCCGCGATGAAGAAACATTGTGCTAACTACATATAATTATAAGGATTATAAATTGATGGAAGCTATAATAAATTATTATAAATGGACAGAAGGTTTTCAATGACGTGCAATAAATTTGGACATTGGATGAAATTTCAAAAGTTGGAAGAGTCAGTCACGCATCAGTTTCTATAGTCCTCAGAATATGAAAAATTTAGGTTCTTATTTCGCTTTTTACGTTGAAACAAGACGACTATAATAATTAAATAAATTTTTCTCTGCCCATCTTCATTATTGTTTGCTTATCATTACTGTAAATACTGGGTTGAATTCAACCGAAGGAGTGAGAAGATGACTCAGGTAATATAATAATAATCTTGACCTTCAGAGTTCCGGAAAACACATCAGAAATTAATTCTACTTTTAAGAAGAATTTTTCTCGCAGGTAGCCTAGACCGAGTATAATGCTTGGTAAAAATTTGACAATAAGGTTCAAGACGAATCAGGGAGAAAAGATTCTCAAGCGGTGGCACGCTGATGATGAAGGCCATGACTATGAACAATGTTTAGTTAGTGTTGACGGAGAACCCACTTCAGAGAAGACTTGCTTCAGCCAGCTCTGTTACGTTGTTAATATATTATCATATTCTCCTTTTCCTATTCTTTAGGACCACAACACCCAATCATAAACGAATTTATAACCAGGATAAACGTACTCGTACATGGGCCTTCTACGTTCCGCTACGTTCCCCCGGATAATTGCCATCGCACAGACACAATAATATTTTGTTTTGTTCTTTTTTACCGTAATTTAGTGCAAGTTTCGTGTAATTCGATTGCATCTTCCTTTGTATTAGCGATAAGATCATATTTATTATGCTAAAACGGAAGCTTAAAATGTGACTCAGCTTCAAAATCGCGTTGGAAAAATTTCACTAGGTTGAACAGGGGTAATTAAATTTTTTTATTCTCATCATTCTTATCCCTGTTTTGGGTTAGTTTGAACAACCCCATTTTTCGCCCTGTTAACATCACATTTTGACTTTGTAATTTTGTTACCCCGTTGAAAAGCCATCCTGAGTTTGAGGAAAAAGAAGTTCCCGGACGCTTTCGTTCCACAAACCTACTTTTTAGTGTGAAATGGTATTATGATATTACTTTGGAAGGACACATGAAACAAAATATGAATTGTATCCAGAATTAAAGTTGCGGTGTGTAAATTGCCACACAATACTTCCATGTTCTTCATAATAAATTATGGAAACAAGTTTGACGGCAGGGACCGCCCGTTTTGGCCCAACAGACCATTGCGGCCCGACTGCCTGCTCATGCTGGCCTGACAGGCCGATCATGAGAATATAATATATTTGCACAGAAACCTCACATTAAACCACTTTCTGACACCAAACCAGCGTCATTTAGCTATTAAACCAAATCAAATGCGATCAAGCTCAAAATCAAAAAGGCATGATTTAGACAAACTACATTTTGGTCCATTTTTACGGCAGTTACCGTTGAAAATCGAAAAATTAGAAAACCCGCCCAACTCCCTCATTTCTCCACATAAAAAGTTCATTTTTCATCTCAAATTGAAGATTTCAACTAGACAAATAAAACCCCAAAAAATCTGAAAAATACCGTATTTTGAGGAAGTCATGACCTTTTGAAATGCATTCGTCCGGAGCGAAATCAAGCGAAAAATCTTCTAGAAATTCATTTTCAGCACTTCTAAACAAGATTCCATGACTTTCTCGAACACATATTTTTGACGGTATCACCATACTTCCATTCCTATATACAAGGAACACGAAAGTAAAAAATAGTTAACAACAGATTGAGGATGGTTTAACGTAAGTCCTAGGCATTTTTCGATGCCAAGCTGTGAAATAACATGTGAAAAACATCATATTATTAAGTTACCCAGTCGATCTTCATGTCAAAAATGTTGTACACAGTTACACCCTCGATCTCATTATTTTTAAATTTTCATACGTCAAAAATAGTGTAAAAGAGTTATCGGATTTATTCCAATGGAAATCACTCCTGAATATATTTCAAAACAGTGTATACTCGTACCTACTTACTTGAATCGCTGACGTGAATTAACTTCCAGCGGCCTTACTACAAAACAGTGAAATCAGTGATAAGATGAGAATTTGTGCCACAAGTTGTGTTCAAAAAAACAAATAAGAAACAAATAATTTTGTGATTGGAGCACATCCTATAGGTAACACTTGACAGGATGCCACCTCCAGGAGGTCTCTATCGCAACTCCTATGTCCGCCAGAACGATTTCCATTTTAAAAACGTGCCTCGCAAAAGTTACACAAGTATTGGTACAGAAGTAGTTGGTACAACGTTGTCACTGTTGTTTACTGTTGTTGCCCATTTACGCTTTATTACGCTGCTGTATTCCACGTTCTTAGTCCTACAAAACGTTCGCCATTCGAGAAACATCAGGTGCGAGATGTCATAAAACCTTCCTCACTATTCAGGGCGATCCGGGCAAATTGGTATTGTGTTGCTTTAAATAGTTTGCTATTGATTGGTGTCTGTGTATCAGACCACTAGGCAACCAACATGTCATTTTTTTTTTTTTTTTCAACATCTCACGTGAGGAGAAGGGAGAAGAGATAAAAGCCTTAAATGTGATAGAAATACGACGATTTTCAACTCATTTCCGATAATATAGTGGACCTCAGCAGCTGATTTGTCTACCTCAGGAGCTTCCTTCGAGTAGATATCGAGCCTCGAAACCGGAATGTTTCTTTACAATGTTCGTACTTGCTGGAATCTCGTACACGGGTGAGTACATGCGTTGTATACATACAAACACAAATATATATCTACATTTGCCTGAAACAAATTAATGCACACAACAGTGACACTTGCAGAAGGGGCTAAGTGCAATTCAAGAAAACTTTGAAGGAACTTAAAAAATAAAAATAAAAATTTAAAAAAACAGTGTACAGCTAAGAAATGTATGAATAACATTACAGGAAAAAACTTTATACACATAAGGTAAGGAGCATGATCAAGTCGTATTTTCGTACAAATATTTTGCGCTTATATTTTTTAATTATTTTAACGTTTGTACCAATACGGTTTAAGTAGCAAAGGTAATATGAAAAAGGAGTGTTATGAAAGTTATCAGTGAACGAAAGCTCTCTCTGTCTCTAGAACAGATGCCTGAATATCTAGGCACTTGCCGAAAAGTCTCCATGCGGATACCTTTCTTGAATAGCTTTACTTTTAGGGGAGGTCTACCACTGTAGCTGCTCTTCACTTCTAAACAGTCTTCTTTAAGCAGAACTCAATTTAGTTTGAAGGAAACAAGCTGTGATATCCCAAGATTCTTGACGCCCAGTGTGTCATTTGCCTTTGCCATCCAGCAGTAGAAAGTCACCCTTACCATGACAATGAAAAATGGTTTAATTTGGTTTGCACTGACGATATGTTTGTGTCAATCAAGTCTTTTGGAACTTCAGGCTCTTTCCCCTTCTTGGCACGCCCTGTGACACCGAAGTCCCTATCGCAAGACAATGATGTATGGTCTGACAAAGCATACCACTTTTCAATTTCTTCAAACGTTCCTCTAGCGATAAGGGTTATGTAGAGAGCCAAAACCCCTTGATTTTTATTATGGCCTCCACATTTATCAGAACAAAGACCACAGATTTCTTCGTTGCCTTTAGCATACCAGTAACATAGTCAAACACGCAATAGTAAATTTCGTTGCACCCTCTTCTTCAATGATATTAAAGAACGTACCATATCATAGCGAAGACGAAGAAGAATAGGTCGCCTTTAAACATGGAACTAGAACACCCATCCAGCTCCATTCCAGCAACTTCATGGTACATAGGTCTGTTTGATTCGAGAGGGGTCGAGATTGGGTAGTCTCAACAGGATGGAGCACCACTATCGTCATAATAAGGTCAGAGCAACTCCACTGTGGCACATAGGTCCCCAAATAAATAGAAAAAGCTACTTGTGAAAAATGGCCGTTAGCCACTTTTCTAAGTTTCACTCTATTAAATATAGTATAACATATATAGCACCAGACTGGGTTATGACCCATAAACTGGGAGATACATTTTTTTCCAGGGTGATTACAATACTTCGCTATTACCCTTTGGGGTAGGCACAGAAAATAAAAACTATGATTTATTGCGGCGGAAAGATGCTATCCTTCTTTATTTGTTTTTTTCTCCTTCTTCTTCTTCTTCCTCTTTTTTAAGATAGGAATTTGTCGAAAGTGATTGCCACTGCAGTGCGCCGGGCCACACTCAGACCAAGCTCTTTACCGTAACTCAAATCCATAGAGGAAAACATGTGGGAATAGGTACTACAGAACTTTCACGGATGGTACTTCACTTCCGAAACCACTAAGTCTCGCGACGAGGAAAACCGAAAGAGACTTTCTTAATACCAGTTGCCGAGACGCCAGAAATCGAAGGACCTTCTGAAGACGGTGCGGAGGGGGTTGGGGCGGAAGCCGCGGCCATCGTGCTCCAAACTTATGTTCCACGCCCCGCACTATTTCCTTCCCCCCACCCCCCCCCCCCCCCCCCCCCGACAACGGCGGCCAACTTTATAAATTAGTTATCAAACGCCCACTACCTAATTTTGAGTTACCTGATTTTAAATAGACGCTGAATTTTTAAGGAAATGTGTACTAATTCTTCTTTGTTCGTAAACTTTTCTGGTTACCTACTCAATAATTGGGGAAAAGTCGATGAAAGTATATTACCCTTATCCCGAATTTCGTGTTGAATGAATGAAATGGATAAAAACATGTTTATAGCGAAAGAAAACTGATTACAAACACATAAGTTGGTATACAGCAACATGATACACATAGCCAAAGGACCGTCAGTGGTCCGTTATTTTGTAATTTGATTGTTTAACTTTCAACCCACATGCTAAGGGGGATTTATAGGGATGAACTAAGTTCATTATGTATATATGGTCAGTTGACATATTGAAGGGTATTACAGTAGGACACTATAGAGGTTCTCTGTACCGCCATGTACTCGCGGATCGCGGAATAACATGCACAGCGCCGATCATAACCTCGAAAATTCGGGTTTGCACAACCGTCCGAAAAATCACAGTTGATCATACCGTGGTTCCACATTGAACATAGGTAGTTAAATCGGTCGCGGATCCACTTAATAATCACCATGACGTCGAGTGGTTCATATTATTTCTATAGTATTAATCTACAAATGAGCAAACCAAAGTTACGGTCGAACTATTGTAAATGGTACAGAGCCCAATCCTCACCCTCAAAACTCATTTGGATTGTTCTTCCGGGAGATATTTTGGTGACAAAGAATTGGATCCTGACAAACTGAAAAACGTACCTACATACAACCGAATTCGTTCCATTTGTCAAAGAGGCAATGAGAGTGAGCATTTAGTACTTGGAAAACGTAGGTCCAATTTTTTTTTCGGTTCTTGCATGAATGCAAGGTTCCCCACCCGCGGTAGTGAAGGACTAAAAATCAAGTGCTGTGGTTTTTAGGCCGAATGTAATAGCTTGTTTTTCTTTTAAAACATCGCTGAAATCCGCTCTGACACTGAACAATGTTTACGCCACACCGTTAATGCAGAAATGAACACTAAAGAAGAGTGTAATATGAAGCTGAGTCAAGTATAAGAATATAATTGGGATTAAATGAAGGTACCGTTATTCAGTCCGATTTTTCTTTTATTTTGTGACGTTTCCACCAGAGATGTTGACCCTAATCATGTCAAAGAGGATATATCCACTTGCTCCAACGTGGTAATTTTGTGCTCCCCCGTTTTATACTTGTATGACCAGGGCCAAAATGTTTGATGGAAACGTCGCCCAATTTAAAAAAATTCAGACTGAATAGCGATACCTTAATGTCATCCCAGTTGTAGATTATTATAGTCCTTGGAATACCTGCATGAAAAAAGAACGACCTACCTATAGCATATTCAACCCCCCTCAACACCGCAAAAAACAACCCTGTTGTAAAACTTTACACGCCAAAAAAACCTCCTTAGCCGCAAAAAGAATTGATAGGTGCAAAAAGATGTGATCCCTCCCCTCCCCCTCCACCACAACAACCCTGTTGTAAAAGTCGCCTTGGGGGCAAAAAGCTGCCCGCCAAACAGTGTTGAAAGACATTTCCAGGTTTGGGGGAAGGAACAGGTTTCTATACACATATCCAACTGAGGGGGAAGAAAAAGGTTTCTATATGCACATCCATCAAGAGCAAGGTCGCAAAGCACCGAGTATGCTACTTCGGCGGGCAAAATGAAAATAAATCCTTTTTACTTTACTTTAGTACTTACTCAGTACCGACTCAGTATCCTTTTTCCCCTTTTTGGTTTATTATTCTAGGAATAATACACGTACAGCAAAAAATTGTGTAACACCCCCTCAAAATTTTTTCTTTTACGTTTCAAGGTGCGTAGATTCCAGAAGTGCAATGTCCGTCCGCCGTACGCCATATCATGCATATATCTACTCTATTTTCGGTCTAAAAAATTCGTTCTTTCGCACACACGCTCCATTCGGGCCCTAGTTGTTTCCCAAAACTTTGCAACCCGATCGGAATCCACCCAGGTGTGTTATGGGTGAAAAATGGGTAGCAACATGAGCTTGTGAGGTATCGTTTTCCACGTTTTTTGGGACGAGGAGACCGAATATGAAAGTTGACTTTGATCAGTGAGTGGAAAATCGAGGTTCTGAAGTTTCAGCCTTAAATTTATGTTAAATTTTGGTCTAAAGTCGTCGTTCTTCGCACACAGTTCTGGTCCCAATTTTGGAGCACATTTGGCTCCTAATTGTGCTCCGAAGCTCAGCAGCCAGATCAGAATATACCCAAGGGTGTTATGGGGTGAAAAATGGGTGTAAAAATAGGGTTTTTCGAGGTTTTAGTGAACATAAGCTTGTGAGGTATCGTTTTACATGCTTTTTAAGGCGAGAAGACCAAATATGAAGTTGATTTTGACCAAAGAGTAAATAATTGAGTTTGAAACGATGGTTCAGCTCCCAGTATTCATTTTTTATGGGTCAAAAACCTGGGTAATTGTCTGAAATCACCATACCCACAAAACCGTACAATGAGGAGTAGATCGAGGATAGGTAGATATTATAGGGCTTGATTAAGATTATATGGGCGGGTGAGCATCTTGTCTCATTCTGCCAGCCTGTTAGCTCTTCAGGCAGTGAACCTTCTGCACACATGATGAGATATGTGCTGCATATATATTGTCGTTCTCCGTTCCAGTTTGGTGGAGATATGATTTCGTCATACATCTATTTCTCCGCAGTCCCGTTAAGGTTTTATAGAAGGATTTTTGGAAATCGGTGTGCGGTGTGCGAGGATAACAAGGGTATTAACGGTATTGTCGGGAACATGGTGTTGTATCGACGACCTGATGGATAGGGCGCATGCCATTCTTGCCATCGGCTCTGAGATAGACGTGCAGGTCTGACGACGGGTAGACGCAAAGACGTGCAGGTCTGTCGACGGGCAGACGCAACCTATGACTGAATCTACTGCCATGGATACTAAATGCCCGTATTAAGAAATTATATATGTATATCGCCTTGACAAATGTTAGTACCGAATTTGATGAGCTTGCAGTTTGATGTGCGGTTTTGATCTGGGGCTACGGAATTATCAAGGGTTCGTACATTGAGAAGTATGATTTCCAAAAGAGTGAAACGAGAGAAATTATTTTCTTAGAAAAATAACTAGGATTTTTCTGAACTGACAATTTTTTATTTTATTTTCCTATTTATCGCTTAAAATCTATGGAGAAAAAAGTTCGTTTACAATAACTAGTAGGCAAGTATCGTTGATCCTTTGTATCTAGAAGAAGTCAGTCATCTTTCAGATTAATCGTTGGGGTGTTGAGTAAGCGCTATCGAGACTTGACGTTCTTGTACCTACTTGAGGCTCCAAGACGGGCAGTCGGTCCGTATCAGTCTCCCTGGCTCTAGACATATATTAGTAATTCACCTCAGAGCGGTTGGGGCATTGTCATCTCTGACGCTCAACTTTCATCCACCTCGGTGATATTTACTGCTTCCGCCGAGCACCGAGCTGGCTTCCCTGGCCGTCTTTTCATCAACTTCACGTTTCTTTTCACGATCAGAAAAAACCTGAAAACTCTGCTCAACTTTACTTTGCGCAGCAGGCAAGTAATATCTTTGTAGACAAGAGTCAGACATATAGCTTTTTTACTCGCTATCGTTATTATAGCTGAGTCAAAACTGAGGTAAAATTGTTCCTATACCTAAACATGCTTCAGCTTCAGGACTGTTGATATAACCACCCTTGAATATTCCGTGTCTGTCTGTGTATCCGAAAATCCATGCAATGCTCAACTCCTTGTAAGCTAGGTCTTGCAGCATCTTGGCAGTCATATTTCCTGTTGAAATCGCTCAATTATCACGTAATTATATCCTCATTGTGCAATACAAACCAAGCCACCTAGGATAATGACTATACGGAGAGAGCATGAAGATCCAAGTGATTTAACACATCAGTAAAGAGAAGTGTCTGCTCTAGGGAACCAAAATAGAACAACGTCGTGCTGTTTCATCATCCCGTCCCAACATCCGTGGTGTTCTATATACGTATTCCAAGTGAGTTATTCCGGCAATAGATTCACGTAGACTTGGATCATTACTACGGATAAGGCTCTAACTCTATAACTCGGTAGACTGTATTGAAAATGAAAAGTCCAAAGAGCGAAACGACGATGAATCGAACTGAAACGTTAATTAGTGAAACTATAGTGGCATTCGTGAAGTATCGATGTTGGACATTTGGGACTGGTAGGCCATTTTCGATAGTATATTATAGGGATCATACTGTGATTTCGAGGAGTATTACGATCATAGATTGTGCATGTCATTTTATTATTATTCCATCACGTGTATAGATAGAGAGCTATTTCAAGTGTCGAGTTCCTACATGGACAATTTTTAACGTCGACCTATTGGAAACCAACGCATTTGGCGTGATGGCTAACCACTGTGATAATTTACAAGATCATCTTATATGGGACCAGTATACCCATGAAACCTGAGCCGGATTCGAATGACTACCGATCTCCTACACCAGACAATGGGATTTCACTTTTGCGTCAATAGTATGCACTCAGTTGCCCAGTTCAAAATGTGAACATCCAAACGAGTCTTTCATGAAATATCGTTGTTTTTAGGAATTTCCATTTGTTATTCATAGTTACAGCCAACTCGTTACGCTAATTATTTCACTCGAATCAGTTGAAGATTCTCGGTGGTACATTTGTGGCTTTACGGCCCGACATACATGTACCTAATCATATTTCTTGTTCAGGAAGGCCTGGATGGCTATTTAGTTATTTTAGTAAGATAACGGTCGCCAGTATACCCGATATTGATGGTAATCGTCGTCTAACCACTCGAGTTGAGCATTTTTAACGAGTCATCCTAATGGACCTTCTACTCATCGATTTTCTATCTGATTCATCATATGAATGTTTCGAGCTTGTCAGCATTTAAAGTAAATCATTACCTTCAAACTTGTCAACATCCAACCTCTGCAAGCTGTTGCCTACAATAAAATGCTATGAAGATATCTAAAGGATACTAACGGCCACTTCATAATAATTAATGGTTAAATGCAGGGAACTGATGAAACTATGAGTTGTAGGATGCCGAAGACGCTTTGAGAGAACAGTGAAATTCCAATGGCCATTAAACAAGGCGGATAGAAAGGAAGATAGGAGGAATGAAACAGACTGTTAAACCTTGTGGCAAGGTCGCTGAAAACGAGCGATAGTAGTTTACACGTATCACTGGAGTACGGCCAACTTCATCGCGGCACATCCCTACCGGTTCCAGTGATTTTTTGACGGGAATATAAAAATGCTTCTCCGAGACCGCGGGCAACAGGTCGTTTACATCACTCGAGCCAACAACCTACGACACGGCGCGAGGATCACACTGCGTTGGAAACGGTAACTATGCCAAGTACGAAGAAAATAAATAAATAAACGGAATGAAAACGACCGACTTGGCGAGACTAGACCACGTTGAGATGAGAACTCAAAGCGCCTAACCAAATTGAAGAAGTACAGAAAGGGGGGGGGGGGGGGAGTTCAAAATCTACAACACCTTCGTAAACAAGAAACCAATATCAACGCACTGGACCTCCCTATGTAGAATTTCACTTGATCAGACTTGGCGTTCATGATCTCAATGGGTATACGCATAGTTCGGAAACACGAATTTTTACTTCATATCAGTTTTTTACCTCATTCAGTGCCGCAAAAACTCCCATAAACCAATTTTCAGCTCGACGTTCTAACCAGTTGGGCCGTGGAAATGACGCCATAGAAGTCCCGCGCCGGAAATGAGGTCAGGCGAAGGCGGGTGGGGCCGTGACGTTTTACAGGTTCCAAATTCCAAGATCCATTTTCTGACTTAATTGCTCATCTGACAGGTAGATATCCTAATATTGCACCATTTTTGATCAAGATCTTTCAAGTGAGAAGATAAACAATGACAGCGCAAGTGCAATGACAGTGCATAATGTTTATGCATGTACGTACCTACTATGTGGGGGGGGGGGGGGGGATTGTAACCAATAACATATTACATTAGAACATTTTGATTCATCTCCATTCTCTCTTTACCAACTGAGCCATGTGTATTTACCTAGGGAGACCTGCATAAGCACTTACTCAAATTTTAGATTGCGAATATTTTTTCTGGGAATGTATTAGTTTTGACAAGTGGGCCAGACAGAGGTAATATTCTGGTTGATTGGATGGCATCTTCAAGGGTCTTGCTCACATAAGATGAGCTTAATTTTCAGGTCAAACCCCCAAAATTGTTATGCATCGAGACTTGGATATACCAACTGTGAGAGAGGTGATTTCCTCAACATTCCAACGGCAGTATGACGCGATATCACCTCACCCTAAGCCAATATTTCAAGGATTCACAGACCAACTACTAAGCCAACAAACTGGGGGGGGGGGGGGAGCCTGAAAAGATGAAGGCCAGTAGATCATCTAGATGTCCCCCCTAGAAGACTACATATTGTATTCATAAAAGACTGAGACAACTGTGATATTATGCTAATTGTACGTCACATATCCTTAACTTTAATATGTATTAATACTAACGTACCTACTGATCACCTACTAATACTACCTTGTGCCACTGTACTTTCTCTAAGTAAGTACGGATAAAAATTATGTAGTTATTATAACTGAAGTAAATTGTTACTAAGAGTTACCTAAATGTATAGTGGGGGGGGGGGGGGGGGAAATACTACCTACTGTTCCTTTCATCATAAGTGAGGGATGCATTGCCATTCCTTCTGATCTAAATACCTAATCAAACTTCACTGCAGTGACACTTGATCAAAATCTTCTAAATGCGAAAGTAGTTTATGCCTAACCTAAAGCCACAGTCATGTATGCAGGCATATATATACAACACGAAATAAGCAATAATATCATCAAACCGTATTATAATATTAATAGTGCAGTCAATCTGCAAACCAAACAGGACTTGGAAGTGTTGGAATAAACTCTGCATAATAGTTATTTAGTTTTAGTAGTGCTCAAAACTTGTTCAATCACAATTGTGATGATCGAACTAATTTGGAGCATTGGTTATATGAAGATTTTAATGCATATGGCATCATTATACCTTACCATTCCCTTATGGTTAAGGACTTTTCTAGTAATTAAGTAGGTAGGTATAATACAGTTGACCACCTTATCGAAAACTTCAATGATGAAATTATTCAAACGAAGTAAAGGAAGGATGAGATTGTAATGAGGGATGTATCAGACAACGAGAGGAAGTGGAAAGATATTGAAAGACGACTAGACCTAAACTTGCGACGGATGACGTCATATTCTACTTTGGGATTGAGCTCAATGTTATATATAGTGCCTTTGCTAGAGCTACCTGCCTGGTTACCACTCTGCCTACGATTTCTCGAGTCTCTGTTTCAAACGGTATATCACTGATCTTTCACCGTGAACCTCTCTAGAGACAAGTGGGTCTGGAAACCATATCGAGTTCGGACACCATGGGATGATTCCCAATATTTCGGATGGAAGAGGCAGGTGAATGGTGCTCTGGTCCACAGCCAATTGCCCCTTCTTCCGATGTTTGTTTACGAAGTCTAAGGAGGGACGCCAGAATCCATTACTCACTCATTCACATGGAGTAACTTATATTTTCTTTCGAAACTGAACTCTGTCCTAAAGGCCCTTTTTAAGTCGATTCCTGATGACCACATACTTTCTGGACTGTTTCACCATCTATTTGAGCGAACATGGCGATAGCAAGGAAGTTCCAGATTTCGAAATATCACCTCGTGCATGCAATTAAAAATCCAACAGACAAGTGATATGATTATTTCCTATGGCGTATTTTCCATGGGCCATTCCCAGTAGCTGAGTGATCCCAGCCGTTGGCTTGGAACTCTTCAATTACTGGGGGCTGAGTTTTAAGTCGGAAGCTATGAATTAACAAGTCAAAAATGACCAAACTAAATGTTTCCTTGTGATACTCAACGGTTAAGCAACACAAATAAACTTGCGGCATATTCATAATATATCATGTACTAGCTGTGTCCGCTCACTTGGCTCGCTCATCCAAGTGGGTGTACTATAGATCACTGGACTTTCTCATCCAAGTAGTTTAGAAACATCACTTGACTTGTAGTCTCGCGGGTTTGTGTTGCGTATTGCGGAATAACTTGGCGCAATTTTGACGTGACTGAGGGTGCCTTCCTCCAAGTGTTTAAATATATTGAAATGCTTTATTGTGCACCGTGCACGTCCTATTGCAATAACTTTCCTTTGTAGAAGGCAATGCGCAACCCCACGGGATAGAGGGTCCCAGGTCCCTCTATAATATCTTGGACCAGCTATCCTTGGTACACAATGGAATCCTAGAAACGGGGCCCATTTAATCACTTCGCACAAATGTAATAACTGCGAGTCTATCTTATACTAGTATATTACCTTGCAATCCACGGATCAACCAGCTTCTGGCAGTTATAAGCTTCTTTTCATTTGTTCCGTTTGGAAGAACCCCGAACCCCGAAGTACCCACATGAACCATTTTGTCGGTAATTCCCTTATTATAGTATATAATCTATAAATGGTTGGTAATTTCATTTCACCTCCTCCCATTTGACATGCTATTTGCTCTTCCCGGGAGTTGAGTGATATTGGGAGGGGGTGGTTTTTAACTTGAGTCTGAAGGTGCCCTCACCTCAGCTCGACTCAACGCGAGCATCTCAAGATAGTCGGCGAGACGAATCGGGAACAGGTGCGCTACTGATGTATTCTAGTCCTTTTTCTAGAGAAACTATATAGCCGGCCTCACCTTCAACAATAGCTGCGTGTTTTTCCTCTCATATACGCGACAGAAAGTTGAAATTAGTAATTTGAAGGCGGCGTGGTTTCGAGGATCGTCATATTATTACGTTCTCAGTAACTTTGATTACTTCGAGTAGCTAATTTGATTTCTAGGTAGTGTGAGAGGGCGAATGTGTAGGAAAGGTTGATAGTACCTACTATGAAGTTCCAATTCACAGCGGCAATGAGGAAGATGCATGGGTCAAAAATTTTGCTGAAAACGGAGGGCCGCTTGTTGGTGGAAGGGGGAGCTGAGAATTGAGGTTACTGGAATTCGGAGTGAATTGCAACGAACGAGGAAGATATTGTAGGGGCAACTACAGTGTAGTGGCCGGGAGTGTTGTTAGTATGGTTGTTATGGGGGTGGAGAGATTGGAAAAAAGTTGGTTATCGAGTTTTTTTCTTGTGGGGATTGAGGAGAATACAAATTCTTGTTGTGTTTCTCGTGTTGTTTCCTTCTACAATATTATGTTTTGTAGGGGTCTCAGAGGCGAAGGTGGTTTATGCGTTCAGCGTGGTAGCAATAACTGAGTGTGGAAGTATTGAGGTTATTGGAAGTCGATGGTGGAATGGCAATGGAGTAGCTAGGTGGGTAACTTTTTTTGAAAGAGCTCCAAGATGGGGGTTATTATGCGTAGGGGGCCATAGTGCTCGAGGGGGAAATATCACGCTATAAGTATAATGGGTTTTATAGGTACACTGGTATTCCCCATAATAAACCCATGGGGTAATGTACTAGGTAGCCCATCCAAGGTCCAAGGTTCAACATCCCAGTTTTCGGCGTGTTTCGAGCCTAATAAAAAAGAAGGGTTGTAAAAACCCTTTAATTCTCAATCAATCTAGCCTATGGCCAATATTTTTGGCGCTCCAAATCAAGTATGTCAAATTGGCACTAACTTCGTTTTTTCAAATGGGAACCCCCAATTCTATTTCAAATTAGTAAAATTTCGTGTATAATTTGACCCCTCTACCGGTGCTTTACGCTACTTCCAAAATGCGCCAAAAATGGCGAAAAATTTAAAAAATGAAAGTTTCACCAACATCGAGTATGACTGATGACTTAGAACTGATTTCTACTTTTCAACTATTTTCAACTGTGAAACCAGGTGTATTTTTCACCAGTGAAAAATTCACTGGTGAAATCGGTTTCTATTTTCATCCACGAGCCTTCTGACTTATTATTATTACTAGCTGAAGCGTAAAATCGCTCATAGAATCCCACAGATGCTTTGAAAACAAAAACTGAGTTCACAGTTGAATTCAGCATGCGAATAAACAATTGAAAGACATCAAGTGTTTTTCTGTTTTTTTCAAATTATCTTTGATCATTGATAGTCATTGATAGTAGTGTCTTCAGCGTCATCGGTGTGTGAAATTATCGTCGTGCCGTCAATTTTCCATACATTCATATTGTGCCTCCCCACAGACACTCCTCGTCATTATCGTGGAATCGCCTTCAGCCAGTTTTATTCAGATGAGATTCGAGAGATCCTCTCCGGAACACGCCATACTGACAATATTACTGCATGGGTCAATTTCATATTCTAGCATTTTAAAATTATTTGTGTTAACTTATTTCAAATATACTGAATGGGGTGGGAGTAGGGCTGTGAAGCTATAGTCTATAATTTCTTGATGATGCAGGACATGACTGTAAATATATGTAATTAGTATCAGTTTGTACCTATGTGGGATAAAGAGATGAGCAGACTATGTACTATGCACCACTGAACAGTGGCAATGAGCCGCAACTCATCATCATTCATCATCATCATCATTACGAAATCAGATCATCATCATCATCGTCATACGACATCGGATCATGAAAAATTTACTCTATAATGAAACTTTCTTTGTTGAAATCAGTCACACATTTTATTTCGAAACAATGACCAACAGTGCCACTATCCCTACATTCGACATGTCACGTTTTGAACTTCGAGAAGGCATAAAAAGTTTGATTTTATTATAACCAAAAAACCGATCATGCACAGGTGTACCGATTCCTCATTTAATCTTGGGTTGTTTGCATACAATAATTATACTGTTTAATGCTAATTTCTGGTGGTACGTACGTATACAAATGAACATTCGTGATTCCCACCGCCTCCAAGTAAAACTTGAAATGCAAAACATCAGAAAGCCGAGAAAATTCTTCATGAAAGCTATTTTAAAAAATAAAAACCAGTCATGCAGCATGACTTAATGAGCGAATTTTCAAAGAAATATTCGAATTAATGGCTATGGTTTTGAATAAAGGAAAACTTCGGTCTAAAATTTGGTTTTCTATGTATATTCTCTTCGTATTTATTTTAATTTGTACGTTTTGTCCATCCTGATTCTACCGTTTGTTATGAGTAGATTCCTTGTTCCTTCTGAATGGCCTTTCCTCTTGACTACGATTTCAGGCCTGGTATCTAAAACCAGTTCAAGATTTGCTCTACTAGGTAGGTAGATCCTTCCTTCTTCATTGATATTATTTTTATCATGTTAAGTACCTACCTACCTCTGAATATCAAATATTCGTATGATACTGATAATAAATTGATAAGATACCTACCTAACCTTCTTCCTCCTACTGTTAGTACCTAAATTGAATAATTTGAAATAGATTTTTTCTTTCGTCTTCCTTCTAGTAATACGTGGGCCGGTACTTGTCTATCTATGAAGGTATCATAACAATAAATTATATGTCAAATGGGAAATTCAAGGAGTTGTACTAATCGTTTGCCTCCCCCTTTTTTGCTTCGAACTCTCGTCTTCAATTAATACTTCTCACATTTTTCAATCTGACCACTCTAAGGGGGTGGGGGGGGGGGGGGTAAGAGTTTAAAGATTATCCTAGTTTTGGGTAATTTTTGCGCACTTTAAATGCTCTAATTTAAGAACGGATTTAGATATCTAAAATCCGATTTCACCATCGTGTTCAGCGTGCAAAAAGCTTTAAAATGAGGGGTCACTTGTTAGAAAATAACATTTTGGGGATTTTTGGGTAATTTTTGCGCACTTTAAATGCTCTAATTTGAGAACGGATCAAGATATCTAAAATCCGATTCCACCATCGTGTTCAGCGTGCAAAAACCTTTAAAATGAGGGGTCACTTGTTGGAAAATAACATTTTGGGGATTTTTGGGTAATTTTTGCGCACTTTAAATGCGCCAAAACCCTCCTTAGAGTAGGCCAATTTCGCCCATCTTCGAACTTAGCCTTTCGATTGCCAAGATAGATTTTTTGTGCAAATTTGAGCTGTTTATCTCAATTCTATCGAGAGTTATCGTCTGGAGTGACACATATATATATATATATATATATACATATAAAAAAGTGTTAAATTTCAGGAATCGTTTTAGAATGGTCTGAAACGGATTTCTATGAAAAAAATTTCCAAAAATTTATATTATTTAAATTTCGAAGCCATTGCAATAGCTTCATTTTCTTTGAAAATTCGCTAAAAGCTGCAAAGTCCTTGTCACATGGGTTTATTATTCTACTGGACACACCTACAGAAATGTTGGCTGTTCATTTATTGTTTCTTTCATGTGAAATAATTTCAATAGATATTTCTGATTATTTCCACCAATTTTGACCCCAAAAACACGAATTAGGTACGCTCATTTTTTTTCGAACTATCTTTGATCATTGATAGTGCCATTTAATTGTCTTGATTCACCTGTTGACAATTTTCTAGTGTTATTATACAAACTGATGGTGATTTCAGGCAATTTCCCAGGTTTTTGACTCATAAAAAATTGATTTTGGGAGCAGAACCATGGTAGAACCTCAATTTTCCACTCTTTGGTCAAAATTGACTTCATATTCGGTCTTCTTGTACCAAAAAACATGGAAAACGATACCTCAACGCTCATGTTAGTAACATGTTAGTATAACACAAAAACGCTGCAAAGTCCTTGTCACATGGGTTTATTATTCTACTGGACATATCTACAGAAATGTTGGCTGTTCATTTATCGTTTCTTTCATGCGTAATAATCGAAATAGCTATTTGTGATGGTTTCCATTAATTTTGGCCCCTAAAACACAAATAAGGTACGGCTCCTTTTTTTTTTTTTAAACTATCTTCGATCATTGGTAGTGCCATTTAATCGTCTTGATCCACGTGCTGACTATTTTTTCAGTGTTATTATACAAACTGATGGTGATTTCAGACGATTTCCCAGGTTTTTGACTCATAAAAATCAATTTTGGGAGCTGAACATTTAGTAGAACTCAATTTTCCACTCTTTGGTCAAAATTTACTTCATATTCGGTCTTCTCGTCCCCGAAAACATGGAAAACGATATCTCAGAAGCTCATGTTACTGACATGTTGCTAAAACGCAAAAAGTACCTATTTTTATACCCATTTTCACTCATAACATCCCTCGGTATATTCCGATCGGGCTGCAAAGTTTAGGGACACAACTAGGGCCCAAATGGAGCATGTGTGCGAAAGAACGAATTTTTTAGACCGAAAATGAAGCCGGTACACGTGATACGGCGGACGGCGTACGGCGGACGGCGGACGGACATTGCATTTTTGGAATCTACTCACGTTGAAATGTAAAAGAACAAATTTTGAAGGGGTTTTATAAAAATTTTTTGCTGAGCGATTACATAGGTGTATTATTCACAGAATAATAAACCAAAACTGACTAGAGGTAAATGAGGTGAGCTAGCTGGTAGTGAAATTTGTAGTGATTCTCGTAAATATATAGCATATCGCTAAAGCTTTTAAATTTCAAGCTGGCTCCATTTTTATAAAGTGATTCGCACCAAGTTCTTGACTGAACATGTACAACAGAGATTGTATGATTATCAAACCTGAACATTTGGATATTTTTCAATATTTTCTAACAAAAAGTCTTTCCGAGTGTGTTTGCCCGTTTTTTGTAGGCGATTCACTACATTTGAGGGGGGGGGGGGGGGGGCTCTACAAAATCTTAATTTTTTGTACAGCGAAAATGTTGTTGAAAACTCGATTACGGGAAGTCCCTATTATAAATTTATCAGTGTGTTCATGTTTGACCTTCCAAATGAAATACCTGCAACTAGTAGTGCCGCTACTCCAGCTGAGCACCTTGATCAGTATGGTTGATTACAATTACTGGAGTTTGATGGAAGAAGAAACTGCCTTTCAAGTACAGTACTTGTGTGCTACGTCAAGAAAACAGTCATAAACTCGATGATGTACTGTTTCGTCAATATTGTATACAGGAAATCTAAACCCTCCAACTATAGTTTATTTAGATAACTAGTCCTCTGCCAAAAGGCTGCAGATGAAGCAGAAGCGAGTCTACGATTTGATTTTTAACTGGGAAATCGTGATTACAACAACCACGTTCATGCTTGGTGAGGAAATGATGGGATAATGTCCCCATCCGCACGCACGCACGCACACACAGATGCAAGCACTTATATAGTGTTTATCACGAATTTGGCTTGGAATGATCTGAAAGAATTTTGTTCGTGGTTACTTGTCTCATTCCAGCTACTATCATGAACAGTATATCATTCACAAACCTCCTAGCTTCTGGGAGGTGTCTCTAAAAATCATCTTGCAGACAATGGCACATAGCAAGGTCGAACTATGATACTGCGCAGGTAGATGAGCAATTACTGTCAAATACACAAACCTATTTTGCTTCCGAGTCTGCGAAGCAGCGGAAGCCTTGTGTTCACTTTCGTGAGCCAAAAAATTTTTGTCTTCAGAAATCAAAATTTCCACTTGCATTTTGCGTTTCAAAGCCTACTGAACAAATTTGGTTCCGTGTCTGTCGGTCTGTGGGTCTGTGAGTCTGTGAGTCTTTCTGTCCGCATTTCCTTGTTACAGCCATAACTTCCACGATTTTGAATTGATTCAGCTCAAATTTTGAGGGATGGTGCGGATAAGGCCCCTTGAGGTCCCATACAAATTTCAACATGATTGATCCAGCGGTACGCCCTGCGCATGCGCTAACGTTAAATTCAACAAACACGCATAACATTCACAATTTTGATTCAATTTCGCTCAAAATTTCAAGGGTTGTTTGGGCAAGGCCTAGTGAGTTCCAGTATGAATTTCAGCATGATCGGACCCTCGGTGCGCTCTGCGCATGCGCTGGCGTGAAATAGATTCAATTTCCTTGTTACAGCCGTAGTAACCAAAGATTTCACCCAATTTCAATGTAATTTTCAGGGATTAAGCGGGTAGGGCCCATTGAGGTCCCATATAAATTTCAACATGATAGAGCCAGCGGTTCGCCCTGCGCATGCGCTAACGTGAAATTCTTCAAACACGCATAACTTTCGCAATTATGTATAATGGACGTAATGTATTATGAACGTAATGTTATGTAATATGTATATTTCATGTAATGTTATGTAATGTAATGTTATGTAATATGTATATTTCACGTTATGTAATGTTATGTAATGTAATGTAATGTTATGTTATGTTATGTTATGTTATTTTGATTCCGAGTCTGTTCTATTTTATAATGGGTCACTCTGATTGTGACGAGGAAGCTCCTGTGCCATCACCTTGGCAGTGTATTTTTCTTATTTCTCTTTTTTTTAATTTGGTTGGATTCGCCGGTCATTTGAACGGACATCGATAAGTACGTGGAAGCATAGTGGTCGCCTCCGAATATGGCAACTTTCCTAGCACAATAATTTATTGCAAGTTCATACCATTGATTACCTGCTGTCTTGCCGAAAAGTACATTATGAAAGCGCATTTCAGGGAAGAACCATGAACATATCCCTACCCGATATCTGCCATCATTACGCTATGCTTGATTATCGCTTCCCAAGAATGGATTTAATAAAAAGGTGGCCTCCGATGCGCCCGCCTGAGTAGCAGTAGTAGTATTATGGAGCGCCCGCCTAAGTAGTATTATGGAGATCACCAAATGGTAACCTAAAGCGAATATAGGAGAACACAACCCTTTGTTTGACTATCTGGTTGAAAGGTGGCATTCGTTTGATGTCGCTTTTCTTAACCTCCAGGACAACAGTCGGAGAAAAGCAGCGCTCTTCTGATTGCAAAGAGTGTTTAGTCCTGAATGTCAGTGATTAAGAATGAAGTTTGTTTATCAAAGATGGAGACTTGAGGACTTGCCGATCGTATTTTAGGAAGGTACGAAAGAGGAAGAATCGATATGTTGGCAGTGTACCAAGAGGAAGAACACAAACAGGTCACTGGGTTCCCCTCTCTCCATCTCTCTTCAAATACTAATATTAACTCTTACCCTTTTACTACGTCTACCATCCAATGAAACTAGCCTTCGGAAATGGCTGACCCCTTCAAATGCAAACGATTTCTTCAGGATCAGTCATAAGCCGAGCTGAAATACGCATGAAAGCAACGCCGAACGGATGGGATGCATCCAAATTGAATCAACTGGCTGGAGCGTAAACCAAATCACTACATGTTGATTGTAGTGGTTTGATTGTAGTTCATAAGCCGAGCTGAAATACGCAAGAAAGCAACGCCGAACTGATGGGATGCATCCAAAAATGAATCAATTGACTGAAGTGTAAACCAAAATAAACCTTTGAAACGATGGGCATACGAATTTTGATTTCCACCCGCTCCTCAACAGTTGGAGACAACATTCCTTTCCTAAACTATATATATGCATTATGATCCCCAAATTTCACTAAATTTTAAACCCGACCTAGCCATTCCAGTTGAGAATAATAATAATAATAATAAATCAATACCGTTCATCGGAGCATCACAATTACCTACTTACCAACTTTGTCTCAGTAACAACTCAGACTGGCAGTTATCGTCATTAAGTTACAATAGAATGGATGATATTTATGGAAGAAGCAAAGCGATTTTCAATATTAAAAGAAAAATGGTCAGCAGCTACTGGGAAGACTTGAATGAGAAATGGAAGTGGGTCGGAATCTGCTCCTTTTGACCTCAGAATCGGATTCAGCACCCTCGAAAACCCCTGTATTCCAATTTTCAGCTCCGAAATCTGTGTAGTTTGGTGGGAATATGCTGAAGAAAAAAGGCGTGACGTCATCTGGAATGTATCTCCTTCTCACTTGGTTCCCACATGCGGGAGCGAGAGCGCAATACGTACCAGATGACGTCGCACACTTTTTCTTTCTCTTTCTTCACCCATTTCCGTTCATTTCCTTCCCGTAATGTAACACCTTTTTGGATAGCTCTCCGTTACTGTCCAGTCGGCAGGGATGTTGCCGCAAATAAATCGGAAGTTAATGACATTTTAGTATGCTGTGTATATTATACATGATCAGTAGTGACAAGCCCAAGTTTTCGACCTCGAGGACCTTGTCGTAAATTGGGGCCCTAAATTTTCGGCTTTTTCGGGGTTTACTCCGGGTTTTTTTTTACCAAATACTTACCAACCTTATATCGCTTCAATGAAAAGACAATTATTCTAAATTGACAAAAAATTGCAAAATGCGTTGGTTTTCGCCCAAAAAAAACTTCCAATTTACACGTAAGAGGGGTGCTTGGGTGCTTCTAATTCATGAACTCCGTAGAGTAGGCAACCGGACGTTACTCTGTCGTTCGTAGAAACCAAACAATCGGGTCTCGAAGGAAATCCCCGTACACTTCGGAAGAGGATGTTTCGGCGATTTTAACATAGCCTATGTCCGTCACAGGAACTCGCTGATCCCGTTGAGACCACTCTCAATAAAATCGGTCAAGTGGTTTACATGTTTTTAGGTAACGTACGCAAACACTCGGTGTTTTGTATAGAAGACTAGCATTTATAGCTTCGCCCGGGCGATTCAATGCGTCTGGCGTCAAAAATGGTCCATTCAAATTCACGTTACTCGGTGGATTCATAGAAACCAAAAACGTCTGCCAAGTCCAGTAAGCAGTATATCTTCCTCACCAATGTAACATGTACGTATCTAATTAGTTGGTGGGTCCATTCGGTGGATAGATGGAGAATTGACGCGCCTACTACTCTCCAAACCTCGTCGCTTCACGATGATGTATAGGGTAGTTGTGGGCTCTAGAAAGATTTGATTGGCGCATGCGGAGACGAAAGCTACAGTCGAAATTTGATGAAATTGATAGCGAACCATCAGGGTACTATTCTGCACCTACCCTATACAACTTTCAGCTCTTTTCGACGTTTTCTACGGTAAATATGAGCTTTAGAAGGATTTAACGTTTGCGCATGCGCAGATGAAAGTTGCAGTACTATTTTAATGAATTTGATGTGGACCATCTGATGTGGCTAGACCCGTATCTACCCTCCGAATTTCAACTCATTACGACCATTATTACTTCGTATAGTTTTGCCCGGGTCAAGGAATTGACCAGTCAGACAGACACGGAACCAAATACGTTCCTTCGTGTCTGAAACGTAAAATGCGAGTGGAAATCTTTCTCGACTCTTTTTACGACACGGCTCTTTTTCTCGACGATTTTTCTCGGCACGAATACAGGGATTTCCTACCTTCGGTAGTCAGGAACCAAAATCGGGTCGCGAAGCAAAGCCCCGTTCACGTCGAAAGCGAACGTTTCGGCGATGTTACCACTGCCTACGTCCATCTCAGGAACTCGCTGATCACGTTGAGATCACCCTCATTAAAATCTATCGAGCGGCTTAGACGTTTTTAGTTAGCATACGAGTTAAGTGCGAGTTACGATTAACTTGGTTACAGAAAGAGGGCCGTGATGTTTTTCTGTAACCCCAAATAAACGTAACTCGCACTTCAGCTCTAGGTGGTGAAACCCACCATTGCAGTTTTATATAAACGATTAAAGAGTAAGTAATGTTTATATTAAGAAATTTCATTTGTGTAATTTGCTTTTATACTGCTTTTTAATTAAATAATTTAGTTCGAATATGACTGTGTGTTCACTCTTGAAACCAACATTCCTCTATTGAAAGCATTTGTAGGAGAAAGGGAGGTTGTCAACGTTGTTAAACATTGATAATTTGAAGCACCTACCAGTATCCCTTCAAAAATGGTTTAAAGTGGAATTACATGGGAAAATAATTGGGGGGGGGGGGATTTTAGGGGGCGAAGATTATTCTTACGTGTAAAATCGAAGTATTGGGACGAAAACCAACACATTTTGCCATTTGTTATCGATTTAGAAAAACTGTCCTTTCTTTGAAGCGATATAATGTTTGCATTGGTTATTTTAAAAATTTTTAGCCAGTACAAATTGTACTGGTTAAACTTTTTTTAAATACCAAGTAATTTAACGCTATACAAATTCAGTACCAGGAAATTTAACGCTCTACAAATTTAATACCAGGAAATTTAATGCTCTACAAAAAGGAACGTTTTTCGTAAGAGAAAGTAGTTATAAAGGAAAAACCGAAGAAAAATCGAAAGTTCAGCGGTCCCCTCACCCAGAAGTTACCACAATGTCCTCGAGTTCGAAAACTTGGGATTATCACTACTGACCATGTATATGGAGCATTAAACTTCTGATTTATCAACGGCAAAAGTACCTGCCGACTGGACTATTAGACCTACAATGTAAAAGAATAAATACAAAAAATCGCGTTCATTCCTCATTCCACAGTCATTTATAACTGAGGTTGTTGCTTTGCAGATAGCAATGTACCTACTGGAGATATGTTCGGAGTTTCGAATGACATTGTGTCGACGCTTCTTGAGAAGAGCGGCCTCTGGGCCATGTAGACTGTGATTTACATTCATCGGTCAGATCAATAGAAACCCGTTGAATTAGTTGAGGGCTTGTCCACAACAATACCGGATCAAGCGATATAACAAATTCGGAACACATGTGAAACGCATTCGCCTCACGTTATTTCCTTCAACCGGAAATGTAGAACCTGATTCCGTTGGGAATCTTTATTATTCAAGCAACACGTAGATGGCAACACCTTCTTACTTAAGACGGTGTCTGCCGGCAGACGCGGCGATTCGTTGTAGTGCACATACTAACCACATAAAGCGTCCATGTAATCCACTGGGACATGAAATCAGAAATTTACACTCGTGCAGCATGACCAGTACGACCATTTGAGTGAATGTTCAAAGTAACACCTACTTAAACAATTGAGCCTTTTGAAACACATGAAGTAAGTAGTTATGGTAATTTACAGCTACGTAACCCGATGATCTAGCGATTCTGACCCACAAACACTCGAATTCGACCCCCCCCCCCCCCCCCCCAGAAAAAGTACTTTTGACAATTGCAATAGCCGTTTTCCCAAGTCACCATTCTATACCACGTTTGTTCTATATCAATTTGTCGAAAAGCAAGAGATATGGCTGAAGGACAGTAGTTGTAGGTAGGAACTTCGAATCGCTGATCCCTGTGGTCGTGCTGAATGACTAGAACTTTCTTCTAACACATCGCCGATTAGCCTGGATTCTCGTCAGATCCAGACGACTACCAGTCATTAATTATTGAAACATTGCAACAGCTGGAAAAGCGGCACTGTATTGCTCTTATCTGGCCCTCTTCTACGACCTGCTCAACAATAAACTCGACTGCCCGCCTATGCCCCCCCCCCCTCCCCCCCCCCCGGTTGACTCTCCGCATCACTGCTTGTTCTCGACAGATCTTCCACTTCACATTTTTAGCCACCAACTATGAAGGAGTGAGCCTCCATCATCCCTCAGCCAATTGACGATCCACAGAAATTAGGATTATTTTCAATACTCCCCTCTTCCAGAATGATTGCAGCTTACACAAAAATGCCTCCCATTGAAAAATGATTGCCTCTTACAAAATGATGTTTAGTTGGCTCAACTCTGTTTCACCCTTACCTTCTGTACCTACCACATTACTTAAATATCTCCCTTGTGTCTTTTCTCTAATCTACGTTCCAGACTGATGAACTGATGACAGATACATTGTGTAGTTAGGCTTAATCGGCTCAATTACGAATGAATATTTATTTATTTTATTTATGTTATTTTTTAATTTATTTTATTTATTTTATTTATTTTATTTATTTTATTTATTTCATTTATTTTATTTATTTTATTTATTTTATTTATTTCATTTATTTTATTTATTTTATTTATTTCATTTATTTTATTTATTTTATTTATTTTATTTATTTTATTTATTTTATTTATTTTATTTATTTTATTTATTTTATTTATTTTATTTATTTTATTTATTTATTTTTTTATTTTTTTATGTTATTTATTTCATTTATTTTATTTATTTCATTTATTTCATTTATTTTATTTATTTCATTTATTTTATTTGTTTCATTTATTTATTTTTTCTTATAAGTTTTTTTACTGAAATGGAAATAGTACAAGGAAAAGATCTGGTGGGTTGAAGTGCTCGTTGATAGAGCTCCCCAACAAACAGTTCTTTTCTCAGCCCAGTTGCTGTCTCCAACGTTTCAGGTGGCAATAAAAGAATTTTAATTTTCTGGAGTATAGAAGTTATTCTGATCAATAGATTTCATACGGTCTAATACTTGGACAAAAACGCGGGAAAGTCCTTGTCACATGGGTTTATTATTCTATTGGACATACCTACAGAAATCTTGCTGTTCATTTATTGCTTCTTTCATGCGCACTAATTTAAATAGTGATTTTTGATGGTTTCTACCAATTAAGGCCCCCCAAAAACACGATCTCGGCTCCTTTTTTCCCCTTTTTTTTTCTTTTCTTTTTTTTACAGATTGTTTTTGACCATTGATAGTGCCATTTACTTGTCTTGATTCACCTGCTAATACTACGTCTAGTGTTATTATAAAAATTTATGGTGATTTCAGAGAATTTCCCAGGTTTTTGACTCATATAAAATGAATTTCGGGACCTTCGTTACAACCTCAATTCTACACTCATTGGTCGAAATCAACTTCATATTCGGTATTCTCGCCCTAAAAAACATGGAAAACGATACATTACAAGCTCGGGTACACTAAAACCTAATAGAAAACACTCGAAAACCCCTATTTTCACCCATTTTTCTCCCATAACACCCCTGGGTGTATTCCGATCGGGCTGCCGAGCTTTGGAGCACATCTAGGACCCAAATTTGTTCCCAAATGGGGACCCAAACTGTGTGCGGAAGAACAACGATTTTAGACCAAAATTTAACGTAAATTAAGGCTGAAACTTCGTTAGAACCTCATTTTCCACTCTTTCGTCAAAATCGACTTCATAAGCTCATGTTACTCAAACACGAAAAATACCTATTTTATACCCATTGTTCACCCATGACACCCTTGGGTAAATTTCGATCGGGCTGCAAAGGTTGGGGACACAACTAGGGCCCAAATGGAGCATGTGTGCGAAAGAACGAATTTTTTAGACCGAAAATTAAGTACCTAGTTATGCGTGATACGGCGGACGGCGGACGGACATTGCATTTTTGGAATCTACGAACTTTGAAACGTAAAAGAAAAACGCTGCAAAGTCCTTGTCACATGGGGTTTATTATTCTACAGAAATGTTGGCTGTACATTTATTGTTTGTTTCATGTGAAATAATTGAAATAGCTATTTCTGACGGTTTCCACCAATTTTGGCCCCCAAAACACAAATTAGGTAGGTACGATCTTTTTTTTTTTTTCAAATTAACTTTGATCATTGGTAGTGCCATTTAATCGTCTTGATCCACGTGTTGACACTTTTTCTAGTGTTATTCTACAAACTGATGGTGATTTCAGACGATTCCACTCCTTGGCCAAAATCGACTTCATATTCGATCTTCTCGTCCCCAAAAACATGGAAAACGATACCTCAAAAGCTCATGTTACCCACATGTTGCTAAAACGCAAAAAGTACCTATTTTTACACACATTTTCACTCATAACACCCCTGGGTATATTCCGATCGGGCTGAAAAGTTTCGGGACACAACTAGGGCCCAAATGGAGCATGTGTGCGAAAGAACGACTTTTTTAGACCAAAAATGAAGCCTGTACACGTGATACGGCGGACGGCGGACGGACATTGCATTTTTTGAATCTACGCACCTTGAAACGGAAAAGAAAAAAGTTTGAGGGGGGGTTATAAAAATTTTTGCTGAGCGATTACATAGGTGTATTATTCAGAGAATAATAAACCAAAATTTTGAGGGGGTGTTATAGAAATTTTCTGCTGAGCGATTACATAGGTGTATTATTCACAGAATAATAAACCAACACGAAGTGTAGGATAGTTTTTATGTTAAGATATGTTTTGGATAGTTATCTACATGGAACATTAATGTGGAAATTAAAAAATATTGTTGATAGTCAGCCATTGTTGATTTGACCTATACTCACCTTTTCGCTTCAACATGAAAGTTTGGCAATCATGAGAGAATGTGCAAGGTTGTTCGGGACAGCCGAAACAACTTTTTTCAGTATGTCTTCGATAAACGATCACTTCACGATAGTTCTTCTCATGACACCATCGTCACCTAGCAAGTCGAAAAGAATCTAAAGGCACGCAATATGTCGACTTCCACTATCAGTCGATTTAGCGCGTTGGGGGACGACGGAACTGCTCTCACCAAGGACGCCGTGAAAAAAGAAATTTATTATCAAATCTGGCCAAGTAGGTATTTGTCCCGCCACGAGTTCACCTTCGAGTCTCTTATATCCGACGAGCGGGATCACGGTGTCACTAAAACATGTTTCCCTCCTCTCGTCGTACATACCTACCTTATAATTGTGACTCAATCGACAAAGCTCATCGCGCAGTGCTTCACTATCCACTTGCAAAATTACAACACGAACGGATAACCAACCTACTTATATTAGTCATCACTCATTTTAACGTATTAGCTTCTTCTGGTAAAGGTGGGAGCAGATATATGATATACTTACAGAGTGGAACGTTATGATAGGACCTTATGAAATGAAAGCTTAGGAGAGAAGTTCTTGAGATAATTGATGTTGAAAACATAATATGTATAGATCTATGCAAAATATTCATCAAAACTTGCATCAATAATGTTTGCTCTATGTCCTGTATGTTTCGTCCCGCACTCCTCCATCCTGCTAACGAATTACACCATTGTCCGCTCCTACAATCACAATATTCACAGTCTATAAAATTGAATAATATGATTTAAAATGAAAGTTCAAGTTCACAAAGAAGTCATTGATGCCTGGGTTCGAGGGATCCGAAAATTTCATATTATGCTAATTATATTTTGCATTCATAACAATTTTCTAAACCCCCGATAGTACCATTTCAAAAGACTCATTACGCTACAACCTGTAGGTATTAAGAACAACCTGGTTGCGTTTATTTACACTTGGCAAAGATGTTGAAAAAATTAAGGAAATCAGCCTATGGAGTCAATAACTTTTAGGACTGCAGTAATCTTTTCCCATGATGAATGGATGGTGTGTGACCACTGAACGCGTGTATTGGTTGTCGTTCCTAGAAAGCAATTCCTTCCAGAAAAGACTGAACCGACATTCGATCACAAGCCGGAATTTCTTTGAAACGAAAAAGCATATTTCGATGCTCAAACGCAATGGCAAAATCAGACTGCCTTGCCCCGAAGGTACGTGATGGTACAGGATAAATTGATTGAAGTGGAAAATCCTCTTATGACAACACATTGTAGGTGGGATACGTACAAGCTAAACACTGACGTCACACATATTGGCAGGAAAATAATTCGGGTGTTTCCGTTGAGCTGCCAAAAGGCGAGCCGCCTAAACAGCTCACTGCCAACAAAATAATTTATCCCAAGTGTACGAGCTACACCTCGGCCGTGGCCGTGGAAAAAATTCGGCAGATCCCTCGCAGACCCCTCGCAGTACGCGACAGCGCTGTGTTTTGTGTGTTGCGTATCTTTCTCCGTAACTTTTTAACTGGCTCCAATTTTTTTTTTTTTTTACAATTTTCAGCAGAAACGAAACCAACATTTGTCATGAACTGTTTTTAGCAGTTAAGGCGGTTAGCCTGAAAGGCACTGTTGGTATAAATATGGTCACATGGTGTGCGAGTCAAACAACTCGTTCACTATGGGCATTGCCCAAAGCACTAGGCAGTTCCCCTTGTGTTACCTACGTATTACTAGGTAATATTAATATCGTTTTGAAACGCTTTCACGCATCCCACCATTGTGGTATATAAGTAAGATCTAGGTTCAGGAGGTCTCCATACTTACAGATGCAATGCCCACATGTGGAGTTGGTACACACTCGAACGCCATAACACGTATTCAAGTTCCTCAAGTTGAAGAGATTTGATGCTGGAAATGGGCTGATATAGGTTTTTGGGGAACTGAATCTAATTTTGTAGTAAAAAATGCTAAATTCATATTCCACACCCACCTCCTATTGCTAGAGAAATGTCAAATGCGAACAGAACTCTCTGACCGAATGAACGGATTGACAGGTACCTAACAAGGAATGCGGAACCCACATTACTCCACTCAAAACTCTATCCATATCAGTTTGAAACTATGTTAGTTCATCAACTGGCTGCTAGTTCACTCTTATTTGTGATTCAATTTGTTTGAGTACGACCACAACAGCAACTAAACATTCACTAAACTACTTACTAGTAACACTTACCTACCCCTTTCTCCTCGCAGTGACAGACAAAATGCGAGAAGAAGAAAAAATTAATTGGCCATACTAACAAGCACTAGAAACCGCACTGATGTAATCAGGTACTGAATAAAAGCGCGTAACAGACCTGTCATTGTCATGTGACAACCTCAAAACTAACCGACTCTGCCGGTTTTAGCGGGCAGCCAACAAAGATACGAAGCAATCAGATTCGCAGTCGATCTTGACTAGAAAGTAGAAAAATGTTATTTTTCAAACCGAATTGGCGATTCGGTGAATGGCAATAATTCTTTCCCTCTCTCGGTAGAACGAGCTATCGCAACATGTTTTGCGGCCATACTGATACATTGGAGATTAGACAGTTCTTTAAAACTAACTGAAGCAAACTATTTTTCGAAACAAATTCATCAATTAAAACGCAAAGTTTGGGGTATTTTATGCAGAACCTGTTCAAACTGTATTTAATTCAGTGAGCAAAAATCTTGCCGACTAAGAAATTGGTTTTCTTCAAGTAACGAACTGAAGTAACCAACCAATAAACAGCGGTTTCTGCCTACAAAGAAGCTTGGCTTCAGTCTCCTGTACTCAGATCAATAACAACTCAGAAGAACGAGTGTTGTTTCACTCATCAGTGAGCGAAAACCAATTCCCAGAAAATCTAGTACAACACCCTTCCAGCACTCCTGATATGACGAACGTTCAAATCTCCGGAATGAAGTCACCGATGCTCTCAAACCTTGACAGTTGGACATACAAGAGGTAGAGACGTCTCCGTACCAGAATTCAAAGCCAGGTTAGGTTTTCTAAATTGCCTCATTGGTAGCCAACGACTGGCGCCCAATCCCCTCAGACCTGAGTCACTCCACTCGTTTAATTGGGGTATACGCTCGTATTCGGAACATTCGCAGCCATTCTAATGAATTAAAAATATGTTCTCATCCTTCCGAAATTTGTATTGTACATGCACACGAACGATATTCCAGAAGTTGCAAAATGCGCGCCGTATTTTATTTATTGCTACCATGTATTCGTGCCAACCACTGATTTATGTATGAAATTAAACAAAGAGCTAAATTAACTAAATCATTGCATTAATTGGTGGCGTGATTGATTCGAACACTATACTCAGCTGAACGACAGGTTATTGAGAATTCTTACGATTTTAATACCTCCACGTAATTTTAGCGTACGTGATTGAAAAGCTGATGTCTGACATGTAGGAGTTTCGATGTTGTAGAGCTAACCACTATTCCTAACTATATTTCCGTATATAAAGGACGAAATCTGACACGGTTTCCATCCTGTGATACTCCAATACTGTCCTGAATTTTACCCGTCTAATCATCCCGTTCCTCATACCTTATGATTGGTTTCAAACAACTTCTCTAGGTAGCTTGACCATTTTTGATTTCCATCAGAATGGGACTGTCGTGACAAATGGAAGGTTTAGTATTGGTGGAGGAAAGGCTCATGGCAGCCCATGTACCTTCGAACAAGAAGTAAGCTGCTGCATAAATTTTTAATGAGGGTGAAGCACAACTGCATGACACTGCAGTACATCAGAGATGGGAGATGGATTATACCGGACCCGTGGTTGAGCGAAATCCTAGATTTATGATTAAACTAGATCCTGCTCACCTTGAGTATGCTATCCTGCAAGATCAAATTCTCCACCGCACGGCGGTGAACATGCGGCAGTTGGAATTTCTCGAGATTTGCTTTTGACTTGGACTATAATTATTGTATGTAGGTACAATGTGTCATCGAAAGCTCAGAAAAAATGTCTCGGCGACCGAAGAGTAAAACGGTGTAACATACCCATGTATTTCATAGACGTACAGGTTATTTATATGTACCATTATCACAACCTACTTGGGAACCAGGAAAAATTCCTGTACCTCAGACGAAATAACGGGTATTTCGATTGATGTAAATGATTTTATCAATATTAAGGAAACGTACAGGTCTTAGACTACCTGAGGTTGAGAAAGAGTTTTTCACTCAATCATATTCTTGGTTTATTCTTCTATATTCAGTCGAATCTAGGGCTTCAATTAGGGCTTTTCCCAACCATAATCGACGTAACTCTCCTTCTAGTGGCTTTTGGAACGGTTCTCGATTATTCCCTTGTCATGAAAGTCAAATCATCCAGATGGGTATTTTACCACAGTTACCTAGACAATTTTAATTTCCTAAACAATTTGATTTGATAGGTGATCGGATATGGCGTTGGAGATAACGACAGGCGGTCTGGACACTGGCGAGAAAACTAATTTAGTAAATTCTCAACTCCATTTGAATCCGTCGATATTAATTTGATCAATACTTTTTTTTGGGACTGAGTTTGTATGTTTGTGTGTATTTTGTATGGTTATACTTCTTTAATAACATTACCATCTACACATCAAACACATATTACATCAAATGTATATTCCTTAAGGTTCCCTTTCCTATGTTCATTGCTGGAATCAACTTCTAGACATTTATCAGCAGTGGGCAGAACACCACGTCTTTTTAAAAAATTAGTGCACATTTCGTCATTGTAAAGTACACATCTGTAGAAGTCGATAAAATGATCCATTTTTATAGCTGAAGAAACGGTAACGGAGTTGAGAACATTTGCATGGAACAAACCGAATGAGATGCTGAAATCCGCCAAAGTCATGACGAAGTCATTAAAAATGTACAAGAGAGCAACTGAGATACACTGCGATCCGACCGACCCGTAGGTAGATATCACCGAGGACGTAGATTACATACGATGCGTTCAACGGTCACGTAGATGACATACAAACCCTGCTCTTTTTAGCGAATTTTCGAAGAAAAGGAAGCTATTTTCTTTTCTTTTTACATATTAACTAATCATGACATTTGTTTGTTCACATACAAAGCACGAACATATTACTGACAATAAGTTTCGCCAAGTGGGGAGAGGGGATTACTATCTGGAAGTGACCAAAGAAGGATCTGAAGGATTTGAGGCAGAATTTAGAGGGTAAATTTTAGCGCAATCTATTTTAGCACTAACGAAATTAGAAACACTGAATGGATAAATAGGAAAACTTCTGTTTTTGAATAACTGTACGTTTACGCAACTTATTTTGAAAATTAATGTTGGATGACGCGATATCAGAATTGGAACTTTTATCAAGACTTGTGATTTTTGAAACTCCTGAAAACTAATTTGGCATTTGTAATAACCAGATGTGTGTGGAGACGCCACAGATCCATGGAACTCACAAAGTAAAAGGATGCTTCAATGCAGAAAAGATGTAACTTACGTCACTACTTCATGCCACTACCAGATCACTACCATCGACATTACTGGCATTTGATAAATGCGCCATTCAATCGCCTTTGTGAAATTCGAATCAGCTATCGAGGATACGTGCATGATACATGACACCCGATAACCATCCGGCCACACTCCCCATTACGGGCCCTGCTGGGCCAGTCGCGTCTCTGCTGACGATTTCCAATAAAACTCCAAGGGAACCGCCGTAATGGAGCCCCGTTCAAGAGGTAAAGATTTGTATTGGAATGCGCACTGCACGCTAACGGATCGCTACCTTGGTGTCCTTCAAGAGAGTTCCCCTTGACAAGAAGTGGAAGGCGTGGGTGATATTAACATAATATAAACGTTCCAACCGCCGTGAATACCCATGTTTCACTCAATTAGAGCATGAGTCCGCCGTGTTGCATTTACATTCGCCTAATATTTTTGGTTCCCAACTGAGTAAGAATAGGAAAAACGCAGGTTGTCAGAATAAAAGTTAATAGTAACTTTCTTGGTATCAAAGAATGACGAGTCATAATCTTGGATTTTTCGCTGTTTTCGTTGTCTGAAGAACGAGAAACCTTTGCAAAACCGGAAATTACCGAATTCAGGAGAATTTTGCAATAATTACACAATTATTTTTGTATTCCTCCAGCAGTTCTCGAGTCGTTTGTGTTTTCAGTGAAGATGGGGGCGGTCAGGCTGAATCGCATCGCCTTCTTAAGTGGTGATAATATCGCTAATCTAGAAGGAGGACTCTCGAGGGTCAACCGTCACTATTCTCACTCTACCACATCCTCTAGTACCTATCCGTTGTATACTACATAAATATTATTATATACTAGTACATAATTATGTTGTTAGGCAATATTCTGAGATTCACCATTTTGCTTCATTAAAAAAAAAAATCCTTCGCGACTCCAAAGGAGATTATTAAAAATCTAAAGGGTTATTTCCGCTAGTGTAAGAAGTGAACTCTCGACGGCCTGATGATGATTTTTTTACATCGAAAGCGCTCGCCTCCAGTACTCAACCAGCTAGTGACGACGGACTCCTCCGGGAGGTATGGTAATATTACCGAAGGAGAGGTTCGTGGTATGCTAAAGGCATTCTAGCAGGTATCCCCATGTGAGTCCAGACGTGCATTTTACAGATATAATATATAATGATTATGAAGGAGAGAAAAAAGTGACAACATAATTATGTAGGTCGGCAATAAATGGAAATTGATAAATGAGGCTTTTCAATTTTCAAATTGAAAAGGCTCATTTTTATATTTCATTACGGGGGGGGGGGGGGGGGATAAAATCCAGTCAAGCAGCATGCCTTGAGGAGCGAATTTTCAAAGAAATAGTTTGGGAAATTGAGAATTTAAATTAATGGTTTTGGTTAATGGTTTGGAATTGTCATTAATGGTGCACCAGCAATCATTGCGGCCTGACTGAGCACTTGTTGAGACCAAAGTGGCACTTCATGCAGAAAAATTATGTCAAAAATCATTTCTGGGTGTTTTGAACCAACAAATTGTGATTTTGACCATTCGATGCAGTCTGAACGTGCTGGAACTACTCGCAATCGATTCAGCGCCCCAAAAAACATTATTGAAAACACCCCGCATGCCTAAGTTGCTGAAATCCTTTTTGCTTTGATTTTTGGACCACAATTTGTAAATCTGGACCGCTGCGCACAGTTCGATCGGGCTGAGTAACGAATTATTCATTTCTCTTGCAGGCACGGATTTTTCTGCGCAAGAACAAATTTTTTAACATGGAAATTAAGGAACTTATCGTGCGGAATGACACATATAATGCATATATATATATATATATATATATACGAAAAGTTAAAATCTATAATTTAGATCTCCGATGCATCAAACGGATTTTGGAGGGGTTTCCGGTTCACAGGGAGCATCTCTGAAATGTTGACGACCCAGTTAGCTAAAAAATTTGGCTATTTGATATTTTATCTGTCATTATCATAAAATAACCATTATTCTTTTCTGTAGCCATTTCTGACGACTGTTGCAATTCAGATCTGATCCATTGTATTTAGGTATTTTAACACAAATTTATTATCTACCTATCTAGCATGAAGACATTAGCAGAAACATGATGGCGAGGGGACAGATATGTCAGTACCAATTTTCTTCTATAAATATTTTCTTTTTCACGCACATCATTTTGTGTGTGCTCGATATCGAAGGTTTTTATAGAACACAAGAAAGTATTGCGTTTACCGAAACCGTGTATGTATTCACGAGAATCATAACACTTTTGTAATTTTCACACACTCAGCACAACAAAAAGATTAGTATGAATTCCTAAAATCCACAATTCATCAGTACAAAATATGTGAGTCCGTCCTTTTTAAATGAAAAAATATTACATCCTGAGAAACTTGACACCAACCACATTGTCCTTCGATAACTACGTTTTTTTCCATATGATTTTTCAGTTTCCACAATTCTGACGTCACTGCACACCTCTCGACTGGGCGGGACCCCCCTGCCCACTGTGACGACACAACTGGTTGAAACTTCGAAAAATCATAGAACAAGAACTCTGTACTTATCGTGGTACAGTTCTCAGTATGGAATCTAGCTTCATAAAAAAAAAATATAAACCGCTTTTGTGACCCATGCGCATACCTCCATAGTTCATGGTGAATCTTACGAGACCGTTAAGTGCACGAAACCATTAGGTCGTCAACCACAGAAAACCATTTTCCCAGCTCTTAAGTACACATTAAACTCTCGATTTTCCCAATGAAACAAACTCGTATATCACAAATCCATATCAAGATCCGAGCCAGCTCGTACTGACATACTAAAGGAAAGAAGAAGAACCCTGCAGTGAACCTAATAAAGAGGCGATCAGCTGGTGTAGAGGTTACATAACCTGGTGAATCTGGCCTTGCCAGCCTACAACACTGATTCGGAGAAGGTGGCTGGACGAGTTGTCAACCGGAGAAACAGTAACCAAGGTTTTCTGCGGCTCATCGAGGTGATCCCCAGGCAGGCAGGCGACACTCACCAAACATGCGGAAGGAACAGGTTACGGTCTTTGGCCTATCTACCGTCATTACTCATCACTCCCAAGATCCTTATCAGTTCAACATAATGCTTCAAAGAAGTATGATATTTATAACGAAGCATGAGTAAGTTTAGAAGGATTTAGCACGTATGTAGTGTAAAGAACCGTAGGCCGAATTACAGAACCTAACTTACTGTATTCAGGGACGGGAGCAAGAAGGAAGATTTTCTTATGATTTCACGAGTTGTACACGAAATCATGTTAGGTAAGTACAGAATTCCGATTTGCGGCCGAGAGTTATGTTGTTGCTAGTGGATCTTGAAGGAGATAAAAATATGTTTCGTTAGCGACGTATCCACCTTACTATACGGTTGGAGAATTATGTATCACCTCCACCCCACCTCTCACAAGAAATGTAATAACCAATGGGTTTCCTGACTTAAGAATTTCTGTCAAAGTTGGAATCCATTATACTGGGTGATTCCTTGATAAGACCGGAAAAAAATTGAGTTAAACTTCACTTCAAACGGAGAAGAATCCCGAAACACGGGATTCCAAACATTGTAAATTAGTAGAGAAATAGATTTTTGACTTTTTTTCGTCGGAAAACTGTTATTTCACAAAAACACTTGATTTTCTTTTAAATTTACTCATGTTTTTTTTTTACTTTTGACCCCACTTTTGAAAACTACGTCACGTTATGTCGACCATCAGCATTTCCTAGAGTTCACTACAAATAATGCTTAAGGGGCTCAAACTTATACAAAAGAAGATGACAATTCTGTGAAAACATTGAAAAAAAAGTAGGTTTACTGAAAATACCTCTAGCACTTTGCAAATCTCCTCAAAACCTCCCCAAATCTCAGATTTCCAATGTTGTACTCAATTTTATTTCTACAGTGATATTTATGGGAGAAAACGGAGTGTGAATATTAAAAGATGCATTTTGCATTTGTGCAATTAAAAAAGCAGAGGCCCAGAAATACATGCTGTTTGTACAAAATGCTCTAACAAACAAGCCGAACGTTTTCTTTTTTTTGGGAGAAAATCAAAAACAATCATTAAATCGAATTCCGAACTAAGTAAGTTCAACAAATATCAATATCTGGGACCGATACATGTTGGTTAGGTACACCGAGAAAGAAAACTTCGGACACCTAAAAGTAGAATCTGAACACTTGAACTTTGACTGTGGGCGCTAACACACTCAACGGTGATTGGTATTCAGTGGAGATAGTGCTCTGAGCAAGCGCAGTTTGCCCCACATGGTTATACACATTAATACACTTACACTAAACTGTACTTAGTTCATTTCATAACTATTTTTGCATGAGTCTAAAAGATACAGTGATTTAATTAAAAATAATTACGCTACAAAAATATTTCTAAAGAAGAGCAAACACTTCTACTGACAGCATCTTACTGCGCAAGTATCGAAACTCTGCCTAGGTTATTCATTCAATGAATTCATTAGTCCTGGTGCGATCCATACACGACATAAAATAGTGCGGCTACTGCATACTATTTAAATAAAAAGTATATGTTCGCTGTAACGTATCCGCTTCAGTGGCTGAGAATATAATCTTAGGTACCTATGCACAGAGAACGCATAGGTATATCCGATTCCCATGAGTGGGTTCCGGATGCCACTGTATTCACAGATGAGAAGGGAGAAATATCGCACCCATTACAATACAACGAATCAACGTCATACTGGAAATATGACGTGCATATACCTACTCTCATGCCACATATTTCATCACCAGTTATCTACTATTTACATCATCTTTAATATATAGTTGTACTAAGAAGAGGCAAATAGCTTAATCATAAATATACTGTACACGCGAATTCCCCATATTTACTTACATTAGGTAATTTGTTGCAAATATTGATGCCATAATGTAAGTACTTATTCTATATCGCGGCACTGAACAGCATGAGTAGGTATATTGTAGAGATCCTGCAACCTTGAGTGATGTCATGGAACTGCACACCTAATTACATGATTGTTATAATCGATGTATTAATAGCGGTAACACTGTTTGGTTAGTAAGTAAGTACCGTAATTTCTACATACAAAAACAATTTACATACTAGCAAATGAACGGTCATAAACAAACAGTTATGATAGGATCGTTCATTCAGTTAGAATCCCACTACTGGTGAAAAATCAATTACGAGATAAGGGGACCAAGAAGATTGCTCGGGATGATATAACAACTATTGTATAGTTTCTGTAATTACGGTGGATCATCGAACTTGGAAGATTTAAATAACAAGGAAACCAGCTCAACAGCAGCTCCTCGTCATTCCGAAGACTCTCGAGTTGCTCCTCAATTCGATAATTAAAGATTCCGTACGAACCGAATAGTAATAGTGAAGCGGTAGTTTTTGAAATGAATGGGATTGGAATATTGTGAAAGAAAACATAATTGTGAAAAAGTGGGAAATGAAAAATCTCAGCCGAGCTGCTGGTATATATATCCATCCGAGAACCGGATGTCCTTGACTTTGCTCCTTTGCACTGTAAAGGTGAAGTTAGTAGAATAGCTGCAGACGTTGAGTGGAATCAATCACTGAATATGTCTTCTCGACGAGGAAACGTTGGTTACTACTATAACTGGTCGATGTGAAAATTGTGCGTCAAAGCTAGATATTGTTTACACTTATTGTTTGTTACTGACGATGGTTTGGTCATTGGAAACGGTATAACAGTATATTTTTTGGGTATTAGTGGAAACAGACAACCTTTCAATAACTCAGTTTTTTTTATTTTGAGTTAAACTTGTTTGCTCTAGGCTTCTGGGAGTTCCCTTGAAGGCCTTGCATTTCATTTCTCAAGACAGGAATTGATACGTTCTTTTCCAAATGTTCACAAGCCTTCAGCTCGAAGAACCGTTTTGATTCCTGCTAAGAAATGGAATGATCCATCTGTAGGACTACGATCTTTCGAATTTATAAATTAACCAAAATTTTTTGATAAATTATAAAAATTTGGGAACTTGGTAATTTGACACAATAAACAATTCTGAATAAAAAAAAACGGAAAATGTTCGTTCTAGATGTTATTTCATCCTTTATCATCAAACAGTATGTGCCCACTACCTTCACCTCCTCCCAGAAGGAAAGCTCTGCAATCAATAGAAAAATGCATGTACTAAACACATAGCAAATTCTGACCTATATACACTGGTCCATGCAAAAAGCCTTCAACCTTGCGGTTCACTCAACTCCTTTGTTGTTGGGCTGGACTTTTTTTTACCCCACTAGAGGAACTTGCTCCCTACTACGACTTGCAGTCAAATTCCCGCTTTTAGACGAACTGAAAATGCCCATCGTTAGCTTGCTGTTTGACGAGAAACAAAATTTTCGTTGAAATGCCACGCGTCTTGGACGGTTTTATAATCATGTGGGGAGACAACAGCTAAACTCCCTATGCTTAGTGTACGTACATGTGGAACTAACCAAATAACAATCGCACGATTACACTATGAGTTGAATGATCACTGAACTTCGGTCGGAAAAACACTCTTGGGCCCTCGGATTAATTATTTTTTATAATTCAATTAGGTACGGGGAGCTTGTTCCATTTTCCAACCTACGGAAGCTGTAACATCTAGAGTACTAAGTGAATGAATGTGGTTCACTCATTTTTCTTTTTGTCGTTTTTCAATAGTGGTCAAGCATTCTACTATGAACATGACCAACCTCCAACCTCCGTCCTTTGATACTGAGTATTGTATGGTATATCATTTTTCCCTCCTTAATTTTTCATAAACGAGCTGAATTTTCCGAGTAAATAAGGTTTGAGCCAACGAGGATGTAGAAGATTCCAAATCGGGGGTCCTGATTTTCAAGGAAACCACTTCCGATCCGCTACCAATGGTTGGCTAAAAAATAATGTTGTTGAATCTGGATATTCAGAAAGATTCTAGATTCGTACATTACCGATTGGTTGGTACCAAGTTGGTACCATATTCAACGCCTTGACGATCACTAACCACCTCGAAAGAAGTAAATTTAGTATTAACCTCGACTTCCTCAAGACAGTTGAAAATTGGGGGATCCAATTCGAAAGATGATTATTTTAATCTTGTCAGATGGAAAAAGAAGAGATGAAATAGCGACATAGTTTGGTACAACTGCTGATCGCTCCGAAGGCATTCAAGCCTGCGTTATACATGCTTTCAGTTGGCCTTGATCTTAGCTCACTCTTAGATCCTTCACTCACGAGCTGGTGCCAGCGTTAAGACGTACATAGTCGCATCTACCATATCAAAGAAACTGAATCGAGTCAGTATTACAAAAGGAAATGAGAAAACGTAACGAAGAAAACGAAAACGAGAAGGCATTAGCTTCCTAACCATGTTACGTTTCGAATTGAGTCGTATATATTCGTATTTCAAGATTGTGTATCCATGAATGATTCATTGCAATACACGTAACCATACCTATAAGATTTCAAGTCTTCACCAGCGACGGCGCTAACTTTGTTGCAATCGCAATAATATAATAAACTCATAAATCTATAGTGAATAAATCAGACAATAAACTGACGATTATTTTCGAGTTAGTGGTAGGTCCTTTTCAGAGAAAAATCAACTCCCACTATTCGATTCTACATTGAAAAACGTTTGCTGAAATATGGCATATAGTCATGACTAGGAACGTACCTATGTACCTACTGAAAGTGATAACCACTAAGCACATGACAGAGTTGCCGAAAAATGAGGGAAGTGAAAACCATGGGCCTCAGGTGACAAGACTGTTAAGAAGAGTGGAAGGAATTTACTTGTTTCTACTTGATGTCCCCTTTCTTATAGGTCTGTTCCGATTTCGGATAATTAGTCCATCATCAGCGTTATCTAACCTACAACAGGGCATCATAATGATGATACCAATAATACTACACGGTAACTAAATTATTATAATAATAATACGTTAACTTTCATCTATTTTGTTACGCCATCAATTTTCTTTTCCCTCTATTCAATTTGTACAACTTTGAAAACATATACCTCTTCATTTTGTAAAACTTCATGCCAAAAGTCACTAGAAAAATAAATATAAATAATTTAAAAAAATTACCATATATTAATATTATTACCATAGGTATATTTTTATTATTAATATTTTTTACCAATAGTTACATGAAGATTCAAGTTAAATGTAATGTAGGTATTATTATTGTAATTCAGTTATAGCGTTGTATTATTATATCTGTACTATCTTGTTGATAAGTACAAATTGATATCAGGTTAAATGAAGCTGATGATGGATTAATTACTCATACCGATATTTGTAATAAAGGGAACATCATTATTACTATTACTACACCGCGGAAGGATTCTAAAGTGCAACAAAATAGATGGAAACTATTATTTTCATTAATATACCGTACAAAAACAGTTCAGGGAATTTATGAACACCTTTTGATCGAGTTTTGATCGACACCAATCGATTTTTGTAGATGCCGTCATTTTCGTCCACTGTTCTTGTTTTGAAACCAAAACGGGTGCTCATTATTACCCCGTGGCTTCTGGGGTATATAATTACGAACGACCACTTTGATGTGTATAACTGCAACCCACCGCACCTTTAACAAATTAATACTGAACTTTGGGAGAGGAAAAACCAGCTTTACATGTTTTTTACGAGTTTTTCCATCATACATCCGGGGTTTCTCAAACAGCGCATGCGCAGACGAGTATAATAGTTCTTTCAGAGGCGAAGCGTCAGGGGTATCGGCGTTCTCGGCAAAGACCAAAAAGGGGTTAAATGAATAAACAAAAAATATGAAAACAAAAGAGAAACCGTTCTGAATATTGTTCTTGTTAAATCAACGTGGCTCTTCGAATCCCCACAATAAGCCTTTGAGCTTCATATAGTATGCTAAATTTACTTCATATAGTAGTTCAGTATAGTAGTTCAGTTTTACGAGTTACCTGTTATCGAACTATTCCTGGCCTAAGTTACTACAGTAAGGAAAGGGACTTCCCAACATTGCTGTCAAAAATCTTCAGAAGAGAATAACCTTGACAGATTCTTTCTGTCTTCGTAGGTAGTTTCACCTACGTACCTACCTACTATGTAGTTTCTATAAAATTCATTATATTTTTCGAAGTCAACCGTTCGTTCTATTACTTGCGGCTCCGAGTAAGTGGGGGTGGATGGTCTCACAAAAATTTGATGACAATCAAATGTATGGTACCGTCAAACGCTGCGAAATGCTGTATGCTTATAGGTGGGAAATGCTTCGTTTATAAAAATAAAGGATGTTTAGTTAGTTATTTTGGAGGATACAGTTGTTTGACGTTTTGCAAACACAGCTTTTCTACCATCGGTGAAAAGGTAGTAAAAAATAAAGGCGATTGTATTTTTGTTTCATTACTACGTACCTACCGGAGGTAGAGAAGCTGTTTATGCAAGAAATCAAACCCACTAACCAAAATCCAAACTAACTCCAAATCAACTAAGTCCAAAAATCACTAACTAAACGTGCTTTAGGTTTATTGCAGGTATTTTATCCTAACCGAAATATACCCATTGATGAAAAGCAAAGGTATGACGGACATTTGATCACCGTCAGGTACCTATATTATTAAACATTCATACCTACTTACATTAAGATGATCTCCGCAAACTTACATAGATTTATGGGTGAGTGATATTATAGCCATTTCTCCTTATCAGGTCAAACCACATTTTCCGCGTTTGCTGGCCAGCCGGCGCAACAATGAACCATTTTTCGGGCGATTTAGCAATTGAGCTGGCACAGTACAATATTTGTAGGATTGTACGACATTTTTTTTCGGAATGACAACAAAATAGGAAGGAATAACACCGCGAACTTTCTGGTTTCTGCATCCAATCCGTCCAGCTTTGTTTTTGTTTTGTTATTCGTTTGATTCTTCTTCTTCTTCGAGGTATTTTTGTTATACAGTATGGTAATGCGTTGTTGTCACTTCCGTTGTGCAGAAGATGTTGAAGTATCGCGGAAAATCACGAAAAGGACACTTGTTACATGAATGTAGCGGTTAGTTGATAAGAACCATGGAAATCGGCTTGTCCCCCGGGGATGAGAGGACTGTGACGTCACATGCTCGTCAACCAATCACAGAGCGTATCGCGCAGCTTCCCTTCTCCCGATTTTCACATTCGATTTTAATTACTGCACCAACACTTTTGTCCATATTTGATCACATTTTCGTGAACCGTAGGTGGTCTAGTGTAGAATAGAAAAGGTTTCTTACAGAATTTCAGATGGGTGCAAGTTCCTCATTACGCTCAGTAACCAATCACATCTATTCGAGTTCAACGTGCATCGGCCTTATTTACTTGTATGGTGCTTTCACGCAAAGAAAAAATTGCATAGGACGATTAGGATAGAGTGAAATGGACAATCACCGTTCAACCGCACAAATTATTTGTCATGATGGCCTTTCCTTCCATTCATTACGTCAATTTATAGCTGGTTCAATGAACATGAATGAGAATATCCAACAAAACTCAATTTATGATGAGTTGAAACTTTCACACACCCATCCCAAAGGCATGACACCTGTACCAGATGTGGTTGGTACAAGTATATGATTATGAGTATTTCAACCAAGTAACCGAACGATGAGACTCATTTAATACTCGGAAAATTACAAGAACAGTGCGTTTTTTGTTGTCTTTTTTCAACTAAAGAGTTGGAATGGGTGAGTCGTACCTCGTACCAGGTATACCACCTGATGAAACTAAAAACGCTGCAAATCCCTGCACAACGGTTTATTATTTTGTACAGAATACCCTTCTGTTACAGATCACCGCTCTCTGTATAGATAACCCGTCTATATAATATAATATGTACCTACTATTCTATACATATTATGTAGATCGCAGACCCTCCGTAGGTTAGTACCCAACCCCGTACTCGTTACTAGGTACCTACCTAAATCACGAGTTAAATGTTGCTAAAATAATTCTGTCGAAGACAAACAGTAACTAAAATGGCAAAAAGAAACTCAAGTCCTGAATGGAAATTGTTGATGTGGAATGAAAAAAGTTGCAAGCGTACCTACCAACAAACTCCAGCCCCTTCTGCGTACATGGTATAATGAACCGCTGTGTAATAATTTGCCGTTGTGTAATAATTTACCCATTATAATACTCCAACGTTTGTTCAGGTTTCACTACCTATCAACAAACTCCAAAAGAGCCATCATTTTTCAAATGAAATAATACCTATCACAGAACAACCAACTCGACTTCATACTCCGTGAATATAATCAGGTGCTCCCTAGGAATGATGATCTCGAGCCAATTCCCGATTGTTAGCTCGTCCCTAGTGATGATATTTGGGCTGAATGTATACAATTTCATTCACCCTGCTGTTGAAAAAGCCTGTCGGTGCAAACTTCTGGGCCTTACTGTGAACGAACGGCTGTACGTACAATGCTCCGGGTGGTCTTAAAAAACTCCCAAGTTCGCGAACAATTTAAAACCATAAAAAAGTTCGAGAAAACGGCGTCCTGGAGATTTCAACCCCTATTTTTCACCCATTAGGGATGACTGACATTAACGCCGAGCTTCGAGGACCTACTAGACCCCAAATGGGACCTATAAACCGAATTTTGTCAATTTTGGTTCATGGTAACTAAGAAACGTGCGAAGTACGGCGTACGGCGGCCGGACAGAAATTTGTTTAAATTCCATTTTCGGATTCTACATACCTTGAAACGGAAACTATCAAATTTTGAGGGGGGGTTAAATTTTTTTTTCTTTTTCACGCTCGATTCCAAAGGTTTATTATTGAAAATAATAAACCAAAAGTTCTCGTCATGCAGAATGGCTGGGAGCGAATTTTCAAAGAAATATTCGTGCTACTGTGTAAAAAGATGATTTAGCGCGAAACCGTATGCCACTTTTCGTAACACTACATGATTTTTTCGTGATTTTAGCAATTTTTACCGATTTTTGAACCTTATAAAGTCAAATTTGACCCACTTTTTTTTAATAGAAATTGTATTTTATCATCGAAACAGTCCCTGTTTCTGTCGTGAATCACTATCCCACACACGCCAGGTGAGTTAATATGGACTTTAGTCCTTACGATACCAATTTTTAACCCCTCCAAAATCCAAATATGATCCCTATTCTGTATGAAAAACCACTGAAATGGTATTTTTCTGTTTTTACTCACCCTTCCATACCACTTTCAGTGATTTTATATCAATTGTTCGTCAATTTAGCCGTATACCGATTTTTGACCCCCTTAGAATTTTTGAAACGTGCTCATATTCGAACTCATCTTTTTGTTTGGCAATACGAACATTTTGGAGAATCTGGAATTTCGGTTTACTATTTTCAATAATGAACCTTTGGATTCCAGCATGAACAAAAATTTGCAACTCGAACAAACGTTATAATAACAAAAAATAATTAATGATTGAATTACTGAATCCTGCGCATTTTTATGAAACTGTAATTCCCGGGCTGGCTCCAGTACTCGGTTTAGGGCTTTCCTGGGGCGAATACGAGTGCAGGTATTGACCATAGAAAACAGTTATCTACAAAGGGGCATATATACAGGTTAATTATTACACAACGGTTTATTATACAACGGTTTATTACACAACGGTTTACTATTTACCTTATGCTTCATGGATAAGGACAAATAATTAATGACAAAATTATTGAATCCCGCGCATTTTAATGAAACTTTAATTCCCGGGCTCGCTCCGTACTAGATTTAGGGCTTTCCTGGTGGGAGCTCGAGGGTAGGTATTGACCACAGAAAAAGTGATCTACGCAGAAGGGGTATCTATACAGGTAAACTATTACACAACAGTTTCTTATTTACCTTATGCTTCATGAATAACAACAAATAATTAATTAGGTATTCTATTATTGAATCCCGCGCATTATTATGTAACTGTAATTCCCGGGCCAGTTCCAGTACTCGATTTAAGGCTTTCCTGGTGGGGGGGGGGGGGGGGGGAGCTCGAACACAGAAAACATGATCTACGCAGAAGGGGCATCTATACAGGCAAATAACAAACCGTTGTCTAATAATCAGCATTTTATCATGCACCCAACGTCGCAGATATCGTCTAGAGTGATATACATATATATATAGGTATATAACTTTTTGGTTTATTATTCTGTGAATAATACACCTGTGTATTCGCTCAGCAAAAACATTTTATTACACCCCCTCAAAATTGTTTCATTTCCGTTTCAAAGCGTGTAGATTCCAAAAACACTGCAAAGTCCTAGTCACATGGGTTTATTATTCTACTGGACATACCTACCGAAATTTTGGCTGTTTATTTATTGTTTCTTTCATGTAATATAATGAAATGGCTATTTCTGGTGGTTTCCACCAATTTTGGCCCCCAAAACTTGAATTAGGTTCGCTCCTTTTTTTTTCAAATTATCTTTGGTCATTGATAGTACCATTTAATCGTCTTGATCCACGTGTTGACACTTTTTCTAGTGTTATTCTACAAATTGATGGTGATTTCAGACGATTTCCCAGGTTTTTGACTCATAAAAAATCGATTTTGGGAGCTGAACATCTGGTACAACCTCAATTTTCCACTCCTTGGTCAAAATCGACTTCATATTCGGTCTTCTCGTCCCCAGAAACATGGAAAGCGATACCTCAAAAGCTCATTTTATTAACATGTTACTAAAACACAAAAAGTACCTATTTGTATACACATTTTCACTCATAACACCCCTGGGTATATTCCGATCGGGCTGAAAAGTTTCGGGACACAACTAGGGCCCAAAAGGAGCATGTGTGCGAAAGAACGAATTTTTTAAACCGAAAATGAAGCCGGTACACATGATACGGCGTACGGCAGACGGACATTGCATTTTGGTTTATTATTCTGTGAATAATACACCTATGTAATCGCTCAGCAAAAAATTTTTATAAAACCCCCTCAAAATTTTTTTTTTTTACTTTTCAAGGTGAGTAGATTCCAAAAATGCAATTTCCGTCCGCCGTCCGCCGTATGCCGTCTGCCGTGTCACATGTACCGGCTTCATTTTCGGTCTAAAAAATTCGTTCTTTCGCACACATGCTCCACTTGGGCCCTAGTTGTGTTCCGAAAAAATAGAATCTTTTTGTGTTTTAGCAACATGTTAGTAACATGAGCTTTTGAGGTATCGTTTTCCATGTTTTTGGGAAGAGAAGACCGAATATGAAGTCGATTTTGATCAAAGAGTGGAAAATTGAGGTCCAGCCTTAAATTTACGCTAAATTTACGCTAAAATCGTCCCCATTTGGGAACACATTTGGCTCCTAGTTGTCCTCCGAAACACGGCAGCCCGATCGGCATACACCCAGGGGTGATGTGGGAGAAAAATGAGTGTAAAAATAGGGGTTTTCGAGGGATTTTCGAGGTTTAGGGAACATGAGCTTGTGAGGTATCGTTTTCCATGTTTTTTAGGGCGAGAAGACCGAATATTTGGTTGATTCTGACCGAAGAGTGAAGAATTGTGGTTTTAACGAAGGTTAAGCTCCCGAAATTCATTTTTTATTACCTAGTCAAAAACATGGGAAATTGTCTGAAATCACATACATTATTTGTATAATAACACTAGAAGTTGTATGAACAGGTGAATCAAGACAATTAAATGGTACTATCAATGATCAAAAATAATCTGTTGAAAGGAAAAGCCGAGCCTAATTCGTGTTTTTGGGGTTCAAAACTGGTGGAACCATCAAAATAGCTATTTAAATAACTGCACACGAAAGAAACAATAAATGAGAAGCCAAAATTTCTGTACGTATGTCCAATAGAATAAAACGCTGCAAAGTCCTTGTCACATGGGTTTATTATTCTATTGGACATACCTACAAAAACGTTGGCTGTTTATTTATTGTTTCTTTCATATAAAATAATTTAAATAGCTATTTCTGGTGGTTTCCACCAATTTTGGCCCCCAAAACACGAATTAGGTACGCTCCTTTTTTTTTTTTCAAATTATCTTTGATCATTGATAGTACCATTTAATCGTCTTGATCCACCTCTTGATACTTTTTCTAGTGTTATTCTACAAATTGATGGTGATTTCAGACGATTTTCCAGGTTTTTGACTTATAAAAAATCAATTTTGGGAGCTGAACATCTGGTACAACCTCAATTTTCCACTCTTTGGTCAAAATCGACTTCATATTCGGTCTTCTCGTCCCCAAAAACATGAAAAACTATACCTCAAAAGCTCATTTTACCAACATGTTGCTAAAACGCAAAAAGTACCTATTTTTACACACATTTTCACTCATAACACCCCTGGGTATATTCCGATCGGGCTGAAAAGTTTCGGGACACAAATAGGGCCCAAATGGAGCATGTGTGCGAAAGAGCGAATTTTTTAGACCAAAAATGAAGCCTGTACACGTGATACGGCGGACGGCGGACGGACATTGCATTTTGGTTTATTATTCTGTGAATAATACACCTATGTATTCGCTCAGCAAAAAATTTTTATAACACCCCCTCAAAATTTTTTCTTTTCCGTTTCAAGGTGCGTAGATTCAAAAAATGCAATGTCCGTCCGCCGTACGCCGTCCGCCGTACGCCGTCCGCCGTCCGCCGTCCGCCGTACGCCGTCCGCCGTATCACGTGTACAGGCTTCATTTTTGGTCTAAAAAATTCGTTCTTTCGCACACATGCTCCATTTGGGCCCTAGTTGTGTCCCGAAACTTTTCAGCCCGATCGGAATATACCCAGGGGTGTTATGAGTGAAAATGTGTGTAAAAATAGGTACTTTTTGCGTTTTAGCAACATGTTAGTAAAATGAGCTTTTGAGGTATCGTTTTTCATGTTTTTGGGGACGAGAAGACCGAATATGAAGTCGATTTTGACCAAAGACGCGGAAATTGAGGTTTTACCATTGGCTCAGCTCCCAAAATTGTTTTTTTTTTAGTCAAAAACCTGGAAAACTGTCTGAAATCACCATCAATGTGTATACTAACATTAGAAAAAGTGTAAACAGCTGAATCAAGACCATTAAATCGCACTACCAATGATCAAATATGATCTGGGGGGGAAAAAAAGTGTAGGTACCTATTTCATGTTTTGGGGGCCAAAATTGGTGGAAATCATCAGGAATAGCTAATTCAATCATTCCACATGAAAGAAACAATAAATTTAACTGCCAACAAGAATCTCTAGAACTCCAATAGAATAATAAACCCATGTGACAAGGACTTTGCAGCGTTTTTGAATCTACGCACCTTGAAACGGAAAAGAAAAAATTTTGAGGGGGTGTTATAAAAATTTTTTGCTGAGCGAATACATAGGTGTATTATTCATGGAATAATAAACCAAAACGCTGCAAAGTGTCACATGGGTTTATTATTCTACTGGATATACCAACAGAAATGTTGGCTGTTCATTTATTGTTTCTTTTATGTGAAATAAAACACGACTGAGGTACGCTCCTTTTTTTTTTTTTTTTTTAATTACATTTGACCACTGGTAGCGCGAATAAATGTCTTGATCCACGTGTTTACACTTTTTCTGGTGTTATTATACAAATTGATGTGATTTCAGACGATTTCCCAGCTTTTGGACTCATAAAAAATCAATTTTGGGAGCTGAACATGTGGTAGAACCTCTATTTTCCACTCTTTGGTCAAAATCGACTTCATATTCGGTCTTGTCGTCCCCAAAAACATGGAAAACGATACCTCAAAAGCTCATGTTACTAGCACGTTACTACAACACAAAAACGCTGCAAAGTCCTTGTCACATGGTTTTATAATTCTATTATTTCATTGGTCTACAGAAATGCTGGCTGTTTATTTATTGTTTCATTCATGTAAAATAATTGAAATAGGTATTTCTGGTGGTTTCCACAAATGTTGGCCCCCAAAACTTGAATTAGGTACTACGCTCCTTTTTTGGTTTATTATTCTGTGAATAATACACCTATGTATTCGCTCAGCAAAAAATTTTTATAACACCCCCTCAAAATTTTTTCTTTTCCGTTTCAAGGTGCGTAGATTCCAAAAATGCAATGTCCGTCCGCCGTCCGCCGTACGCCGTATCACGTGTACAGGCTTCATTTTCGATCTAAAAAAATCGTTCTTTCGCACACATGCTCCATTTGGGCCCTAGTTGTGTCCCGAAACTTTTCAGCCCGATCGGAATATACCCAGGGATGTTATGAGTGAAAATGTGTGTAAAAATAGGTACTTTTTGCGTTTTAGCAACATGTTAGTAAAATGAGCTTTTGAGGTATCTTTTTCCATGTTGTTGGGGACGAGAAGACCGAATATGATGTCGATTTTGACCAAAGACGCGGAAATTGAGGTTTTACCAAAGGTTCAGCTCCCATAATTGGTTTTTTATGAGTCAAAAACCCTGAAAACTGTCTGAAATCACCATCAATGTGTATAATAACATTGGAAAAAGTGTAAACAGGTGAATCAAGACCATTAAATGCCACTACCAATGATCAAAGATGATCTAAAAAAAAAAAAAAAAAAAAAAAAGCGTACCTATTTCATGTTTTGGGGGCCAAAATTGGTGGAAATCATCAGAAATAGCTATTTCAATCATTCCACATGAATGAAACAATAAATTTAACAGCCAACAAGAATCTCTAGAACTCCAATAGAATAATAAACCCATGTGACAAGGACTTTGCAGCGTTTTTTTTTTCACATTACCTTTGATCATTGATTGTACCATTTAATCGTCTTGATCCACGTGTTTACACTTTTCCTAGTGCTATTCTACAAATTGATGGTGATTTCAGACGATTTCCCAGGTTTTTGACTCATAAAAAATCAATTTTGGGAGCTGAACATCTGGTACAACCTCAATTTTCCACTCCTTGGTCAAAATCGACTTCATATTCGGTCTTCTCGTCCCCAAAAACATGGAAAACGATACCTCAAAAGCTCATTTTACTACTATGTTACTAAAACACAAAAAGTACCTATTTTTATACACATTTTCACTCATATCTCCTCTGGATATATTCCGATCGGGCTGAAAAGTTTCGGGACACTACTAGGGCCCAAATGGAGCATGTGTGCGAAAGAACGATTTTTATAGACCGAAAATGAAGCCTGTACGCGTGATACGGCGTACGGCGGACGGCGTACGGCGGACGGCGTACGGCGGACGGCGGACGGACATTGCATTTTTGGAATCTACGCACCTTGAAACGGAAAAGAAAAAATTTTGGGGGGTTATAAAAATTTTTGCTGAGCGAATACATAGGTGTATTATTCACAGAATAATAAACCAAAATGCCGCCGCCGCCCGCCGGCCACCGTACGCCGCCCGCCGTATCATCCACATGAACTTTATTTTCGGTACCTATAAGAAATTCGTTATTTCGGACACATGCTCCATTTGAGCCCTAGTTGTGTCCCGAAACTTCGCAGCCCAATCGGAATATACCAAAGGGTGTTATGGGTGAAAAATTGGTGTAAAAATAAGGTTTTTCAGTGCTAAAGTAACAAGAGCTTGTGAGGTAGGTATCCTTTTCCATGTTTTTTAGGACGAGGAGACCGAATATGAAGTTAATTTCGACCAATGAACGATGAATTGAAGTTGTAACCACGTTTCAGTCTTAAATTTACGTTAAATTTTCGTCTAAAATCGTCGTTCTTCCGCATACGGGCTCCATTTGGGTCCTAGTTATGCTGCAAAGCTCGGCAGCCCGATCTTTATACACCCAGGGGTGTTTTAATAGGGGTTTTCCAGGGTTTTTTGAGGTTTCAGTGAACATGAGCTTGTGAGGTATCGTTTTCCATGTTTTTTAGGGGAGAAGACCGGATATGAAGTCTATTTTGACCAAAGAGTGAAGAGTTGAGATCGTAACGATCCCAAAATTCATTTTTAATGAGTCAAAATCCTGGGACATTGTCTGAAATCACCATAAAACTGTATATAAACATTAGAAGTATAGTATCAACAGGTGAATCAAGACAGCTGAATGGCACTCTCAATGATCAAAGATAACTTATTGAAAAAATAAACAATAAATGAACAGCCCAATACATTTCTATAGGTCCGATGGAATAACAAACCCATGTGACAAGGACTTTGTAGCGTTTTGGTTTATTATTCTGTGAATAATACACCTATGTATTCGCTCAGCAAACAATTTTTTTAACACCCCCTCAAACTTTTTTCTCTTCCGTTTCAAGGTGCGTAGATTCCAAAAATGCAATGTCCGTCCGCCGTACGCCGTCCGCCGTATCACGTGTACAGGCTTCATTTTCGGTCTAAAAAATTAGTTCTTTCGCAGACATGCTCCATTTGGGCCCTAGTTGTGTCCAGAAACTTTTCAGCCCGATCGGAATATACCCAGGGGTGTTATGAGTAAAAATGTGTGTAAAAATAGGTACTTTTTGCGTTTTAGCAACATGTTAGTATCATGAGCTTCTGAGATATCATTTTCCATGTTTTTGGGGACGAGAAGACCGAATATGAAGTCGATTTTGACCAAGGAGTGGAATATTGAGTTCTACCAAATGTTCAGCTCCCAAAATTTATTTTTTATGAAAGAAAAACCTGGTAAATCGTCTGAAATCACGATCTGTTTGTATAATAACACTGGAAAAAGTGTCAACACGTGGATCAAGACGATTAAACGGCACTACCAATGATCAAAGATAGTTTAAAAAAAAGAAAAAAAAGGAGCGTACCTAATTTGTGTTTTAGGGGCCAAAATTAATGGAAACCATCAGAAATAGCTATTTCGATTATTACGCATAAAAGAAACAATAAATGAACAGCAAACATTTCTGTAGGTATGTCCAGGAGAATAATAAACCCATGTGACAAGGACTTTGCAGCGTTTTTTCATAGTTACCACGAACGAAAGTTAATGAAATTTGGTTTGTGGTTCCCATTTGGGGTCTAGCTGGTCGCAGTTTGGCTGTCGGTCATCTCTAAGGGTAGAAAAATAGCGGCTGAAAATTCGAGGGCGCCGTTACTTCGATTTTTTTTTGTACAGTTTTAAATCGATCTCGAATTTTTTTTTAAACCACCCGGAGCATTGTTCGTCTAGCCGTTCCTTCACATCAAGGCCCCGAAGTTGCACCTAAAAGCTTCGTCAACATGATCGTGATTGAAACTGTATACATCCAGCTCAAATATCATTCATTGCTGGGGAACAGTTGATTATAATCACGCATGGCTGTGTGATACCGAGTTGGTTGTTCCGTGATATTATTTCATTTGAACAATGATGGTTATTTTGGATTTTGTTGGCAAGTACTTTTTCACGTTATGCTTTATGAATAACAAAAAATAATTAATTATAGAATTCTTGAATCCACCGCATATTTATGAATCCGTAACGCAGCTGGCTCCAGTTCCTACTCGATTTAGAGCTTTCCTGTGGGGAGTTCGAGGGTAGGTATTGACAACAGAAAACAGTGATCTACGCAGAAGGGGCAACTATACAGGTCGATAATAAACCGCTGTGTAATAATTAGCAGCGTTTTATTGTGAAATAACCATCTTCCCCCATTTTTTGTTATCGCTTCCATTTAACTCAAATGTTGAATCGAGTTGAGGACGGGTTGTCAATTCTCTATAAGAGAGCCAGCCTGCAAAGTTCTGTTACATTAGATAAAAACGATTAGGTACTTGGAAAACGGACTCGCCTAGTAAAGACATCTCAATTTATAAATTCATAGGCACGGAAAGAACCCTTGGAACTGTTAACTTTATTCCAATTTCCTCTTTCATTGCGAACTTGAGGGTCGTAAGACTTCCGCAAGACTCATCGGGATATTTGTGTCTGAGATTGATAATTTTAATAGGAAACTATAAAAGATTCGCGTTCGGTTATGTGAATCAAACAAAAAAATCATGAAACCTAAGTACGAAAGACTCATGTGTTACTTGGGCCAGTTAAACCAATGCATAATAATTAAGGTTCAACGGTGTCATGATGCATCCAACTTGAGTTATTCAACGTAAGCACGCAATACGTATAGTTCGAAATACTTAAGTATATTAAATAGGTCTGTGTTACTTGAGCCAGTTAAATCAATGCATAATAATTAAGGTTTAACGTTGAATAACTCAATCCGACGTGAGTTATTCAACGTAAGCACTCAATACGTATAGTTCGTAACCAGCACCGAAAAAGAAATGATAGAACTACGAGGAACTTTGAAAGAATTTGAGTAACAACTGTTGGCAACCAGTACGGTAGAGGTTGATATTTTCTTTCAAACTTCCCCTGTAGAAAATTTTTGCGTTTTCACAGAGCAACACAATTGATTACTTCAAACCGTTAATATTTGATTCACCTACTATCGTAGCAAATACTATCAGGGCTTTGTAAGATTTCTATCAGGCTCTGCACAGTGCACTTCGTTACTATCAACAAAACATACAACAAAAATAAAATCAGCATACCTACGAGGTACGTTCCACCCAAAGTAACTAGATACGTGGAATGTTATGGATTTCATAGAAATGTATAATTAAAGAATATCAAATCTTCAGTTGAAAGCATAGATATTACTACAACATAGATTACTTTTTTACATTTGTAAATTGTAGCTGTGCTGTTTTGGTTTAAGACTGGATTTCTAGAAGGATGGATATAGTTTTGGGAAGGATCTAGTTAGGTACGTTTATAATTCCACTTCGTAGAATACCCCGACGTATTGAATCTCAAATGTCGTAGAACATTGTAAACTACACTTCACACTGTTGAAAGAAGTGTGAATAGGAGGATTCCCGTGCTCAACATGCAGAAATTACAGGAACCTCGAGTGATTTGAACGGGAGGATAAGCAACAACATGCCGTAGGTGCTCGCTCCGGGTATGTTTTATAACACGACGGGTGAAGTATGAGATGACATGTTTCCAAGTGCTTTGTCGCAGTATAAATGTGCAGCGAGACTAAGCATTGAATGTAAGCATTGTTTACCTTGTGAGGATATAAGTGGTTGGGCCAATGGGGTTGAAAATTATGACAAGGGCCATCACGGTACATTACGTTGACGAAGGACACCTGTGAAGTACGCGCACACAAACACTCACACACACTCCAGCCGACCGGTCTCACTCTAACGTTATTCGTTAAGTTGGAAGAAGTCGTGAGAGAAAGGAAAAAAAAATCAATCACTAAGCCCCTCCCCCGCCTGCTATCAACCAATGGTAAGGCCCCCCCTCCCCGCCACTACGGTATCCCCACTACCACCATCAGAATACATGATACACTAACACCCATTGTTACCTATTCTTGATACGAGTATGTGCCCCAACTACCCCACGTGTCCTCATCCTTATCAGTTGACGTTCATTTCCATCAAAGTAGGTTCAAGTCGAAATGTCATGAAAAATCAGTCAATCAATTCTTTTGCATTTGATAAAGAGGATTTCAAATTTTCTGGATTAATACTTTTAATAGGTTTTCATGCTGGATAATGAAAATAAAATTAAAAGAAAAAGAACAAAACGAACCTGTTTGACATATGCTATGGTGGCATGCATGGCAGGCACTACTTTTTAATAATGACCTGTCCTGATGCTGGGGCTTGTAGGTAGGTTGATATTTCGGGCTCTACCATGCAACTCCGCAATGTATCAGGTATAAACATTTTTGTTGAGGAAATTGAAGAAACTGCCGCGGGGCCCGGTGAAGCTACCACACCGAGCGTGGTTGAGCGCCGACTGGAGCTCAGTATTCACCCCCTCTAAGAGATTCTGCCGCCCACTACTCCCCTCCCACGTTCCCCCACTTCTCATGCGCCAGAGCAAGATCTTCGTCCGGCACAGCCTCCTCCACACCCCCGTACCGTCGGTGTACCAGGGTTGCCCGAAAAAACCACTTTGGTACATGGAAATGTCGGTTGTACCTACTTGGGAAAAAAATATACAATCCAACTCTCGGAAAATGGAAGGAAAGAAACCTGGCAATATTCATCGAAAAATCCGAAATAAAAAGATTACTGGGGTGAAAAGACCAATTTAAGATTGTGAAAATTCTCAATATGGGAACCACTGGACAAATCATTCAATTCAGTACCTACATGGCTTCAAATGCAATAGTCTGCCTACCACCTTAGCCTCCTTCGAATCCGTGGCAGCTCCTAGATTCTTTTCAGAAAATCCAGCAAATGAAATAGGTAGGAACCTATGTTTTAATTTCACGGAGACTGCAATCTTCCATGTACACGCTTTCATGCATGAAGCGCATTTCTCCCACGTCTAACAGACCCTAAAATCCTTCATCGCTACTGCAACGATAGAGAATAGTGAAGAAATCATAGACATTCAGAAACATGTATTCAGATTCAGAACGAATGCGGTGGGGTTGGAATAAGGTTAAAATTTGCATAACTAAAGTTAAGGATTTTTGGAAAGTTATGCATTTGTAATTATTGTGTTCAATTATGCCTTTTGAACAATAATCACTAAGATTTGGAAGAAATAAACACCTACTATAATATCTTAGCAGCAAACAGTGCCACAGCAGTTACTTCTCTGTAAGCTCGCAATATGAATAGAGAATCTCTCATCAAGAACTCAGAATGTTACGAAAAATAACAGCAGGTCTTGGGTGTTATAACTATTTAAACGATGCAGCCCATCGGTGCAACCTACAAGAATTGAGTTGGGGCACTCTACATCCTCCCATCGGCGCATTCTAGTGGTGAAATAGGATCAGAGAAACAATTGGCACTTTATTTTCTACCAGTAACTATCATCCAAGTGTGAAGGGGGAAGGAGTAGATATATTCCGCATGTAAGAAATATAATATATACTATCATTCGGAAAAAGGTATGCTCAAAACATGGTTTCTCAATAAACGTTCATCAGTGTTCGTCAGTCTACGTCAATGATGCAGTTCAAGTACACAAAACTAATTTTCAAGTTCAAGTTCACAAAAGTATGTAAGCTCACTAAGACAAATTGATGAAAATTACCGAAATGTGCGATTACTTGGAATTGAAGTGCATGGTAGATTAATTAGGTACACCATATCTATGATGTCCTCACACTTAAATAGCATTACGCCGCAAACATTCAGTTTAGAAGACAGCCGATGCCATCTCACTTGGTATATCAAATAAACAACCCTGCCGTTGACCTTTACGTTGCACGAAAAAACACAATACATATAGACATGCAGTATGACCATTCGAGCAATTTTCAAAGTAGATATTTTTAGCTACTGTTGACAACTTATGTCCTTATTTACACCTATAAACTCAAATAGGATCTCCCTTTTTGTTTTTCAAAACTGCTCGTTCTCGAACTCGACCTTTCATTTAATACCATCACGACTATTTTCCGCAATAGACATTTTCACTCATTTTCTGATGGCTTAAAGTGAATGTTTTAAGGCGTTTCATTTTGGGGTAGTTCAAGATGGCATTGAGAAGTGTTTCATTTCTTTCATTTGGCTATGTAAACTTTGTAACAATACAAATAGGTTTACAACTATCAATATTTCAGCTTGCATTGAAAAACCAACTTGTCCTAAATTATTAGGGTGATGAGCTTTACTCACATGACAGTAAGAAGAATGAAAAGGAAATCCAGAATAGAAATACTTCAATAATCTGCTGGATCTGCGGACAATGACTTGGGGAATAAACAGTTTGTTTCGATTTGGGTAATGCACTCGCACATAACTATAGCATACCTACTGAGGTTCTGCTTAGTAGATTTCGATTTTTGCTTGGTTGTTTCGAGGAGTAACAAACCGATTTGCTCGGAAGATTGGACGTTTGAAGCGTAATTGCTCTTCCCTGATAGACCCTAACCATAAATTGAATATTCACCGTAGGAAACAACGGAGCTGATTTTTATTGCGTCTTTGGTTAGTGCTTCAGGAGGAAGAAAAAAAAAGCACATCCTTCTAGTCAAGGTAGGCGGTTCGGAGGGGTAGATACGAAAGGATGTGAGGCAGGAGGTGTCGAATGGAAGATGTGCGCGGTGCCTGTAAGCTCTGACCTGAGGCTGCCGGAGAGCACGATAAATGTGGGTGAGGTAGTGACAGTTGAATGACAGGTGCCCCACTGCGCATGCGCCAGGTGCAGGTGGTACCGCCCTCAGCACCACCCTCTCGCACCTTGGAAGGGCGATCCTTGTATTCCACCTGATCGATACAAGGCCTACCTTCAATTAGGCCATTCCGATTGGTACTTACCTCTTAATTATTATAGACATATGAATCCTGTATGAATCACCTCGTCTCTGCCATTCAATCGAGTCCTTCCAGTCAACGAGGCCTGAATACTTTTTCAGTGCATTACATTGGTATTAGATAGACAATGTAATCCCAGCTGAGCTTTTTGGATCTAGTCGTCCGATATTACAGGAGTTGCTGAAGGGTTTGAAACGTCTGCCATATTTGAATATTTGCTTTCTCAAGTGTTCAAAGTAAGATAGAAAACTAAAAATATAGCAAACTTCATTAGTTGTTTCAGATAGAATTAACATTCAAGATAAAAGAGGGGTATACAAAGTGTTCTTCAGGACTTGAGTATTGTGGTTTAACTAGTAGTAGGTAAGGGAAAGAAAAAGGAGTTCGAAAAGGGTTTTAAGCAATAAAGGTGATTCTACATGTGCAAGTCATTTGAATGGATCTAGTTATGGTTTCAGTTTCGATTCAACACATAGAAAATTTACCTATTGAATTTCTACCCCCAAAGGGAAGGTACCTACTTGAAAAATTCGAAACAACTAAGAGTGAAGGGTTAGCTAAATGTTTGAATGATGTAATTCTTCAAAGTTTTTTTTCTCCATTATTGTGTCCATTTTTGTAACAGCTTGGGGCTTGTCGTCATTTTCCCCAAAAAGATCCCTTCCATATTGCTCCCATCCCCCTTCCTATCGATTCCTTTCACTTCAACAGCCAATCACGATCAACCTTCTTTCACTTCTGGACTGTATAAGCTGGAAGCTCACCCCTCTCCAATTTACTTCCTTATTGTTTGTTACTGTCAATGGATTGATCACCGGAACCGGTTCAACTGTGCATTTTAATTTATTGGAAATAGGTATAAGTTCAACAACTCAGTTTATACTCGACTCATGCTATAATGTATTATGTTGTTTTAAAACCATACCTTCCGGAGGAGCTAGGTCAAGGAGGCGAGCGCTTTCGATTTAAGGACATCATCATCAGGCCGTCGAGAGACTAGTTAGTTTATCTTTCGGAAATTATTTTCTAATATTGTAAAAGATGTGAGTGAATTTTCTAATTTTATTACAGCTGTAATCTTTTAGATGTGGGCACCATGACAATTGTTGCTAATGTTACACCAAGGCACGTCATATACATCACAAGCCGTACAAACGCACTTTAAAATACCACTTTGAACGCTCTTTAAGAAGCAGACGTACTTTAAAATACCACTACCTGGTTGAAAACCAATGGGAGTGGAGAAGGGGATTCGGGCGTAGATGTGAATTCTTGACCTGAATACTTTTTCAGTTTACATTACATAATATGTGATGTACTGAAGAAGTATTCAGGTCATTAATTGTATATTACATGCACCATGTAATCCCAGCTCTAGTCTTCTGATATTACACGAGTACGTTGGGGTGCGTTTTGAAACGTCTGCCATGTTTAAAAATTTGTTATCTTAAGTGTTAAAAATAATATCAAATATTCATAAATCAAGATAAAAATTGGGTGGTTTAGAACTAGTAGGAAGTTAGGGGAAACAATAAAAGGGCAAGAAAAGGATTTTAGACAATAAAGGTTATGCTGCACGTGCAAGTCATTTGGATGGACCTAGTCAGGTTTCGATTTATGGAGTTTTTCCATTTCTGCCGAAGGGAAAGTACCTATGTTGGATGTACTTGACACATACGAAATATTAAGAATGATAGGTTGGGTAAATGTTTGAATGACGTAATTGCTTAGAGTTTTCATTTGTGTAACAGCTTGGTCCGTTCCGTCTTTTCTTCCCAGATACATCCATTTCACTTCACCCCCACCCCTTCCCATTGATTCCTTTCACTTTAACAGCCAATCATGGACGACCTCCTTTCACTTGTGGACTACAAGCTCACCTCTCCACAATATAACTTCAGTTATTGTTTGTTACCTACTGACAACGGTTTGATCACCGAGACTGGTATGGCAGTGTACTTTGTTCTACATAACTTTCGCAACATTAATACTATCCATACCTGCAGGTTCGGTTCCTGATGAATTTTTATATGATCGGATTGAGTTGCGCAAAGAAATGAGTCGTCTCGTATGTTGAGTCTCAAATGGTACAGCTCATGAATTTCACAGTGATCAGGGCAATGGTTGTGTGTTACCTGCTTAAGCAAAATATGAAATCCTTGTAAAGCCCGTATCCCCCGGTTCTATTCAAAACAATTCAGTGACATTTTCAAGGGACACGCAAGTACGATAAAGTTTCCGAATCGTCCCCATCAATTCAAATTCAAATAACAAAACGATCTGGGTCAGTACCACGAGTTATATACGTACATAATTGTATATGCATGGTGGATGAATTTATTCTTATGCGACCGGAGCGGTCGGAGCCTCTAGGTAGGTACAAACATGAAATCCTTGAAACTCGATATTCCCGGTTCTGTTCGATTTCTAGAAATCAGAAGGATCTTAGGTGTTTAAACAGCCTCTTAACATTTTCTCTGCGTAGCAGATTTGAGTATCGGTAGATCTGCGGGCGCAAGGTTATCATCTCATATTGTTCGGGAATGAACTACAGTTACTACGAGTAAGATGGAAGATCAGCCACCGAGGTATCACGAGAAGATCCCTAGGTACCGTATACCAAGCAATACGAAAACAAGGGAAGGGTGGACAGGAAGCCTGATAAAGGATGGACTAGTTTGGCAACGCACATATTTTGTTGTTATTAAGGATTGTTGATACGGAAAGTTGTTGTCAGTCAGCAAAATGCGCCGAACCAGTTCACCACAAAAACCGTGTTGCGTTTGTAAGGTATGGTTTGAATAATACGGGCATTCAGGAATTAGGTCTCTAGTGGGAGTATATTCTGGTTTTAGACATTATAGTAGGTACCTACTTGGAATTTGATGTGATACTTAATATACAGATATATAATAACTTGATACTAAAACAGCAGTCAGATTCAAAAACTGGAGAAAGTAGTCAGCTCAGTAACTGTCGAATAACAGTTTTCGCTTTAGCAAATTCGATGAAGAAATTCTATGTCAATATCGAACTTCATAAAGCATGTAAGAAAAATCAATTTGGCCCATTTTGGGGTCGTAAACATGGGGAAAAGATTATAACGTACAATATTTCTATTACAATATTTCGATAACAATATTCCAGGAAGGTTGCTACTCATACAGAAAATCTAAATATAGCATTTTCCCATCTAATTCAACCTTTTTCACATTCAATTCAACTTTGCTATTTCTGACAAATTCGCGAGTCAGTATATTATATAATATAAATCAACGAATTATAGGTACCCATATAAATACATTATTAGGTAGTTTTCAAGTATTAATTAATGTTAAAAATTCAATGACGAAGAGAACTAATAAATATTCAAGTTAGACATCCAGTAAACATTCAACATTCAAATATAATAAACAATCAAAATCTTTGACGAAATTCAAGAACTCAATGCAGAGGTTGACCAACGGTTGACCAATCCGCTTTCGTCAATAAAAATTAAGTTTCGCGGTTCGTAGGAATTATTGATTGATTGAAATCAACAGCATACTGCCTTCTCTGGTGAATAATGTCTGCGCTATTCATCCGTTGAAAAGTTGAAAAGTTCAAAGTTGAATTTAATGTGAAAACGGTTGTACTGAAAGGGAAAAAAGTTGTATTCAATGTGAAAAAAGTTGTATTCAATGTGAAAAAGGTTGAATTAATTGTGAAAAGGGGTGAATTAGATGGGAAAATGCTATAACTGGTTTCATAATTCATTATGTAGAAAAGTCAGGTTCAGATACCACAGGCAACAGAATATTACGTTTAGTAGTTATGAAGAATTTAGTTCAATTATGAGCAATTTTTTTATACAAAAAACCTCAATTTTTGACGATTTTTAAAGAAATAAACATCTGTGGGTATTGAAATAGTTTGTTTCTGTCACGAATCACCATCCTAATTTTACTTTTCTTTTAACAAATTTTCACTACTGAAATATACTTTCATTAGTATTTTTGGTAATATAACTATGTTAGATAACTTTAAAATCCCTCAAAAGTTCAAATTTGATACACATTTTAAGAAAAACTAACATAGAACAATCGATATGATTTTTCTGAAGTTTTATATAAGTTTTCAGTGGTTTTTTAAACCAGTCCCCCCTCCCTCCATCGCCAAACCACCTGTTCATCTTCGAACTCATTCTTCGATATGCTATGGCAAACATTTGGCAAAATGTAGAATTACTATATTTTAGCGAAGGTCATAATTATATCGTCTAGGATATAATTATGACGTTTATGATGTATGATATATGTATAATACATCCGAGTCCGAAATGGCGCTTCTTCTCAAAATCCAAGAGTACCGCTACAGCAACATGAATTTCGTGAAGATTTTCCAGAAAATCGTTCTTCTCTTCTACAAAAAGGGGGTCCTTTCAGAGGAAGTAATACCTACTCAAATGATTCCGAGACGGTTATTCAGTGAAGGGGAAAATGATGTTTTTGGATCAAATGAAGAAATTTGTCGAATGGCTACAGAACGCTGAAGAAGAATCCGAATCTGAATAGGAAGAGGACTAAATATCACAAGGAAGATTAGCACCAGTGGAAATTACGCAGTAAATAAGGACTGTTACCCTTGGATCCTACCCTAAGTTCAGTACAGTAAAACGGTGCCATCAGCTTAAACAAAAAACCGCTCAGTTAAAAAAGAAGCTGTAGTGAATAATGTCAAGTGCTCCTGGGGACGAGTTCACACATCTAAGTGAACAAATAACATAAAATAAATCATGAAAAAAAGTTTTCTTGCATAAATTTTTGTGACAGGATTTTTTTTCTTAGCGTGTAGCTTATGAAAATGTACAAGACATGAATACGGAATGCTTTTTAAAAATTAAGGTGTAAGGTATTTAAACAAGCATTACATTAAAAAAAAGCAAAGAAAGATTTATGTTTAAGAACCAAAAATTGCAACCATGTATCATGTTTCCACGCGACTCTCCACTATGCATTGTGCGCGAAAAGAATTGACGCGCAAAAAATGCTAGTATCTCAGGGGCTCGTTTCCACGCGACTCTCCACTATACGTTGTGCGCGAAAAAAGTTGACGCTCAAAACTGACGCGCAAAATTGACGCGCAAAATCGACGCGCAAAAAATGCTAGTATCCCAGGGCTAAAACATGATATATGTTAAAATATTAAGGCTTAAATTTGGGGTGAAACTTGATTAATTTTCTTGGGCTCAGATGAACGGAACACGCGAAAATGATCACACACTGAAGTTAATCTTCCAGTACAATCTATTTTGATATAGGCCTTTAATTATTGGTGTCGTTAATTTGAAAAGTAAGAGGAATAAAACTGGTTGCATTATCGTCCTTTCAGTTTCAGAATTGGTTGATGAAAACAAATTAGAAAACATTGTATCTTCATCCCTGATGTTTCAGGTGCCTTATAAAACCCCTTGAAAATGTACTCGAAAAAATTAGCTTGCCTCCAACCAAATTTGAACAAACTGTATTAAAATTTTTTTGTTAATATGAGAGACGTACTTGACAAATCATAGATTGGTGGTTCGCAAAATGTTTCCTCCTCTAATACAAAACTCCTGGGCCAAAATGGGGCTAATATGAGGAGGACTCGTTGAACTTACTTGACCATTGTTTTCAAAATTTTGTTTTTGCATCATCAATGTCGGTTATTCATTTATGTACTCCGGGGACTTAAGGAATCTCCTTTTGAAAGGGCGCAAGTTTCCTTCAATCCCCCCCCCCCCCCCCCCCCCCCCACTTATCGGGGAGTTTCCTTATAAATATAGCCTTGTAATCTCTAGTGCACGAAAACACCTTGCGAACGACCTCATAAGGTAGTCATTTATTGTAAGACGAAAAGCAAATTGGCGCAGCCTAAATGATTTTCCGGGTTCCACTTACCAAAATCAAGGGATAGAGGTACATGACAATGAACCTGAAAATTTTGTTTTTAATCAATTTTCTATTAGTTAATTTGAATGCTTCACTTTCAGTGACAGAACAAACAAAATAACCCAATGTTTTTTCATCATCGTAAAAAGTTGTTGCTCCCATAATTATCATTTTCACTTCACTGTATTATTAATACTATTCAGGATGCATAATTCATTTATATGTAGGTTATTTTAAATACAGTGTTATTATTTTAACTAATCTTAACATATATGATATATTAATAAAATATACCATAAACCTATACCTACCCATACCTACCACCTATACCTAGGTACTTACTAAAAAAAAACTAAAATCTTGTGACGGATTCAGAACGTTCTGAAATGGAAAAGACTCGAAAAAATTTGTCATGCCGATGCGGTAATGATTCAATGAGCGAATTTTTGAAGAAACGTCCCTAACTAAACAACCTTCCAACCTACTTACAGTGGTGACGCGTGACCTCATCTGGGGTACCTACAGCATAACTCCACCCACCCCCCCTCCTCCTCATCCCCGTATTACACCAAAACCCAAAAATCCATCGATAACTCTATGAAATAACTACGTAGGTTGGTTAATATTATTCACACGGCTATTCTCAGCTGCACCCGTGGATAAACCTGACAGTTCTGTACACCATCGTACATTCTGTAAACCATGTTTTGAAATATTATGGTGAGTTGGATGCATGGGGGGGGGGGGGGGGGAGAACGGAATGGAACATGCTCGAATTTGGAGAGCTCTTAAGAAGTTCCAATATCCTGCTACTATCATTACTATTCCTTCCACGAAACCAACTGTAACAATTTCTTCATGAACTACTGAGTACCTAATCTATATAAATCAAGTAAAGTACTGGATTTATAGAGAAATATTGAAGGAAATTAATGGAAATTAATCAATCAATTGATGAATTCCATTCCACCGCCTCCAAACCCACTCAAACCCGGTTCTTAAGTTAGGGTACTAATAGGGTAGGATAAGTTACTCTTAGGGTAGGAGTAAGGTAGAGTAGGTAGTACTCTTTTGTATATATATATATATATATATATATATATATATATATATATATATATATATATATATATATATATATATATATATATATATGTATATATGTATATATGTATATATACTCGGCGCTCCGCGCCTCGCCAGGGGGCAAGCCCCCTGGACCCCCAATCTCTTATCTTCTATACTTTGTATAGAACGAGGAATTTGCAACGCAATTCGAGTCCGAAATACCAAATTACAGCTTCATAGCGTGAATAGCATAGAAATTTCATTGCTAGGGGATACAAACACTCTTTTTTTGCTATTTCGGACTCGAATTGGATACCATTGACAAACACTCTTTTTTTTGCTATTCCGAAATCCCTAACAACGGTATCGCGGGACAAAAAAGTGTGACAAAACAACTAGTTGGGGGTCGGGCTAAGAATTGCGTTGCAATTAATATATATATAGGTACCAGATTCTGATGTTGGAATTATGGCTGCTGGCAATACTTACATCGATTACCTACTGGATTCTAAAATACCTAAAATATAATTGTCTCTGTCTTCCAGTTCATTTCTTCACTAATAATAAATTACGCTCAGAGGTTTGTAACGGGTACCTGGAGGGCCACGTTCAACTGGAACAATATTCAAAATCATCATTACACTGTCCTTATGGTGTTCTTTTTTCTTTTTTTTACGTTCCCCCTTTCCTCCTAGGATCGCTGATTCTCGCCGAGTGCCCCGATACCCCTGATGCACCTCTACTGCAAACTACAATGTCAGACATTGTTCACAGTTGTTGAACACACAAATCAAAATTTAAGACTTTCTTATTTGGAAATGGATGGATTCTGAATGCCATGAAACGGATTTGTAGGGTACAAAGTCTCAAAATTTGGTTTAGATACTAAAAATGTTGATGGATCAACGGTCTCCGAATATTCGCTGAAAGAGGCCAGCGTATTTAAAGCGGTGATACACTCAATCATTCTTTGGGATATTTCTCCCAGTTATCCATCAATCATGAGGACCAGGCAGTGTGTAGGGGTATCGAAGATAATACAAATTACCTACCAACCTGAAAACCACGGGATGAATGAAGATCAATAGCATGAATCCAGTACCAGGAGTACCAGTACCAGTATACCTCACCAGTAGACATCGTTACGTGGCCAATATCTGTGAATAGGTAATACCCCTCAAGTTTGCTATCTCAATGCAGATGCTGGTCTATTTTTGGCTTTGGGTTCAACGTAAAACAAGAATAATTGTTTACCATTCCAGTACACTAGACTGAAACTGATTCTGCCCACATGGACCAATAGTACTAAATACTTTGTTAGAAACAAACAAATCAACGGCAACGGAAACAAGCCATTCATGTTCTATACGAACGACAGCACTGATTTTTTTCATCATATTTTTATTGATTTCAATAGGAACAAACTAACGTTGTTGTATGTGCCTATACCTATTTACGAAACTACACAAGGGTCCGATACAACGGTGATTATCGCACAGTGGCCAACAGGTTGCATCTGGTCCCAAGTAATATCCAGAAAAAGCTGAGCCATCAAACAGTTTCGCTTCGTGAATGCAAAGAGTCATAGTAAAAACTGAAATTGAAACTAAACATGGAATAAGATACAGTTGCAAAAAAATATCAAGAAGTTCTAGTCATGCAGAGTTTATGGTCTCATACTCCCTCACTCCTCACCTACATACAAGTCATCCTGTGAAGTATGGGCGCATTTTAAGGAGTGAGCTGCATGGAGCCCTGCTACAGATCCGTATATTAAAGCCGTAAAAAAATTAAATTTTCCAACGAAAATTCCCACCAATCGAGATATCTACAACTGCCTTTAAGTGATAATGGCTGTAGGTATTCATAAAGTGTGAGAACACTTTATAAAATATTGAAGAATAAAAATTGGACTCTGGTCAGTCCGTTTATTTATTCAGGTATTTATTTTGATTAGTCCAAGTTTTATCTTGCTATAGAATTGTACGTGGTAATATTACGCTGGCGATTTAAACATTTACTGAGACAGAAGTGGGCTATCGACAATGTTGGCGACGTGTATACAAGGTTCAGTGATAAGGAGTAAGTTCAGAGGCGGTTCGGCACGTGCCTGGACTACATGGTGATGAGTAAGTAGGTGGTGGAGGGGGGGCTCACCCCTTCAGATCGTAGGAAGAGGAGCTCTGAATCAGCTGATCTAGGAAGAGCAAGGGAGTCTGTGCAGGAACGCTAGACCACACCATCGGACGATCCGACCGAAAATTGGTTAGAACCATAATAATCATTTGAAAAAAGGAAAATGTATGTTATTCCGATGTTATGAGTACAGAAGGGCAAAGGGGAGGTTTACACACCACCCGGTGTGGAATAGTGGCATTGGCGGTGGGGGGGGGGGGGGGGGGAGTAGCATGACCAGTCTGACCTAAAACTGACATTAAACAGGGTTAACTCTATTCTCCTGCGAAAAACGATTGATGAATTTAACAAAATGCGTTTTCGACACTCACCATGACAAGGCCGTTGGATGTTTGGAGACGGTAGGTACACAGGAATCGCCGCGGCTGACGCACTGGTCCCGGAAGTTTACGGGCAAATTGAAAAATTATGATGCGCGCATGGTGAGCATGTTTAGTGTGTAAGAAAGCGTCGGTATGACTGGAACCGCTCAGTTCGTCTACCAAGAATAGATTTCAGCCTCTAGAGTGGGAGCTGAGAAACGAAAATAAACCTTCCCTCCCCACCCCCTCACCATTGCCTTGTTCACCTTAACAATGCAAGTCCGTCTCTTTCACCCATACTGTACATAATGAACTAAAATTATTTTATGAATGTATACCAATACAATGCGAGTGAGTAGTCAAGATCCTTAAGTAAAACCTAGCCATTACCATCGAATCTTTCTGTGTAGCACCTACGACCTACCAAAATAATTTGTACTTACTCTTAATCACATCAAAACACCGTGGTTCTTGTGAAGCATCTTATGGAAATATAAATTGCCCTGCCGATTACTCGTAAAACCTCTCGAAAACGTCAGACTCTAATATGTTCGGGCTATTGAAATACGACTATTCCAATTTTTCTCCGCCGCACGAATCCCCAAATCAAATGAAAGACCAAGGAACCAAGATCGATCCCTGATCTTAGGAGGAAATTCAAAGAAAAGTAGAAAAGAGCTGGTGGGGAATGTAGATGAGTCTTATTCGTTCAACGTCAACGGTAGACTTCGTGTTCATCCAGGACCATCACATAATATTGTTCACTGAATCCATCATCATATTATTTGAATGCAGACGGAGAAAATGTTCCACATGTTTAACTTACGGTTCAAATATTTCCAGGGCGCGTGAATAAATGTGCCCCAGCACACTCGGAACCCACTGACAAAGATGCGTACCCTGCCACTGTCGAAGAATTCCTCTATAGTCCCCCGACACGAACATGCTAGCCCAGCTGAGCTATCCTAACCTGCATTACACAGAAATGCTGGTTGAGCATTCCCAATCTTGCAGGCGCGGCGCTCGAAGGTCCATCACCATCCTCCCGCTCCCTCATAGTTTGAATGGTCGGACGTATCTATTGAAAAATATTGCCGTTTGTAGGATTTCACATTTATGCATGCACTCTGGCTACCATTAATCCGAATAAGATCAAATTCATACGGGACCATCTAGGGCCTACGACTGGTTAGGCAGTGCATTGCGGGTCTCCAAACTGCGGGGAAGATCGCAATTTCATGTCAGGGACTATTCTTCTTCTTCGTAGTTATGCTTTCCATTGAATGAGTAAAGCGTCAAAAATAGGTCGTGAGAAAATGATGTGACCCGTACAGTACGAGGGTGGATATTGAACAAGAGAGACAGAAATGCGCATAAATGTCCGGTCAGTCATTCATCTATAAGCGATGGGGGTGCGTCTAAATTTATCTAAGGACGGTATTAATCCCCACTGACACAATGCCCACCCCTCCTGACGCGAACGCCTGATTTACGGCCATAACGGGTCTCAAAAGTGAAATATGACCTTCTAATTATTTCCGATAAAATTCATGCTCGTCACCGACAGCCCCGACCAGCCGATCTGGTCGCGAATTACTGATAGTACACAAGAGGGTTTGTATAACGGCAAATTATAAACATTCACGCTAGTGTAATCCATGAATTACCTACTTGACTCGGTCTGAAATTAGGCTGCCCATATTATAAGACAGGAATACTGTAAATGTCCCCTGGTGTGCGCGTAATTACGACCTCCATCGTGACCGACAGTGGTGATCACGGAGCATGCCATCAGACACGAACATCGGTTTCATGGACATACAAACCCCGAAGTTCTTCGACTCCTCAACAACAGCAACGTCGGTAGCCGTCGCCGGCGAGTTGATAAGACAAACACACATCATGTGACCCAGTGTAGTGTGGCAGTGTGGGTACTCTCTTATTGTGCTCAGTACCTACATCAGTACTATGTAGCACACGAAGTTTGAGTAAATTGAAAAATAATGGATTTATGGATCCCGAAATGGTAGAAAACGTTAATTATTATCACTTCGAATTTTTCTTTTAAATGATCTTTCTCGAAACTTATGTCTTTTAATTGGGTCGAACTTCTTGTGCTACATAAAGTAATGATGTACTGAACACATTAAGTAAATTTGGTGGTGGCCATTTCGATTTACTGGATTTATGGATCACAAAATTGTAGAAAACGGTAATTGTCTCCTTGAAATTTTCTTAAAATAGAATTTATCAAGAAGTACAGCTTTTACTTGAGTCAAACTTGGTGTGCTGCATATTGCTGATGTACTGACCACAATAAGTGAATTTGGTGGGTGGCCATTTCGATTTACTCGATTTATGGATCTCGGCATTTTCTCGGAAAGTAGGTGTACGTCTTTCAATTGAGTTAAACTTCGTGTGCTACATAGTTCTGATTTAATTACCGCAGTAAGTAAATTTGGTGGGTGGCCATTTGGATTTACTGGATTTATGGATCACCAAATTTGTAGAAGTTTTCTTAAAAATAAATTTTTCTCAAGAACTATATTCAATTGAGTCAAACTCCGTGTTCTACATACTTCTAACGAACTGAAGTTATTCATAATGATTATTCTCTACAAACCATACCGCCCTCCATACTAATCCTCCAGCGAGACTTTTTGCGGACACAGACGCGGGCGGCAACGTTTGAGTAGGTGGTCGGGATGCGAGATCTAGCAATTCCGAAAAGTGTCACAATAATGTCGCTAATTTCACGCTTGCCAACTAGTTACTGAAGAATGTGACTAGAACCACGGGTCATCAGATGATGTTAAAGTTGCGAGGCTTGGGTTGGAGAAATTGCAACGAAGGCAGAATGAAGTTTGAAACAAACCTATTTAATTAATTGCGAGGAAGCAACAGTCGGCTGAGGCGGGACTAAAGCTGATCCCCCACCTAATCCGCTATCTCGAATAATCTGATGCAGTTAATTTTCAAATTCAGTTACTCCAACTGCTGCATTTAATTGCCCGTATTTCTAAGACATTTAATGCAAATGAAGTCCTTCCAGAGTAATAAGAGTATGTATTGCGTGTGGTACTTACTCGCCAACCACTGAAAGTTCTTTGCTGAGGCGATGGTCATTCATCATATTTATTCAGAATCCATGGTCAGTCATCTCATCATATATTTAGCATGCCTACCAAGTATGGGAAATTATCGCATTTCATGAGACCCTATAGTATATCGCTCCATGATACTGGTCTAGGACACCAGCGCGTAATGTAAATAACGTCCATAATGAAGATCAGGTATTTTAAAATGGGATAAAATTTAAAAAGATTATTCTTTATAAACATTATGATTATATCAGATAAGTAGGTAATTTTTTTCGCAAAGCTCTGTCAAAAGCGGCTGCCGAAAAATGAAAATAAAAAACTGGCATATGGAGGGGTTACACATTTCGAACAGTCGAATTCTCGCAGGAAATAAGATTTTTCCTTGGTACTTTCAAGTGTAACTTCACATACCTAATGAGGTTGATAGGAATTATTATATTGTCGGAAAGAAATGATCTGCTGCCAGAAGTTTCTAGATGATTTTTTAGTCGAAGGAGGCATCGCTGATAGGAAGCTGCCACCATGAACCTGTTGTGGCAGGGTGAAAATTTCGAAAAAACAAACATTAGGTACCTCCACTAAAATAGCGACGATGTGGGAAAATAGGTAAGTATAGTTCCTCATTCATTTTTTATTTCATTTTCTTTCTTGAAAGATTGAAGATTTTTTTTGCAATTTTGATTTTTTTTTTGCGTTCCCAGAATACAGGATTCAACTAAAACATATACCTGGCTAGCAAATATTTCTATGTAAATTTCAGTAAGTACAGTGAACAAGAATTCGCTGTTTAGGAGGCTATGAACTGTGTTCAACTCTTGCCCAGTTCTGATTCCTGCTACAACGTGGATGACGGACCTAATTATTTTCTTAATTCATAGATATATTTCTCTCATTTCAGAAAATTGAAAAAAATTGTATCCAAATAATTACCTAAGTAGTGTTATTCAAGTACAACTGTTGAAGTAATACCTAGTTACCTACCTAATTCAACATTATTGTTCCTTACAAAATCAATGATGAAAACTTGGAATGGGAATCAATTCAGAATTATTGGGATGGGAAATGATCAGTTGTTGTTGGAACACTACTAAACTGAGGCATGTGCAAAATGCAAAAAATTAATTTGCTGATTACAAATAATGTTCATGATATACTGATTACGAAACGAGAAGCCGAGTGTGTGAGGCTATAATAGACGCCAGTGTTCAACTCTCCCGTTGCTGTGATACCTCCCGCAACATACACAACGTAGAACACTAAGTAATGGATAATACCCATACCCACGTTTATTATTATTATTTTTTTTTTCCAAATCTCCAGTTTTTATTCAGATCTTAAAGTGGGGAATGACAGGCCTAGCAGACATGGGTGACCGTACAGTGCGTGGACTTGGTGTTTTCCTCTTCTACCACTGGGCGTTTTTTAGGGGGTTCACCCCAGTTTCATCCTCCAGGCCCAGACACCGCATATAGGTTCGCGTTCCTCTCAGTCAAAGCGAAACTACCCGTATTATAGAGAACTGCGTCCGCACCCTGACCCACCTCAGAACTTGGGAATACGGTTTCGACCACTTCGTCGATAGAGTGATGGCCATTCGCTTCAGGAATATGGAGTACCTATTCCCTGTGCAATGCTCCGTCGATTGAGCATAAGAGGGGAGTGAATGACCCCCGTCTGTCCTCGGCAGCCCTGTCATATTTTCCGTATTTTCCCCTGGCTGCTGCAGTAGCACGGCATCTCAGTCATGGGTACAGTAAGAGGCAGCCTATTTTTGTTTCGGATTGCACTCGTTTGATAACTGAATACAGTTTCGCAGGTTGATGTTGTGAGGGTGACGATGGTGGATTTCAGGCTGACTTGCAGAATCAAGAACTCAAGGAACTACAAGCGAAGGGTATAGGTCTCATGAAAAATAACAACTTGCTAAGCGAGCGAAATTTGTCTCTCAGTGCACAGGTTAATTCTTTGACATAAATTGCTAAAGAACAACTTTAATCAAAGCGTGATTTGTTAAACAAGGGCAAAGAGTGCCTTCGCGAGAAGTTGGCTGAAAAATCAACTGAAAAATCATTTGAAACAAGTTTCTCTTGATGAAAATAGCCTGGAAGGAGATGATGTCAAAATAGCTTTTCTGGCATCCCTACCGTGGATTTTTTGAGAATTGTATACGATTTCGTTCAGGGGGAAGTGTCTCATTCACACAGGAATGCCATTCCGAAATTTTTGTGAATATCTGTTGGCAATGATGCGACTACGCTTAGGACTCGGGAAACCGATTTGGCTTAAAGATTCAACATTTCTCAACCCACTGTTAATTCCATTTGTTTAAGTTGCATTAAGGTTGTGTCTGTTAGGTGTTAAGTTATGTGTCTCATAAGGTGGCCTGAACGTAATGCATTACAGCAGCGCTGTTGAAATACTTATCAACAGGCCGAGCTCACTGTCACCGAGCGCTGAAACCTGGTCTCAGTATAAACACCACTAACACAGTGAAATTTCTTTTGGGCATAACTCCACAGGGCACGGCTTGTTTAATATATCTGATGCATGGGATGGAAGAGCATCCGATAAGCATAAATAAGGTTTTCTAGATAAGCTGGTACCTGGAGATGTAGTTCTCCCTGACCAAGGATTTGGCATACACGAGTATGTCGGAGTGAGACAAGCTAAACCACTAAAGGCAAGACTCATTTATCTTTTGACGGCGAGGGAAATAGCAAATAAAGTAAGAATACATGTTGTGGAAAGAGTAATTGGGCTTATCAAACGAAAATTCAAAATTCTGGTGGGGTTTTTTCTCACAGCTGACACACCTGCTACCAATCAAATTGTAACGATCTGTTATGGATTGATTAATTTCTGCCCATCTGTTATACTAAACAAGTCATGGAAAGTAACTGGGATGATGACTTGGTTAAACAGCTAGTTTTTTGTGATGCCATTGCACAGAAGAACAAGTTGTTGATTCAGATGTGGACTTTTGAATATTAAGGCCGGGACACACATATCCGTACCTTGTCCGCACCGCATCATGGCCGCGTGTTGCACAACACACGGATGGAAAGTTACACCTAGGAAGTTTACCAGTAGGTCCCCACCTTTCCGTACCGACACCTCTCCGACACCTCCTTTCCATGTCCGCACCGCATCCGACTTGTTCATTTAATTTTTTGCAGACACGGTGCGGATCAGGATTTCCTTTCCTCATTTTCTCCAGAAATTTCAGTTCCAGCTAGTTGAATGTGTACATCGACATTCTAAAATATTCGTAAAACTTCGTCTAATTTGCGCATCAGATGAGGCAGCAGCGAGACAAATTCCCCTTCAACCCATCTTTACTTCCAAGCACTGTGAACCCAAATTCTTCTCTGGGGACGATTTGCCTCCAGCCCTCGTCTTCTTCCTCTATGCGAGTGCCAAAATACCCAAATCACTGAAAAATTCCTAAACATATCTGCGTCTTGGAGGGCAAATGAATACTGTGCCGGAACCATATGTGCAGCCAACACTCGGAACTGTGTGGCCTCCCACCTCCGTCACCGACACTCGGCCGTGATGCGGAGAGGGCTCGGTACGGGCACGGTGCGGATATGTGTGTCCCGGCCTTTAGGGGAATTGCTTTTCAGCTGGTACATTTTTGTTTTTAAAAATAGTAAATGAAGATTATTTCTGCAGACAAGAAAAAATTAAGAAGATTATTAAAAACCAGACAAATCTATTTGGCAAACGACTCAAATTTTAAATTTGAGGTTGAGATTTGCAGTGTTGAAAAGGTCACCGCAAGGCACAAGAGTGCTAAATTGGGCTTCAGACGTCCCATGGGCTGTACGGATTAGGAAGGGGTCGTGTTGTATTTCTTTAGAAAAAAATTTGTCTGCTATTGAGGGGCTTACAAAACTAGAGGTGCTCCCGGTATATATCAGTATCTTTAGGTTTGTTTTGGCATAATAAAGGGCTCGCTAATCGTTTTGCTGGCGATATTCATTAGCTCCAACATTGGTAGTCGAGGCTGGGATGTTCTAAAAAATGGTTGTCATTGCATTCCTGAGCAATGTGCTGGGGAGGTGTGTCAGAGGCGGTGAGCCAGTCCTCCGAGCAACTTGTAGGTTGTTCAAGGGGAGGGGCAGAATCATATTCGTCCGTGGTCGGCCACGGGTTGTCGGTCTCTAAATTTTGCAGATTTGGGTTTATGGTTTGCCACGACATTGGGGTCCATTGGTCTTGGTGATTTGTTTGATAAGTAGTGGGAGAATTCGTCTGAGGTTTTGTCTGGGGGTGCGGCGACTGGGTTTGACTCCGGATTGGAGCTCGAGGGTGGTATGATGGGTTTTTGGTATGGTGTCGGGGTGTTTGATTCTTAAAATAAGGTGGGTGTGATTGATTCTGGGGCGAGTTGAAAGACGGATGTGGCTGGAAAGAATTTTGGGGAGGTCGGAATTGAGTGTGTCTGTTCACGTGACTGTTGTAGGATGTCTGGGGCGGTCAGGGAGGGGCCGTATTTTGTCTCAATCTGAAATTCGACTGCACTAACAGTTGGTAGTCGTTTGTCATCCATCCTAGAACTACACTGAGCGTAGATGGTTGGTCGTAGTGGTTGCCGAGTAACATTGCGTGTGCCGGTTCATGGATATTTAGTTGGGCAAGAATTTTGTTCAGGAGGGCTCGTATCTTGTTGCGGAACTTAAATGGGTCCTCTTGATGTCTTAATCTAGTCAGCTAGATGTTCATTGTGAAAATGTCCCGCTTGTCTGAGTAGGCGTTGATTAAAGCGTCCCGCAATTGTTGGTATGTATTTAAGTTTGATGATAATAAGGAAGTAGAGGCTGGGGGATGAATTTTGGCTTTGATGCCTGACAATAGCATTGTGTTCTGAAAGTCATCTTGATCGGAGGTATTCAAAAATCGTTTATGCAGTTTTTGGGTGATATCTAAAAAGTCGTTTAACGTTTCGGGGGTCCCGGAAAAATGGGTATTACGTCTAGGTGCTCTCGTTTGAGCACGGGTATTGCCTGTCCAATCTCAACTTTATTTCCCGGGGTGGGGGGGGGGGGGTGTCAGTTTGGTTTGGGGGGGTTGTTTGGGTTTTCATGACGCTATCATATCACGTTTCATCACGTTCATCTTTGTTTCGCTCTGCGTGATCCTATTTTGTTGTTCCATTAAGGTGTGTTTGGCAGCTAGCAGAGACTCCTTAAGGTTCGACATTTCCGTGGTTTCGGGATGTTCGTCCTCTACAATGACGTTAATGGAATTGTTAATGTTCGTGGTCGGTTGGGGGTTTTCTTGTGGATCTTGTGCTGGGGGATTGTGTGGGTCTTGCGGATCTCAGGGATCGGAGATTGATTGAGATTGCCTAGAATCTGGTGAAAGTTCGTGGTGTAAAACGCATCATCTTTTCCCGATTCTACTGGCAACGTATCTTTTAAAATCTTTAGGAATTTTGACTAGTAGTGAAGGACAGTGTGCGTAATGTGCCAAAACGGGGACAGTATGGATGGGACCCTTAAAATAAGCATCTTAAGCTAACATTCTCAAGGGTATTTAAAATTATAATTAAGATTTAGTGTGAAGTGAAGAAGCACGTAGGTGGTAGGAGCTCGTCCTTCCAAGGTTAGCAGATAGCGTCTCACCCCATGGGCTGCCATATGCGTTTGCAGAATGGACATGGTCGAAGGTAGCGGGAAGAGAAGTTTTAAAGCGACGTAGGGGGGTCCGTGTTTTCGTTGAGGATGTGCCGGTTTTGGCGAAGAAAAATTGTACGATTTTGTTGATCGCGTGAGATTTCCATCCCGAGGAATTTTTTCGGTTCACCTAGAGCTGTAATTTCGTATTCTTGTTTTAGTATAGTTTTGACTTCTGCATCTTTATCTTTCGAATTCGAGGTCAGCACTGCCGTCCAAAGCAAGAAAGCCGTAGAACAAGGAAATCTAGTTTCGAGAAAAACGCAGGTAAAGTTTTTAGGCTGTAAAATGGGCGTTCTTCAATATTTTCCAATGATTTTTTTTTTGCAATTGATCCAAATACAGTTTCTACGTCTGTAGCAGCAAGGCGCATCAATTTCGGAAGAATACACATACATTTATATACCTAAGCAACTGTTTTTCTCCGTTGTAGAAGATGAAGTAAATTTTGCTTCAAAAACAGGTGGAGGGTCTGCTACTGCTTTTCTTCGTTGTATGCTCATGCTACGGTTCTTTCCCACTGTGTAGTTGCTGGAGTTTTTTCACCCCTTTCCCAAAGAGAAAACCAGTACCTTTATTTTTCCTTGTAAAATACGACTTACCGCGATGTGAAAGCCACCTACAGTCGATCGCTCGAAGCTTTTTGCCTCATAACAAAATTTAAAAACAGTACCGCCTGACGAATTCAGACAACTATGAGAGCGATACAACAAAGAAAAACAGTACTCTCCTGATGACTATTAAATTCACTGTTCCAGTGAATTAACACCGTAGGTCTGGTATCTACTGTTTTTATTTGTTGGAAACTACTACTGTGCTTCACTGTTGGGGAACCATAAAAAACTCGAAAAACCGTTGACATTTTCCTTGAATAACTTTTTTAGGGACATTTTCCCAACTTTTAAAACTAGATACCAAAATAGGTCTTTAAGATACGAACCGAGCCACATCAAAATCTCTAAATTGGAAAAAATCGAGTCTACTGCTGTGGTATTAGTCGGGAATAATAATTAAATAATAAATCCGGATTCACAAAAGCACATGTATATTCTTCTTATCTCCGTCGTAGTATATCCCAAACATAACGTGACTCCTCCAGGATAACATCATGAAAAACTGAACTTATTCTTATTCGACTTAGTTATTACACATTTCCCCTTCTTTAAATTTAAAGATTGGACGTTGGACTGGGCGGATTAGCCGCTGAGTCCTCCGCAGTGGGACAGGCGATGTCTTCCGATGGAGGTCTAGTTGTGACTGCTGAGAGGCCCCCAAAGTCGTTGACGATCCTCGTGGCTGTGGAGACTCCACAATACTCTTTCCACCGGGAGGGATCGGCGGCTGGATGGGAGCGTCATAGTTGTTCATCACCCCAGGGTCCACGGCATCTGTCTTTTTAGGCAGCCGGACCAAGGACTTGCGGTTGCGGCGAAACACTCCATCTTGAGTCCCAACTACGTATGAGCGAGGTGCCTCATGCTCATGTAGAACGAGACCCTCCTGCTGCCTGTCGGTGATGAAAACATCTTCTCCCTCTTTTAGATTCTGCAACGTCTACTCCCGTGATGTTGGTCAAATGTTCTCTTCTGCCTTTCTCTTCGCAACTCCTCTTGACTGAAAAGATAGTTGAGGTTTATGGGCGATGGTCTTAAATTGCTGGGAAAGGAGGGAACCAAACCTCTCAGTTTCCGACCCATCAAGAGTTCAGAGGGGCTGTAGCCATTAGAGTGGAGTTGTTCTCAGCGTGATGAGCACTTTGTATGGATCGCTGCTCTTCTGAAGATGAATTTTTATATTTTTTTACCTCAGACTCGATAAATCCATTACTTTGGGAATACTTTGGAGATGATGTTATCAGTATGAACCCGTAGACCGAAGCAAAATCTCGAAACTTACGATTCACAATAATGTGGGATGTCCACTGAGTCCCACAGTCGGCTCTGATGACCTCTGGAACGCCATGACGAGCCAAGATTGACTTGAGATGTACAATGACACAGTCGGTAGTTAGCGATTCTAGAAGTGCAAGCTCGAGATAACGAGAATAATAGTCGGCCACCAATAAGTACCATTTTCCCATGAGTAAGTAAGTCCATACCAATGGTCTGCCATGGGCAGTCAGGGAAAGCCATAGGAAGAAGTGGCTCAGACCGGTTAACTCGAAACATCGCACATTTTGGGCAGTTTTCGACCAGGGACTGGAGTTGAGTTGACAATCCAGGCCACCAGATGCTCTGCTTCGCAAGTGCACGACACTGAGACCCTGGTGACTCTCGTGGACTTTGTCGATAATTTCCTTTCGCATGCTCATCGGGATGATGAGCCATTTGCGCTTGAGGGGAAGCCCATTTTGCAATGAAATTTCGAAGCGGTGTTGCCAATACGGAAAGCAAGGCTCGGGCAATTTTGATTTTTCCGGCCATCCCTCAGTGCAATACTGAATTAAGAAGTGACAAGCAGAATCTTTTGTCAATTTTGATGCCATTTCGGCAAGCTTGGCGTCACTGGCGGGTAACGATGAAACTACGAGCTGGACGTACGCAGCCACCTCTTCAGTGAGTTCCTGGTTTGATGCTGATTCGAAAGGCGCGTGCGATAACGCACCCGCGATTGCGAGATTGTATGTGAATAATGTCATAACTTTATCTAAGAAGGCGTAGGCGGATTCTTTGTAATCTTGGTGTCAACGAGTCAAGATCCTTCGTTCCACCAAGTATTGTAACCAGGGGGTTGTGATCTGTTTCCAGAGTTATTTGCAGAAAATCATTTGAAATCGGCGAAACGCTCGCAAGCCCATGTCAGGGCGAGAGCCTCCTTTTCGATTTGAGCCCATCTTCAGCTGGGTTAAGGGTACGGGATGCATATGCGACTGGTCTTTTAGAGCCATCGTCCTGCACCTGAAGGAGGACGGCGCCAAGGCCGTACGCCGACGCGTCTGCAGATATAACAGTTTTGCGGGTGCTGTTGTATAGTGCAAGGCATGGTGCTGAAGTGAGGGAATTTTTAAATTCCCGAAAAGCTGCTTTTTGAGGGTGTCCCCAAACCCATTCAGCATTTGAAGAAAGCAAATCATTGAGAGGTTTTGCTATAGTAGCAAGATGGGGCAAGAATTTTGATAGGAATGAACACAAACCCAAAAATCTCTTCAATTCAGTGACGTCGGATGGAGCCGGAAATTCCAAAATAGCATTGATTATCTTAGGGTTGGGAGCCACACCATCTTTTGATACAATGTGCCCCAGAAGCTCCATCTTTTCTTTCCCGAATTCGCATTTTTCTTTATTTAGTGTCCATCCGTGTTCTTGGAGTCTTGTTAGCACCTTGTGTAGGTTTTTGTCGTGCTCTTCTTTGGTATTTCCAAAAACGACGATGTTGTCATAATGAATGACAACGTTTTGAAGACCCTCAAGAAATACATTCAGTTGTTTTGAAATACTTCCGGCGCCGAGGTGGCTCCAAACGGAAGGCGGGTGAAGCAAAACCTTCCAAACGGAGTGATAAATGTAGTCAATTCCATGCTTTCTTCCGACGAGGGAATCTGCCAAAATCCGTTATTAGCGTCTAGTTGAGTGAAGTATTTTGCACCCTCTAGCTGTCCCAAGGTATAGGCGATAGATGGCATCTGGAATATCTCTCTTCTTATGTACTTATTTAAATTAGTTAAATCAACGCATAGACGGATTTGTTGGTTCTTCATAGGGACAATAACAATGGGAGCACACCACAGAGTTGGTCCTTTCACTTCCTTGATGATGCCTGTTTTCAGGAGATGATTTAGTTCCTTACGAAGTGCTGGTTTAAGAGGCAATGGAACACGACGAGGTGTATTCAAAGAATATGGAACTGCATTATCCACCAGCTCAATATGATAAGGCTGCTGGGTGTTTCCAAGTCCGCTGAACAGAGAGGGGTAGCAGGAAATAGGGTCAAACGGCTTTGACTGGATGGTGCTCACTCTTTTGAGAATGTTCAATTGGTCGCTAAATTTATGGCTCAATAATACCTGTTTGGCTCCAGAAATTACGTAAAAATACAGAGCTAATACAGAGTGAGTTTTATAAGTGACACGTCCATAAATTCGGCCCAAACAGTCAAGCTCCCTACCATCGGCACCTGTTAGAAGCCTATCGTTTTTGAGTAATGGTTTGTCTCTACTTCTCTTGGTAGGTATGCGCTGGTAGTACGGACACGTCAGCACCAGAATCCGGCCGTGACTGCAAGGGGACATTGCATAATTTTATTTGCGCATACCATCGACTTTTAGTGTCAGTATTAGCAGCTTCCGTGAGACCAAATAAACCCTTCAGCTTGTGAGACCGACGACTGATCCTCGTTAGTTTCATCTCCAACAGGATTGACTGTTTTACGAAAGATACAAACTTTCTTGTAGTGTCCCTTCTTATGACAGCCTATGCAAATTGCGTTGCACGCAGGACATTTATTCCGCTCGTGTGGTTCTGGTAAGCCACACCACTGGCATGATTTTCCGATATTATGGATATTTTTGTGGTTTTGTTGGGTTTTACCGGGTGTTTCCTTACATCTCGAGCTCATGAAACTAGTCTTACCTCGATGTTTATTGGCAGAAACTCTATTTGCAGAGGCAATGTGGTCTCGTGTCGATCGAAACGCTTCTTGCTGTTTTTTAATAGTTTCTTGCTGTCTGGCGGCGATTATAGCACCTTCCAGTATTAGATCGGCATTCATTTGTAGTTTTTCCGATAACGTTTTATCACAAATACCCACGACGATCTGGTCTCTGATGGCACGTTTGACGAAGGTCGGGGGAAAATCGCAGTTAGCGGCTAGGTGATGCACATCGGTGATAAAATCATCCACCGGTTCCCCGTCGCCCTGTTTACGTGTGTGAAACCTATAACTTTCGTAGATTACATTCCTCGTCAGAGTAAAATGTGAATCAAACATATTGAGAACAAGTTGATAGTTGTCTTGCTGCACTGTGAGGTTGAAACTCGCGAAAATCTTTTCCGCCTGTGGCCCCATTAGGTAAACAAGTGCGTTCACTTTGTCGGAATCATCTTGATCTTTTAGATCTGTCGATCGCATAAAACGTTCGAATCATTGCCGCCACTCTTTCCATTCATCCGATTTAAAATTAAAACCGCTCGGAGTTAGAAATTGAATCCGCGAACGGGTAACACCGGCACTGGAACCGCCCATGGTAGTTTTGGGAGGCTGAGTCGCACCAGAAGTAGCCATCGAGTTGGAACACGAAGTTTAGCGGCTTATCTTCCAAAATGAGTTTAGTTGGTTTGATTACGCTCAACCGCTGCCACCATGTGGTATTAGTAGGGAATAATAATTAAATAACAAATCCGGATTCACAAAAGCACAGGTATATTCTCCTTTCTCCGTGGTACTATATCCAAAACATAACCTGACTCCTCCAGGATAACCTCATGAAAAACTGAACTTATTCTTATTCGACTTAGTTATTAAACAACTGCTTTTTTTGCTTTGAAAGGCAGAGCAGGATATCATCAACATAAAGAATCAGTATCACGAATTTAGATTTGTCTTGCCACATGAAGATACAAGGTTGGAAAGAAAAACGGAGTTATTGAAAAAAAATAGTCTTTCCACTAATACACGAGAAACGCAAAAAACACTGTTATACCGGTTTCGGTGATCAAACCATCATCAGTACCTAACAAACAATAACTGAAGGCAATTGGAGAGGTGACCTTATAAATAGTCAAAAAGTGAAATGTGGCCGATTGGGATTGGTTGTGAAGAAGAATGGTGAAGGGAACAAAGGAAGGGGGGTCGATTCTGATTGGTTGTGATCCATACACCTAGGGTGTCTTGTCTGCCAAAAATTCATAAGGTATGAGCACCAATGAGACCAGTAGTATCATACGTTGGTGCTCCTGCTTATAAGTTGGCGAAAAAGTTGAATAGTTTGTTTAGAAACAAAATTAAATTTCGACCACAACATACTGTACTAAATTCTTACGATTTGGTTAGCAAAATTAAGGATATTCAAGTGCCTCCAAATGCTAAACTTGCTTCTTTTGACATGGTCAACCTCTTTAACAACATTAATTTTGATAGATGTAAAGATGTTGTTAATGGGTTGATTCACGATTCTAACTTAAATTTGTTTGAAAAAGATGAATTGTGTAGTTTAATGTCTGTCTGGATCAGAATTATTTTTTGTTCGATGGGAAATACTATACTCAACCAGGGGTTGCAATGGGATCTCCATTGTCTCCATTGCTTGCAGATATTTACATGGATTTTCTTGAAAAACAAATAAAATGTAAATCAGATAGCCTCATTTATTGGTATAGATATGTAGACGATATCATCATTCTTTGGAAAGGGACTGAAAGACAACTTGGTTCATATCATACACAAATTAATAACGTAGATCCATTCATTAACTTCACCTTAGAATTGGGATGTAATCACCTAAATTTTCTTGATCTTTCCATTTCGTTGAATAATGGAAAACATGAGTTTTCCATACACAGGAAAGATACTTATAGTGATATTACCATTCATAGTACTTCAAATCATCCATTAGTCCACAAACATGCTGCTTTCCATAGTATGATTAACAGAGCTTTATCTGCACCAATGAGTGAACAGAATTTAGCTAAAGAAAAGTTAACTATTAAAACCCACCCCTCCCCCCCCCCCCCTTCACCTCATGTTCCTTTCACTGTTTGGCATTCTCTTCCTGGGCCAATCAGAATCGACCCCCCCCCCCCCTTCCTTTGTTCCCTTCACCATTCTTCTTCACAACCAATCAGAATCGACCCCCCTTCCTTTGTTCCCTTCACCATTCTTCTTCACAACCAATCCCAATCGACCACATTTCACTTTTTGACTATTTATAAGGTCACCTCTCCAATGTGCCTTCAGTTACTGTGTGTTACTGACGATGGTTTGATCACCGAAACCGGTATAACAGTATTTTTTGCGTTTTTCGTGTATTAGTGGAAATAGACTATTTTTTCAATAACTCCGTTTTTCTTTGAAATGGGTTTCCACGATTTCTTCGCGAGTGATTTAGTTCGTACAAGGTGGGAATTCATAAGGTTTAAATCCAATACGAGTTAGGTACTGTATTTTTGAAACGACTGAACCAACATTTGGGTGAGACCTTTAGACCATATAAGTATCGGCGCAATTCACACCCGTGTCTCAGTCCAAGATTTGGATTCATTCAAGTATTCCTATAGTCCTTCTGGAATTTCCATGTAAACATTTCGTTCCAGAATTCCATTGAGGAATGCAGTTTTTATGTCTTGTTGTGTCAACTCAACATCAAATTTATTTGCTATAATGAGAATAAATTGAATATCAGCAAGACGCGCAACTGGTGCATAGATTTCTGAAAGTTCGTAGGTACTTGTTGTCATCAAAGCCTTTTGCAACAAGTCTGCTTTTATATCTAAAACTGCCATTTGGCTCGGATTTCTTTTTATGGACCCAGCCTGCACGGATTACTTTACAGCCATTGGGTATTTGCGATCTAGGAATGATTTCCCAGGTTTGGCACTTGGCCAGTGAATCAAATTCTTCAGCAATAGCTTGGGCCCAATGTACAGATTCTGAACAGCTAATTGCTTTAGAGTATGTCTGAGGTTCATCCTCTAGTTCAGCAAGAGATGCATGAATCAAGCAAGCAGTTTCAGATTCTTCGGTGTCCAAGTTCTCAATAAAATCATATCCAAATGTTCCCCCAGTAACTACTTCACTATTTCCGGAAGTGGGTGTTTGATCACCAGGTTCAAGAACAGGATGTTCAGTTGAATTATTAGCTTCCACACCAACCTCAGTTTCATAAAAAACTTCGAAATTTAGAAATTCGTCTGTCGTTTCAACATCAAATTATCTTTCTGATCTGAGTAGAGTCTAATCAACCAGACAGATCCAGTTGGCGTGTGACCTAATTATTGTTCGTTTGGAGTTATCTAACAGAGTGTACCCGGTTGTGTTACATTCTAAAAGTTATGCTAGGTAGGCTCGTGGAGTAAATTTAGGTTTATTTTTGCAAAACTGCCAAGCACATACGCTTCACAGCCAAACTGTCAGATTTCCCCAATTCTTGGTATATTTTCTGTTACAAGCTCAAAAGCATTTAGGAATTCCAGAGGAAACAAGACCCACTTTTATCTTCTCCTCAATTTCCAAATTAAGGTGCTTAGAGAAGGCATTGTGCTGAAGCGTGGCTGGAGCACAAACCGTCTGACTGATCCGTTCTCATGTCAAGCAAATCTTTCATTTGAGAAGTTTTGACTCTAAACCGCTATCTGTTCGAATTTCGATCACTTTGGCGTCAGCACCTCTAAATTTTCGAATCTCTTCTAAGGCAAGATTTGCCTGCGATTTACCACCAATTTCGTATGCAAACGCACAACGACCAGCATCATCAGTGAATGTCAGAATGCATCGGCTCATTGTACCCACTGACAATGGCACATGGCTTGGATAGGACCAAGCAAATCGCTATACAGTCTGTGGAATACAATATCCGTTCTATTTCTTTTCTGTTTGGACGAATTTATTTTGGCTTTTGCCAATTTGCAAGCCAAACAATCCATAATATCAGTCCCAAATCTAACCTTCAGTTCAGGAATAATTTTTGAAGCATACTCAAGATATCATTTGGACGTGTGATTCAGGCACAGATGCCATTTCATCCCAGGGTTATCTCTTTGCGAAGTAATTTGTTTCTTATTGCTTCCCAAGTCAATAACAGAGTCAACAGATGTTGATTTAAGTTTTTGATTTCTCCCTCCTAAATCAACAGCTGGAGCAGAACCCGATTCCCCAGTGGGCGAAGGGAGTGACAAATCATTTGAAAAAGAGGTTGGGTCATTCTTCTTAATATTATTACCGTTACAAGCAAGCAGCTTGCCATTTGAATTTCTGGGTCTTTTAAATATTTCAATTCATATCTTTAAAATATTTCAAGAATAATTTAACGTTTCTCAGAAACTGGAAGATTGGCCAAGGGCAGTTGAAGTCAGCCACCAGAATTGCAGCATCCAGTTTTAATAACTTCTCGAAAATAGCAGAAATCGAATTGTTAACCAGCTTGTGGATTGAAAACAGATTTTAAGCTAATTCAGGAACGAACAAAACATTTCTTAGGCAACCATACATCCTTTGACCAACTGATTTTGGTAACTTTCATATCGGCTTCCGATTTACTGTTGGCACACGAAATAAAACGGGGCTTGGTCAGTTCTCGAAGACTGACCGTGCATGAGAGATCATTAATAGTATGGATTTGTCGCACCTGAATCTACAATAAATGAAATAACAGATTTTTCAAATTTCTTACCATCAAAATTAAACATGGCAAAGCCAACAGTTTCGTTGCTACTGTTGACTAGATCATCATCATTATCCTCCAAGTCGCTGTCGTAACACTTTAGCGGTTTAGCAATTCAAGCAGCTTCGCTGTTGCTCTCGATTTCATTACCAAAATCTTCTTCACAAGCCCAGACGAGATCACTTTCTTATCTGAATCGTTGACATATGATTCCAACACCAACTGAGCACCACCAACATTGGCAGGACGACTTGATTCCTTAACAAAATCAGGCATAGACATGATCATCTTCTTGCCCTTTCCACGTCCTCGTTTAGGCATTGTCTTAGGACGTTTTGCAGTGGGTTCCTGTTTGCCTTGACAAGTGGCCACGCGCTGCTCTTGTGACTTCCATCATTTGAATCAGATCCAGCGATTGAGTGGGATTTGTTCCTGAATGAACGGTTTCGAACTTGTTTGGTATACTCAGAAGGTGACTGTGGGAAATTCTGCGATATGCCACCATTGATGGACCACAGTCGTAACATGCACGATTTCCAATTTTAAAATACTTGGTGTCGTGATTTTGCAATCCACAAATGCTGCAGATTTTGCTTGTCTGCCTCAGCCTAGGTGGAGTCTTCCGATACTTGTCAGTGTACATAGCAGCGTCACGAGATAATCCTTGACGTCTTGCCATCTCATCACTTTGGTTTTGATTGGCACTGACCAATATAGTACGACCTTGTTGACCTGCAACACTTTCGATGTTGTATAGATCCGGGTAAGCATCATAGACAGCCATCATGAATACATACTTCTCTTTGTTGTCAAATGTTACTTCAGGGCAGCTTCTCAAATGCTGTTATATGTGCAGTGAACTGTATAACAGTTTGCTGAGTAGGGTTGAAGTACATCCTGTCCAAGTCTCTCCTTATTGCATGCTCATGGTGTATTGCATGTGGAGGGCATGCATTCCGGAGCATTGTAAGGATCTCATTCGGATTTTCGAGCCGTTTACAATCAACTGGTAGTGTGGATCCAAATTTGATATAAGGTAGGCATATGATTGTAAATTGACCTTCTATATATTTATACTCTTCAGCAGGTTTGATGGAATTATCTATGATGAACATCATAGATAGCGCACAAAGACTGGTTTTCCAAAGACTGAAATCTCCCGACAGTTTTAGGATACTGTCACCATAGCTGCTCGCCACTTCGTGCAGGCTGCATGGCCAGCTGCTCACCAGTCTGGCGGTTTGTTCTTTGTTCAGGCAGCGAGGCTTTCACGCCTGATCCAGGCTCACATCCAGCAGAATCACAGTTTTTGTTGCTGATCATAGAAGTTATCAAGTTTTCAAGCTCATTATGATACGATGACAGAAGTGCATCCGAACGCAGCCGGTTTTCTTCAGCCAGCTAATGTGCTTCGCGTGTGAAGTCTTCTAGTAAGCCGGATTTCAGTCGCTCCAATGCTGTCTGGTCAAATTCCAGCAGGATTCGAAAGCCAAACGATTTTGGATGATCGTTGTTGAATTGTGATACATTGTCACCTTCGTACTCGTTGGATTGAACGGATTCTTTGGGTTTCGGATTATTGTTTGCCATCTGAAAAACTTATAGCGAACATCAGTCAGATGTGTGTACAGTTTCTAAGACTGATACGGATTCAATAGATAGATACTTTTTTATCACCGTTTTGACAGGCAGTTACGGATTTGCGGTTTCGACAGGTAGGTGCTGATTTGATAGGTAGATACAATTTTCAAAAAAAAAATTAATCTACCCCTGTTTATGCAGTCCTTTTACCTTGCAAGGGCCAGTGTGTTGAATTATGCTTGGATACAGAAGCCACTGCACACACTTAAGCTGTATGGACCAAACCTATTCTGAATGGTAATACAGCAAGCAATAATCTCTTATGCCACATGAGGTGTAATGCAAGACCTGGGGTGAAGCCCTAATGTGTAAACCTGACGTAAAACAGTGAATTTCGATCGCACCATCAAGTTTCGCAGTACAACATGCAATGGCAAAAGGGAACAGCAGATTACGATCCCAAGTGGGTTTTAAGTCGTGGTACATACAGTATTTTTCATCAACATAGGCATCCATAAATTTTTATTGAGAGGAAACTGATAAAGGCTCAAACGTTGAACTGAACGTTTATTCAAACCATTACAAAAGGGTTACTAAAAGTAACAGGTTGGATAAAACCAAAAATCGTCCACGGCAAGCATTAACAACTTACTACTTCCACAACATTAAAGTCACTGAAACCCCTCTGACACAGTTCATAACAACAGGCAATTCCCCAGTCAATTCTTTCTTACCATTATTCGATGGTTATAGTTGGTAACACTTACAAGACCAAAACTCGATATCGTGACAAACCGATTTGACTTACTGTGACGACAATGCTAGCAGTTTCGATTATCGAAGATCAACCGATTTCAGTATTTCGAATTCGACAATGTGCGCTCTATAGTACGATAATCGATCAGTTTCTTTTCGTAACAAAATGCCTCTCTTCAAATTTCAATAATTCGCCGGGTGTCCCCTCAAATGGATTCCGATCTCTCGGCAAACGGATTATACAATACAGTGGACTTACAAATCGAAATCGATACGAGATTCATCAATCGATTGTTGTGCAAAGTTGGAGGGATTCTGAACAAAGATGGCTGACTGAATTTATGTGAAGAGCGACTTTTACGATTTCCAGTCCCCATCCATCAGTACTGAATTTTGCTGAGAGGAGATGAACTTCAGTATGTATAGCGAATAAAACCGATCATGCGAGATGATTTACTTACATTTTTAACCACGTAGGTCATTTAAGATTCTGAGAGGAACCCTCAAAACCTTACCTAATGGATGCATTGGTGCAGACTTCGACTTCGTACTAAGGAAAAAACGAATACACTAGAAACCACAATGACGTCATCCCAGCCTGACGTCACCCTGACCTTATAATAGGATAAAGAATTAACGTACTCACCATTTACAGGATGTTTCTTATGTTTTATTGAAGAACTAACTTGAACATTATACAGCGCATAGGTATATCCGCCTTTTCATTGGTAGAACAAGATGGAGACAAGAGAAAAACGGAATCAGTATAGTCCTTATGCAAGAAATAGAAACAAAAAGGTCCTACCAACATAATATATGTATGGTTGTCATGAATGGTCACATCCTTCACTGTAATGGTTGTGACTGTAGATAAGGTTGTTAATAAAATCAACTTAGTGAAGTGTAAATACACTACTCAAGATTTTGCATGCCAAATTTAAACTAGGTAGATAATTTGGAATGAGAATTACGAGCGCCCTTCAACAATGCATTTTGTTTTCAATCCATGTACTTAGTACCTACCTGCAACCAGGTGGCCCAAAGTTGATTAACTCACACAATACCTAATTTGCCTTTTGGATTTATGATTGTCTAATAAGAAATGAGGTTGAACAACCAATATATCCATATAAAATAACCATACCTTAGCAATGATTAGCTTTTTTTTTTTTTAATTAAGGGGAAATAGCCCGACGACTAGTTCCAAAAGCCGCCACCACGTGGCAGCACCAAAATGAGCTAAATTAATATTCGCTCTCCTTCCGTTAATAATTGAACGATTTTCAATCTGTAAATTGCATTGGATTCAAAATCAGCATAGAATTTCCGGAAATTGGTTCTGGTGTTCGAAATTCTAAAATTTGTATGTTTGGATCACTGGCGTTTGAATTTGGCTACTTTTTTCGGAAATCCCAATTACCCAAATTCTAGAGGGCTGTGTGCTGATTACGATGGTTTTTTCAAATTTAAAATTGGACCACTAAAACCCCATCAATTATTGTCCAGACGGTGATGGGCGAGGGGGTTGGGGAGGAAGGCAGCTCTTGAATGGGGGTGGGCGGCTTCCCAGCCCCCTTCGGGCAGTCCGAGCAGCTTGGATACCTACCATTTCCGAGAACAGTTTTTGCCCCACCATTCAAGAATTTTAGATTTCTTCCTCCCTGTTCGAGATTTGCTATGAAACTGTTTGGGCCCATCCATGACCAGGTGCCAAACTACGCGAGAGTGTGAGCTATTTTTTATGCATCAGTCATGGGAGGGATGATAACATAAAAAATAAAAAATAATCAAATAAATGAAGCAAGGATCTTGAGTTATATTATAATATATTTTTACTTTTTAACATTATTAGTACCTATTTTAATAAATGTAATTTATTTTTATTTGATTAGTGTATAGGATCTTACCTAGGTAGGTACTCCAAAATTAAACTAAGCACCTCTCCCACTTCCCAATCCAACTGATCGCATTTGAATCCTATTATAAGTACCAAATTGGACGACCGATTGAATATACGATTTCCTAAACAAAAATTAGTGACTTCGAGGTCAGACGCCCGAAACTGCAAATAGCCTACTACAAATAAAAAAAAATCAGTCATGCAGCATGACTTAATGAGCGAATTTTCAAAGAAATATTCGAATTAATGGCTATGGTTTTGAATAAAGGAAAACTTCGGTCTAAAATTTGGTTTTCTATGTATATTCTCTTCGTATTTATTTTAATTTGTACGTTTTGTCCATCCTGATTCTACCGTTTGTTTATTACGTAATTGTACTAAGTGCTTATTTATTTGATCGCTGTGGGTAAATTCAAGGAGTTGTACTAATCGTTTGCCTCCCCCTTTTTTGCTTCGAACTCTCGTCTTCAATTAATACTTCTCACATTTTTCAATCTGACCACTCTAAGGGGGTGGGGGTAAGAGTTTAAAGATTATCCTAGTTTTGGGTAATTTTTGCGCACTTTAAATGCTCTAATTTAAGAACGGATTTAGATATCTAAAATCCGATTTCACTATCGTGTTCAGCGTGCAAAAACCTTTAAAATGAGGGGTCACTTGTTAGAAAATAACATTTTGGGGATTTTTGGGTAATTTTTGCGCACTTTAAATGCTCTAATTTGAGAACGGATCAAGATATCTAAAATCCGATTCCACCATCGTGTTCAGCGTGCAAAAACCTTTAAAATGAGGGGTCACTTGTTGGAAAATAACATTTTGGGGATTTTTGGGTAATTTTTGCGCACTTTAAATGCTCTAATTTGAGAACGGATCAAGATATCTAAAATCCGATTCCACCATCGTGTTCAGCGTGCAAAAACCTTTAAAATGAGGGGTCACTTGTTAGAAAATAACATTTTGGGGATTTTTAGGTAATTTTTGCGCACTTTAAATGCTCTAATTTGAGAACGGATCAAGATATCTAAAATCCGATTCCACCATCGTGTTCAGCGTGCAAAAACCTTTAAAATGAGGGGTCACTTGTTGGAAAATAACATTTTGGGGATTTTTGGGTAATTTTTGCGCACTTTAAATGCGCCAAAACCCTCCTTAGAGTAGGCCAATTTCGCCCATCTTCGAACTTAGCCTTTCGATTGCCAAGATAGATTTTTTGTGCAAATTTGAGCTGTTTATCTCAATTCTATCGAGAGTTATCGTCTGGAGTGACACATATATAAATAAATATATATATATATATATATATATATACATATAAAAAAGTGTTAAATTTCAGGAATCGTTTTAGAATGGTCTGAAACGGATTTCTATGAAGAAAATTTCCAAAAATTTATATTATTTAAATTTCGAAGCCATTGCAATAGCTTCATTTTCTTTGAAAATTCGCTAAAATAAATTAAATTACCCAAATACCTGAATTCAAAGTTCAACGCCAGTTGGACGTAATTCATTAGGGACGAGTAGGTACTAGGTACCTCTGTTTTAACCTCCAAATCCGTATATATGCTCTGAAGCAACCAAGGTACCTACCTACGCACTTTCGAAGAATGGACACCGACGGTTATCTCGAATCAAGTCCAAATCTTATTGTACTCCAATCTGTTCAACGAGTTGCACGCCTCTGTACATGACGCACAAACTTTATACACCACATTCCTGTTCATTCAACATCGATAATTTTCAGAACACCTGCCTACCTACTTTAAAAACCGAAATATTGACGTGTTGTTGTACACAACGGGTAGGTAGGTACTTGATAATTAGGACGTTACAGCAGTGCCTGCGCAATCATTAATTTTTTATTTCATTTTATTTTTTCAAATCGACGTTATTCCAGGACGAGCACACCTAACATTTTCAAATCTGAAAGACACTTGGAATAATTTGGTAGGTTGATCATACATAATGTTCTAATAAATCGAAAAAGTATGATAGAGCAAACGTGAGATTTGCTAAAGAAGGGGTATGAACGTAGCAACGAAGTTTTTACAATTTCAATTAATTAAATAATAACTTTTTTGGTTCTTCGGAAATAAATAACAAAAGTAACAATATCAACTGTGTAATAAGAACTCATCAAAAGAGACTTCTGGCTCCCGAATTTGGCTGCTTCTCGTCAATCTTGAATTTACCAATTCAGGGTAAGGCTGATTGAGGGCATTTAATTTAAATGATTGAATTTTCACCCTCAATCCAGCCATCGGGTGACGCACCCAAAAATCCAAATTTTCGGTAACGAAAAGCCCACACTGTCTGACTTTCAGTCACACTTCTGATTGTGAATGAAGAATTCTATAATTATTATTTGTATATATAATTTGTATTCTATAAATTATTTGCTGTTATTCGTGAAGCGTACCTAACGTTTGTTCAGATTAGAAAACTACCTATAAAAAAACCCAAAACAACCATCATTCTTCAAACAAAGTATCACGATACAACCAACTCGATTTCATACAGACATGCGTAATTATAATCAGCTGTTCCCTAGCATTGATATCTGAGCCGGATTTCAATGCTCAGATATCAATGCTAGGGAACAGCTGATTATAATTACGCATGTCTGTATGAAATCGAGTTGGTTGTATCGTGATACTTTGTTTGAAGAATGATGGTTGTTTTGGGTTTTTTTATAGGTAGTTTTCTAATCTGAACAAACGTTAGGTACGCTTCACGAATAACAGCAAATAATTTATAGAATAAAAATTATATATACAAATAATAATTATAGAATTCTTCATTCTGCCGCACATTTATGAAATGTGATTGCACGGTTGGGTCCAGTACTCGATTTAGGGCTCTCTTGTGGGAAGCACAAAGGTAGGTATTGAGTTCAGAAAACAGTGATCATCTATACTGGTAAATAATAAACCGTTGTATAATAATTTGTAGCGTTACTTATTCTATTTTCGGATTCTACATACCTTGAAACGGAAACCATCACATTTGGTTGGGGGAGGGGGGAATTTTTCATGCTCAATTACAAAGGTTCATTATTGAAAATGATAAATGGAAAACTGACTGTTTTGGTAGACACAATTATGGTTAGCTGGGTAGAAACGATTGTTGGAAGAGAATTACAAGTCAGGTACCTGAGCGCCGCGGGGGCCTCGGGCCCGACTGGGAAGCCGCCCACCCCCATTCAAGAGCTGCCTTCCTCCCCAACCCCCTCGCCCATCACCGTCTGGACAATAATTGATGGGGTTTTAGTGGTCAAATTTTAAATTTGAAAAAACCGTCGTAATCAGCACACAGCCCTCTAGAATTTGGGTAATTGGGATTTCCGAAAAAATTAGCCAAATTTGAACGCCAGTGATCCAGATGTACAAATTTTGAAATTTTGAACACCAGAACCAATTTCCGGAAATTCTTTGCTGATTCTGAATCCAATGCAGTTTACTGATTGAAAATCGATCAATTATTAACGAACTGAGAGCGAATATTAATTTGCCCTCGACGGAGTTGCCATCTGTTGAATATTCTTACAAGTTTTTTTCGGGCTATTTCCCCTTAAATATTAGGTAGGACTCACAAGACAGCCTAAGAGGGTAACTGAGTTTCCCAGAGGGGCAGTTGTTTCATGTGTAGGCAGGTACGTACCTACCTGCCTAAGTGCTGCCCCAGCAAAGAGATTAGAACAGAGGATAGGATGGAACATCCATCAGCCTATTGGAGCTTTTGGAGCACGTTATCCCTGACAGGCGGAGCCTAGAATCGTATAATATAAGATTCGTATAATATACGATCAATATATTATATTGATGCTCAATCGTCGATACCAGTATCCATCGCAATCCCATTGGCTAGACGGATGTATATATCGAAGAAGAAACATCGATACTGGTAAACATCACCATCCCATTGACTGTTCGGATCCCCTGAGAGGCGGAGCTGAGGTCTGAGTCTGATCTCTTCTTCAAAACCTAGCACCCCCCTCACATCGCTACCACCCAACATCTAACTGCTATTCTAATCTCTCTCTGGGCCCCGAGATGTGGGACACCCTCCATCACCCTTTCAATCAATCAAAACTATTCTACTGTAATACTGATTTTTTTTGCACAAAAATTTAGTCATGTTCTATTGAGTATGTATTTTAAAACATTCAGAATACAGCTTTAGGTAGGGTAAAGTCGTGTACCTTGGGACAGACACGGGATAATATGAAGGAAAGAGGGAAAAATTCCCCCAAGGACACTAGAAGCAGGCCCAGGCAATGGCAATGGCAATGGCAGCAATGGCTTTTCGATTATCTGCTGCCTTATCGGACTGATAACAGTTTTTCAATTTCCGGGTCGTCAGAAAAAATTATGAAGCTGTAATCAATCACCGTTCACAGTCACAGTAAGTTGAATATTTCATTACTTTTGATTGCATATTGTTCCTTGAGGTTGGCCCTAGCGTTGATAACGTTTCCAGGATGATTGTGTCACTTTTCATGCCATGGAAACGATTTTGGTGAAAAGTTGTCTTTCTTGTACCTTGGGACAGTTTGGTGCTTGTACCGTGTGTGTACAGCCATGGCACACGCGCCAAACTGTTATATTATTTTGGTGAATAATTCTAATATAAATAATTCATTTCATGGAACTTTTGTTGTTTTCAGCTCACGGGGTAACCCGTGCTCCAGTTGATCAAAACGGAATAGAGAAGGCTGTCAACGTCATTTTGGAGGAGAAATGGGGCTGAATGTTATTGCATTTATAATTTATTACATTATTTTTAATTAATTTTTTTCCAAGTGGCTGTCCGCGATCCGTTGAATAATGAAGGACTTCACCTTAAGTTGCAATTTTCAATCATCCTCGGAAACATTCTTGTTTCTATTTCTTAGGGGGGTCTGGTTGAATGAATCTCAACCAATCCTTCTATTCAAGGAGAACTTCCATTCGAAATTACCAGTCCGAATAATTTGTTCCATCGAATTGATGTAAGAGTTTTCTTTCTTCCTCAGTCATGATTTAAAAAAAAACAGGGCACAAACACTGTACAGGTAAATAAATATGCACTAGTTTAACAGGCCTCGTGTAACTTAACCTCCAAAAAATCGCAACTCGCAAAAACTTCCATTTTTACGTCTCCAAATTTCACCAAAACTTACACACAGGGTAAATAACGTCTTGGGCCAATAACCTGTTAAAGTTCACAGGAGAAATTAAGTAAAAACAACGTTAAAATTGGATTTAAGGAGTGTAATAATGAGGAAGGGCTAGACACCAACAAAGGAGCGAAAGGCAAACCGGCAAACGTACACGAGACGTTCGGGATCACGTGTGAGCACTCCCGTTTTCCACCCGCACTCCAGTTTGTTAATCATTCATAGCGTTGTTTACACTGAAAAGTTTTTTGGAAGGTAGGCGAAATATAGTTTTTACAATATTTTCGAATCAAATACCAATACTGGATTTATGTGTCAATATTGTTGTTGTGATAGTTTATCTTTCAAAACATCGATTCTATTTTGAATTTATTTTGTATATTATAATATAGTGAGTTTTCCTCTAACTGTTGCATTGTTTCTCAAGACTGGAACTGATAAATTTTTTTAGTTTCCTCGCATTTGGCTTAATTTGGCAAAAGGATTCATTTGCTTTGGAAAACGATTAATTTGATTTGGAAAAGGGTTCATGCTAGATCTGTAGAGCATGAGTTAGATTTTAGACGGATTTTTTTTTGTAAATTACTGCGATATTTGAAGGGAGCTTAAAAAAACGAGATGTATCAGAAGAACTAGTCTTTATTTCCACGAGAATTACTTACACTTGTAGACCGGTTTCGGATGTTAAACAATACAATCAATACAACATACTGACACAGAATGATGTATGTTGTATTGATAATGGTTTAACATCCGAAACCGGTCTACAAGTGTAAGTAATTCTCGTGGAAATAAAGACTATTTCTTCTGATACATGTCGTTTTTGAAGATGGATTTCCACTAACTCACCGCATCTACCCTTCGTCATGAGCTTAAAAAATGTTCAAATCTTCAGGATCTTCAAATCATCGTGAGTCTAATTTTCGACACGCACCCTTAGATCGGACTATAATTGTTGGCAGTGAACTAAGAGACAATAGGTAGATAGCTTTGTTGGGAAGGGGCGAAAAGTTGAAGTGCGGCGGCGGTAAAAGATGAGGGGTGTGGGCAAGCAAAAAGCGGAGTTAGCTGTGAACGGGTATGCCTAGATGGTGGGTATTGGAGAAGGAAACCGGGAGTGCTCACACGTGATCCCGAATGTCTCGTCAAACGTACTGAAGAAACCTTGCATGATGGCCAACATGACAAAAAAAACTTCCAAGATGGATATTAGAAAGTTCCATGTAATTGCTAGATGGATAACCATCTCAACACCTTCTATATAATATATAGGTACGTACTATTCTACACATAGACCTATTATGTGGATCACAGACTCTCCATAGCTAACCCCCTACTCATTACTAGGTACCTACCTAAATCATGAGTTAAATGTTGCTAAAATAATTCTGTCCATGACAAACAGTAGCTAAAATGGCAAAAAGAAACACTAATAAAGAAGTTCTGAAGGAAAATTATAGATGTGGAGTGAGAAAATATCTAGTCCCCCTAGGGTTTTGAACTCCGGAACGTTGGCATATCAGTCCATCAGTTAGACGACTGGGCTATAATATCACCCAGCTAGCCAAGAAACCAGTGATGTGCGCTCTCAACACAGCTTGATGCCTGCATACACCCTGCTCTTTACTACAAATTGTGTAGCAACTTTTATGGTAACATCGTAGAATGCTCCGGATGATCTCAAAAATTCAGAAAAAAAATCAAGCTATTTAGAAATGCGATAAAACCTACACCTCAAAATACAATTTTCCGAGATAGGGATAGGTACTCTGGACATTTTTTCAACCCCTATTTTTCACCTATTAGAGTGACTGTAACGCCGAGCTTTGAGGACCAACTAGAGCCAAAACGGGACCCATATACCTACCAAATTTCGTGAATTTTGGTTCATGGGAACTAAGGAAAAAGCCGCGGATGGCGTACGGCAGGCGGACGGAATTTTTTAAATTTGATATTCGTATTCTATGTCCCTTGAAACGTAAACCATCAAACAACCTGGTCTCGAGGTATTCGAGTCCTGTATGCCAAGAAACGAAGGAACCTCCTTTGAATCCTCTCGAGGCGATTGATATGAACTGCATAGTGCGGCGACCAAAGTAGGCTGCAATAATCCAAAAGTGGTAGTACGAGACATTTGAAGAGCAATACGATAGCGTCAGCATCTGTAACATCACGTGCACATCTCTTCAGGTAACCCAACGCTTTCAAAGCACGCCCACAAACCGCATCCACATGAGCGGAAAACTCGAGGTGGGAGTCAAGAAGAACACCCAGATCACGGTTAACCGCTTTTCTGATAAGTGGTACTACACCGATGAGATAATGATGTTCCTAGGTGTGATGATTTCTGCTAAAGGTGGTAACTGAGCATTTTGCCGGGTTGAGGCTCAAGCTGTTAGTGGGACACCAACCAAGGAGCGAGTCCAAGCAAGACTGAAGTCGATCGCAATCCCTAGGGTTCTCAACAGCGCGAAAAATCTTGAGGTCATCCGCAAACACAAGATACTCAACATCCCCCATTAAAGCCTGCACGGAGTTGATCATCAACAGGAACAACAACGGCCCGATGTTTGGACCCTGTGGCACGCCTGAAGAGGCCAAGAAGGGGTCCGAGACAAAACCTCGCAGCCTGACACACTGGCGCCTATCATTAAGGAAGCTCGCAATCCACTGATGCAAAGAACCAAAGACACCCAGGGACTCCAGCAATGCCAGAATGTGAGCATGAGAAATCTTATCAAACGCTTTTGCGAAATCAGTTTAAATTACATCCACCTGGACGCCCCTGTCAAAGTTCCCATGTACGTACTCAGTGAATGAAAGCAGGTTGGTTGTTGTGGATCTACCCTTCATGAACCTATGCTGCTGAGTGATGATAAAATTCGAGAACAGTGGTGTGATACGCTTCACAACCAGCTTCTCGAGAACCTTCGGTATAGCCGAGATGGAACATACACCCCGAAAATTGGTTACATTCGATCGATCCCCTGATTTGTGTATTGTGTGACGAAGGATAGCTTCCATGGCTCGGGAAAATGACCCATGGCAAGTGAAGCATTAAAGATGGCAGTGAGTGCAGGGCTCAACAAGTGGGCACAGCTCCTCAAAAGCAACGGCGGTATACCGTCAGGCCCCATACCCTTCCGTGGATCCAGGGCCTCCAGCTCCACCCTTACCTCCTCCTCAGAAAAGCTCAGCATCCCAATGGGTACAACATCCAATGTAGGATAAGTAGGTGGAGATGTTACAGCCGGCTCGAACACTGAAGAGAAATAGCTGGCAAACAGGTTGACTACATCTTGCGGAGTCTCAGCAGTGATGCCATCCAACTTCATGCAATGGTGCAGTTCATTCTGGCCATCCCCGTAGTTGATGAAGTTCCAGAAGGCCTTTATGTCTGACCTCATCGCATCTTTAATATTAAAAATAACGAACCGAAACATTTCCATCTGTCCGTCCACGGCGTTTTCCTTAGTTCCCATGAACCAAAATTGACGAAATTTGGTATATGGGTCCCGTTTGGGCTCTAGTTCATCCTCAACGCCTAGCGTTACTGCCACTCAACTCTAAGGGGTGAAAAACAGGGGTTGAAATATCCGGAGTATCCCTATCTAGGAAAATTCTATTTTGAGGTGTGTGTTTTCTCGTATTTTTAAATATTCGTTTTTTTTCTGAATTGTTGAGACCACCTGGAGCATTCTACAATGTTGCTAAAAAATTTGCTAGGAAAAATGTGGCCTAAAGAGCAGGGTGTATGCAGGCATCAAGCTGGGTTGAGAGTGCACATCACTTGTCTCCTGGCCAGGTGGCCACTGTAGCGGAGTGGTCTAGGTGTCAGGCTCTTACACTTAACATCAGAGGTTTGAACCCGGGTTCCAGGGCCAAAAAAATTTTTCAATTCACATCAACAATTTCCCTTCAGAACTACATTAGTGTTTATTTTTGCCATTTTAGCTACTGCTTGAACATTCAATGCATGACTTTAATTTGTAGTGGCGAACAGGTACTAAACTAGGGAGGGTCTGTGATCTATACAGAAGGGTTATCTATACAGAGAGCTGTGATCTGTAACAGAACGGTGTCTGTACAGAGAGATTGATCTATAACTGAAGGGTGTTCTGTACAAAGTAATAAACCGTTGTGTAGGAATTTGCAGCGTTTTTTAAAAACACCGGGCTTAGCGCTCTCCATTGCGACCCCCTCCAACTTTGCCGTTTAGCGTCGCGTCACCGCTCCTTATCCTTATCAGTTTATTTACTCCTTGTCGTTGGGCTTGTGCACAACAAGATTGTTTTCGTTGACTGCACGCCATCAATTAGCGATGATGTGCGTCACACACGGTCCGACGACTAATATTGTAAACTAAATCGGTATAAGTGATTAGTTTTCCCGTGTTTGAGTCTCCTAAGTTTTTCGGTTGTCTTTTACCCAAACTACGAGTCTGTCCATCTTTGAATTTGGTGGAAGACATGACCTCCGGGTAAGGGTGAAGTACCTATCATATTTTTTTGCAACGTTAAGTACTGATCCTTAGGCTAATACGGTATTAGAATAAGGTGTAGTTACTCAGGTTGTATTGCAGTCAATCGTGTCATCAATTACCGTAGTAGGATGACTTCCGTGCTGTTTTGGATGCCTATCACATCATTACTAGACCGATTAGACCTATCCTTGACCTTCATGCCATATCTTTATTGTGTTTACTGTTTTAAAAATGTGATTGTACTCAATTTCCTCGCTGTCATCAGCTGGTTCATTAATTTCCTTAATTATTGTTATCTTCTCTATGTTGTCAATGTCGTACGTTTTAGACTTTTCTCCGTTCTCAACCTTTCGTTCTGTAATTGATTCAATATCTTGCTATCTGAGTTGAAAAAATCTTGTTAGTTCCATAGGTAAGTACCCACCTATTCACTCGATAAATTAGCATGAAGAACATAGATGATATCATTATGATAGTAAAGAGTCCATTTGTTCTCCTCGCTAACGTTTTTACCAAATCTTTGATTGCTGTCTACCGCAAATGCACTCCTATTTATTGCAATCCACAATAAATTATTCATTTCATTTTCTTGGCTATCGTGTAGTTTCATGTGAGATTAAAATAATGATTACTTATCATACTCAGAAAACCTTGAATCTCATTCAAATAGCTTCCTCCATAGATTGGTTCTAGATTTTATTCAAATTTTTATTCAGAATCTCGCATGATGCTAAGAAAATGTAACTTGATCACTCCTTGTGCTAAACATTAATTTTTGCCTAGAATAAAGGGCCCAATAGTTTTTACTTTATTCGTCAGTGAATCCTTGTTCAAGCTAGCCAAAGAACTGGTTTCTGAATATGAACCAGTCAAGTCCTGCTTGCTCCAGCAGGCCATTATCCATCGAGCACTCTGCTCAGAACTTAATCCCCTCAACCAGACTGCTTCTGAACTCGGAAAACTTTTAGAAAATTCTCCAAAGAAAATATTTGGGTCCCAGATTATTCGTTTTCATAAAGTTGTCGATTCTTTTAGAGTATTTTGAATCCATACATTGATTTCCATAGTACATGTGTTACTCCAGACAATATCTGGGTCATTTCAAAATTTCGGTGCATTTTGGACCTCTAATTTTTTCAAGAAAAAATGTGAAATATTTCATTGTTTTTTTGTTTTTTTCACGTAGCGTATTCTTAGGGTCGTCCTAGTAATATCCTACAGTGGGCACACATAATCATCGATATTTCCATAGATAGGCCAATCAAAAAAAATTTAATTTCTAGGGAGTGAGAATCAAGTCTAGGGAATGAGAAAAGAATCAAGTTACCGTCTTTAACGCATTGGAATCTCCTAAAAAACATAGCGTTTGTTTATGTATTCGATTGAAAATTGAAATCACACGCAGTCTCGAATATAAGCTCAATATCTTACTTAATTTCTATTAGTCTTTAACATTATCTTGCACTAAAAGTTGGAACCGAGTGTTTTGTTCATCAAAAATGTCACAGTCTTCCTGTATCTTCCATTTCAACACAAGACTTAGCAAAAACTACAGGATAAAAATAGAAATAGTCTATTTCCACGTAAACTAACAAACTGTAGACCGGTTTCGGTTGTTACACCATCATCAGTACACAATAGTTCATGGTGTAACAACCGAAACCGGTCTACAGTTTGTTAGTTTACGTGGAAATAGACTTTCTATTTTTATCCTATATTTTTGGTCTTCTGGTCCCAAAAAACATGGAAAACGATACCTCAAAAGCTCGTGTTACTAAAAGACAAAAAGTACCTATTTGTATGCCCATTTTCACTCATAACACCCCTGGGTATATTCCGACCGAGCTGCAAAGTTTCAGGACACAACTAGGGCCCAAATAGAGCCTGTATGCGAAAGAACGAATTTTTTAGACCGAAAGTGAAGTAGTTATGCGTGATACGGACGGCCATTGCATTTTTGCAATCTACACACCTTGAAACGTAGAAGAAAACGCTGCAAAGTCCTTGTCACATGGGTTTATTATTTTACTGGACATACCTACAGAAATTTTGGCTGTTCATTTATTGTTTCTTTTGAAATGGCTATTTTTGATGGTTTTCATCAATTTTGGCCCCCAAAAACACGAATTAGGCTCGGCTTTTTTTTACAGATTATTTTTGATTATTGATAGTACCATTTAGTTGTCTTGATTCACCTGTTGACACTACTTCTAGTATTATTATACAAATGTATGGTGATTTCAGACAATTTCCCATGTTTTGATTCATAAAAAATTAATTTTGGGAGCTTAACCTTCGTTACAACCTCAATTCTTCACTCTTCGGTCAAAATCAACCTAATATTCGGTCTTCTCGTCCCAAAAACAAGAAAAACGATACCTAAAAAGCTCACCTTACTAACATGCTACTAAAACACATCACCGATTAAGAAGGGATCTAGATTAGGCGTCCACCAAAACGACCGGAACAGCAAACGGCTCGAGAACAGCCACTGTCACAGTGGCTCCTTAGCCTACCTGGTAGCCCTGATCTTGCAGTGCTTGGTCTCTCAGGTCCTCGGCGTGTTGTAATTCCACTTGACCGATCTTGATCCAAAGTTGGAGCTTCCATTTCTTCTTCATCGGGAAACTGGCGATCCATGCCCGCCGGCGAAATATCATGGCGACCCGTCCCCATTAGCTTCTTGTTAATCCGTCCCGGGTAGGCAATCCATCCCCGTAGAGAACTCTGTTGTTCTCAACTTATCCCCGTGGTAATGTTCGATAGAACGCGAAGCAAATAAAACTAGACAAGTATATAATAAGTCGTAATAATAGAGATTATGGAGTATATAGTCAACAATATACAATGTATTAATCAAATCACTCGGGACGGTCGAGAATTAAAGGCAGCTTTCGTATAAGTCTTGTCCCTTGCCAGGAAGTAAGCAAAAGACCAAGAGAACGTAAAGTCCTTGTTTGTATCTAAGAGGATCAGAACATACACTACATGTATTTATGTTTGTATTACATGTATTTTATTTCATTTATTTTTATTTATTATTTTGCCACGATTTTATTTGAAAGTATATTGATTTAAAAATAAGAACGTACCCATGGATTGTAAACAGCTGGACGAAAAAGTTGGGTGAGTAGTCGAACGCTCCATCCATATATACCCTGTTGCACGTGACGAGGCATTGTAGATTTGTCTCACAAGTGAAAATGACGATGTGCTTCTCATTCGTCAGTAGAAGAAATTTTTCCGCTTTGCTGGTGCAAATGTCCATTGTTTGCAGCAGAGAGAGCACCTTGTCTATGGATTTGGGCAGGGTTGGGATACTTTTACGCTTTGTTATGTTGAAACAACATAAGTAAATTAATCATTAAAATAATTTTTGTTGTTGGTAGCTATCATTTCCTTTCAAATTCGCGTACCTATAAGCTAGCTGCTTCAATCCCTTCAGCTGGCGAACGTTAATATTAGGGTTGGGCTGCTCCTGCAATACGGTTCTTACGATCTGTGTACCTACACACCAACCATTTCTTTAATTTAACAATTTCTTAGTTTTTTTAAATGATGTGATTAATGTTTAAAATCGTCGTTTTACCTTGGACGGACGAAGCGATACATCTTCAGACGCTTTCCTTTTGACACCAGCTCTCAATGCACACTTGTCTTTTTTTTGTCTTCGGCACCAAGATGATTGTGTACATTACTGGATTCCACCACTGTTGTGCCGACGGTTTTGAGGTATGCCTTGCACTTGTACTTCCACTTAGCTGCACACGACCACCTCTTAATCCCCCCTGCCAGTTCTTTTTGAAAAGTAAATTTTCGATTGAAATAAAAAATCAGTGTTTCGTTTAGTTTCTTTCACTCCCGTTTTTTACAACTACCGTCTCCTCCATATTGCAATGCCCAATCACTAGGTTCAACTGCCTCGCCTTGCGATTGACCACGCCAACTTCTTCTTATCGCCTGTCCTTTCACCCGGCTTCTCATTGTTTACATACGTGTATACCAATCGGCGCTAATTGCACCTTTCACTTTTTTGGGGAGGGGTCGCCTGTTACCCTCTTCATCATCCTAACATTCTTCTTGTTCTTCTTCACTTTCATTCTGTGGTCTATGGTTTGTGTAGATGTCTGTATCGGCTTCAGGATTTGATTTTTGGTCTGTTTTTAGGCTATTATTTTTGGGTAAAAGCTCTTCAAGTTCATCAACGTCATTAAGTTTATCTAAGCATCTGGCATCTCGTGATATCATTTTTTTCTCTTCTTTGTCCGACACTCTTCTGAGGTGGGGCATATCCCACGAAAATGCATGGTTTTGATCTTGGTTGAAATTTCCCTTCGTTTGGATATATTACTACTGGAGGTCTTTTGTGCCACATTGCATACGGTGTTAAGCCATTGATACTTCGTAATGGGCATCTATTCCTAATATCATTAGCTGTGAACATGGCTTCTGCCCGGTTGGAAGGGGGCATTTTTTATAGAATCAGCGTGCATCTAGCCATTTCTACTAAGGTCCTTTTTCTTTTATTATTCTGTGAGTAATACACCTATATATTTTCTCAGCAAACAAATTTATAAAACCCCCTCAAAATTTGTTCCTTTACGTTTCAAGTTGCGTAGATTCCAAAAATGCAATGTCCGTCCGCCATATCATGCATATCTACTTTATTCTTGGTCTGAAAAATTCGTTATTTCGCACACAGGCCCATTCCATTTGAGCCCTAGTTGTGTCCCGAAACTTTGCAGCCCGATTGTAATATACCCAAGGGTGTTATGGGTCAAAAATGGGTGTCAAAATAGGGGTTTTTTGGTGTTTTAGCAACATGAGCTTGTGAGGTATCGTTTCCATGGTTTTTAGGCAGAGGAGACCGAATATGAAATCGATTTTGACCAACGAGCGAAGAATTGAGGTTCTAATAAAGTTTCAGCCTTAAATTTATGTTAAATTTTAGTCTAAAATCGTCGTTCCTCCGCACACAGTTTGGGTCCCCTTTTGGGAACATATTTGGGTCCTAGTTGTGCTCCGAAGCTCGGTAGCCCGATCGGAATACCCCAGGGGTGTTAAGGGGGAGAAATGGTGTTGGGAAAAATAGTGTTTTTTTGAGTTTCTAGTAAATATGAGCTTGTGAGGTATCGTTTCCCTGTTTTTTGGAGCGAGAAGACCGAATATGAAGTTGATTCTGACCAAAGAGTGAAGAATCGAGGTTGCAACGAAGGTTCAGCTCCCAAAATTAATTTTGTGTCAGTCAAAAACCTGGGAAATTGTGTGAAATCACCATAAATTTGTATAACACACTAGAAGTAGTATCATAGGTGAATCGAGACAATTAGTGGCACTCAATTATCAGAGGTAATTTGTAAAAAAAAATATTTAAAAAAATTTTTTAAATGCCTTATTCGTGTTTTTGGGGGCCAAAATTGGTAGAAACCATCAAAAATGGCTATTTCAATTATAGCACATGAAAGAAACAATAAATGAACAACCAGCATTTCCCTAGGTATGTCCAACAGAATAATATACCCATGTGCCAAGGAATCATTGAATGTTAGATAATACCTATTGCCATTCAGAGACTCTGCAGGCATTGATCCACATAGGTCTGTATGAATGATTTCAATTAGACCTGTGGAGCGCTCTGAGGTTTTGGGGAATGGCCTTTGTGCCATTTTCCCTCTAGCACAGACTTCGCAAATGTTGAGTGTCCCAATTAAATCAATTAAATTTATTTATTTTTTTTGTATTTTTTTCAGCCATTTCTTTCAAATCTGCTAAGTTTAAGTGCCCATATCTTTGGTGCCATATTTCCGTTTTGGTAAATTTTGCTGGTTGGCTGATGTGACAGTTTTCTATTTGATTTTCTATATAATACAAATTATTAATTCATCTTACTGTCGTCACGATTTTTGTCCAGCTTGATTTCTAACTACAGCTTGCTACTTCTTGAATATTACTGTATGTCCAAAATCTTTAATTTTTCCTACAGACATTAGATTTGTCCTGAAATCAGGCACATAGAACGAGTTGTTTGATGTTTCTGATTTGATTTTTGCCTGAAGGATCAGCTGTTCTTATGAGGCCTTTGCCTTGAATTTTACTTTATGATTGATTGGCTAAATTCACACTACCATTTTGTAGTTCTTCAAATGAACTGAACGCTTTGTTGCTACACATATGCGAGTTGCATCCACTATCTAAACACCAGCTTGAATTGGCTCTAGTATAGGCAGCTTCAGTGGTGAGAAAACTGTAGTCATCTACATATTTCGGGGTTTTCGTTTCTTATTGAAATAGTATGCCGAGGTATCTTGTCCTCGCTTTTTGCAAATTGCACAAAATTTGGCTTTATATCTATAGAACTCATCTGAAGCTTTAACAGGATTGTAGTGGTTTCCTGCCTTTTGGTTTGTGGTTTGACACAGCCATTGCCTCTGTTGACTGGTGTCCAATGTCTCTCTCCTTTCTGGATTCGCCTTGTGCAATTATTTTGATTCTGAGAGTCTGTGGATTTGGCAGCTCATATCGCGATTCAGTTGTGCAATGAAAGATGCTATAGCTATCGGACAGGAAACACACACGATTTCTAGTTTCTGTTTTTCTATATTTTAAAATGGTATGGTACTTACATAATTTTTGTCTGAGATTTTGTTAGCTTCCTTTCGAAATAGGTAGGTACCTGCTGTATCATTTTTATAGTGACAGTACCCTCCATTTTTTAAGCCAGTATCATGCCTTTGCCCTATTCTTCTGGTAATCGGGTGGAGTAATATGCTTCACTACAGACAATAACTTTGTATCTTGTAAGAACACCTGTTGTGCACAACTATGGTAATTGCTGGAGAAACACCGACATTTATTCTTCAATTGGTTTCAGGATACAGACCTGAGCAATGCACCAAGTTCTCTTTGAAAACTTGAGTTGTTCTGCCCAACTGCATCAATGTCTAAGGAAACAAAAATGGGGGCCCCGTTGCAGGATAAAATCATGATGGGATTGTGCCTGAATGGAAAAGAGTAAGTCATTATGCCATAATAGCTGATTATCCTTCTGTAGTATGGTCCACCATATATTAGATATCTGGATGTTTCTTCTCTTTTCCACCATTGATCATAAATGCCTACCTAACTAATGAAAATGGAAAAGCATCATTTCTGGAAATGAATAATTCATCTGCTGAGCAGTACATTATCAGCTCCATGCGATGTAATTCTCGATCTGCTGTGTGACAAATAGAATTCTGTTTGTCATCTAGACAGTGTCAGGGAAACCTTAAATCGAATTGATCGAAAGAATTGTAAAAAGTTCGTGATAAGCTCGTGAACTTGGGTGTAGGTAACTGAGCATAGACATTCTGATGTTGGTAAGTTGTGGGTGTGTTATCCCATAACTGTTACTCCGACTTACTGAAGCTTTTATGTTACTTATTGAATAAATCAAATTTTCCAGCAATGAAGAAAATAATGTACAAGCACCAATACCTCAGAAACTCATGGAAAGGCAGAGAGCGCGTTTAGAACATTCTACAAGTGTTCAGTCTCCCACCATGGATGATGTTTTGGAAGGGACCTCCAGTATATCAATCCATGATAAAACTAAAAGAGTTATATATCCGAATGTGCCGTACTCGCCTTACTCATCACCTCGAGCAGTGAGGCGTAAAGTACCATTAAAGGAAAGCAGACGAGTTAGCATTGACAGATCTGGAGCCTTTTTGCAGTTGAATCAATACCGTCTTCTGGACTCAATCGGTCAGGTATGTTCCATAACCTTTCAGCCCTCACTGGCACAGTAAGACTCAACTACTTCACCAAGTACTATGTCAGTATTATGGTGCATAGCAATCACAATTAATGTTTAAGTTCATCTACCTATGGTTATGGCGGTGTATTGATGATGAGAATCTATGTGTCACGAAAGTTCTAACAGTGTTGCTCATCAATAAGTATAATCCCCAAAAAAATAATTGGACGTAGGTACAGGAATAATGTATTCCCTTGTAAGGCATTCACTCCATGAATCTACATCCGTCACCCAAGTACTACTGCTGTTATGTACTCGACTGACATTTCCTCAGTTCTGTCAGGTGTTCCACTGAGGACCCACGTATTTTTTTTATTTGAAAGTGAAGATTAAAATGAGTTAGTAGGTACGTATTTTGAGTTTGCACCGGACATTCATGTTTTTTCCCCCCTGTTAAAAATTCGCAAAGGTTTGGCACTGGCAGCCTCCAGTGGTTACTAGGTAGATTTAATCCGTGACTCAGTTGAGGAAGCAGTATCCATGTTAAGTTAGCGTATCTCTGATATTGATTCGTTTGTTTTCTAAGAGAATAACATTCGGAGCATTTGCATATCAATTCAAAATACTTGAAAACATAAGACTTGTAGGGTAGAGGAAAAGCTTCGATGTCATGTCATTTGATGCCAGTGGGTACTATGTAACATTGGAAACGTAATGGCTAATTTTTGTTATTTCCACCGACTAATTGAAATGTTCTCATTAGGTAACAGCTTGAAGAATGATTCGAAGAATAGATCAGCCAATATCAGATCCTTAGTTACTCCTTGCTGTTTTCCAGTCACCAGTAGAATAAGTGGTGGTGTGGTGGGTGGGTGCTTCAGTCGATTGTAGACACTTAGTGTCAGCTTTTGACTCATCCCTACTAGATTCAAATGATGGGGGGGGGGGGGGGGGAGGAGAATGATGCAATGGTGTTGTGTTGAAAGGGGCCGGGATGTCCGAGCGGGCTAGAGCATCCGGACTTTATAACCCCGTTTGGGATAAGAGTTGGCAGCGACTCTGGTTCTTGGACTCTGGTTGGGGCAGGCACCAATACAAGCTTTCAAAAGCTTGCGCATACTTCAGCTCTTCACCTCTCATAATAATCAAGTGAAGCCTACAGGGGCTGAATAACAAATTGGTAGTGTCTTAGAGTTCAACTAAAAACCCCTGGATGAATGAATCGTGGATTATAAGAGAGTAAAATGGTATTCATAAACCATTCCAATTTATTGATAACATAGATATGCATTCCTCTAGGAGTAGATTCAATCTCTGAGATATTTCTTCCTGATTGATAATAACTTTAATACGTGGACTGTTTCTTGTGTAGGGTTCATATGGGCTAGTAAAGCTTGCATACAATGAAGAAGATGACACACACTATGTAAGTTGTTTTCTTACTATTTTTACCACTGTTACTGTGGAATTCAAGTATTGGTTGTTCATGTATATGTTTTAATCAATCACAGGCCATGAAAATTCTCTCCAAAAAGAAACTTCTCAAGAAAGCTGGCATATTTGGTGAGTTTATAGTTCAAACACCTTATTTGCAACATTTATAGGTGCTGAAATAACTGAGATCAAAGGGCCGGTTTCACCAACAAATCTTAACCATGGTTAAAATTGATCATTGATTTACCAGGTTGTATATTTTTGACGAAAATTGGGTTGAAAAAGCACGCTCAATTTGGATGGTCGAAAACTTGATGATTGAGTATATTTTCCAGTATCCATGTCACATGATTGGAAATAAGCATGGATACTCTAAGGTGTACAGATCAAGACAGGGTGCAATCCCGTGCATTGCAATTTGAATAAGGCGTCGACAACTCTCCCACTATATTCAGAAACATATAGAATAGTTGGAAAAGTGTAAAATGTAACATGAAACAATTGACAGTAAAATCGTATTAATTTCAGAGCAATGTAAGTACGTATTTGGTATTGTGTAGTATTGAATTTTTGAGGTTGTTGAAAATTTCTTCCACATGCCGAATATGGTAGTTTGAATTGGCAAGCTGTTTGTTGACCCCTATTTTATACTCAACAAAAGGCGAATGGAATTATCTGTTTTTGGTATCACTACAAGAGGTGAACAACAATCACTCGTAGCAAATTTAGCAATAATTTGTTGAGCTTGTGGAATGTGTCCAGCTCTTTGTCAGCTTTTTATAGAGGGCGTATGGAACTTCACGTTCTCTGACAAAGACTGTTTCGATCCTTCCCATAGGTGTAAAGATACTTGAACTCCTGGAATACAACCTTCACCTTCGAATGCATTAGGGTACTTTGAAATTAGGTTGTCCATAGTGCAATTGATCTGGTTGATACTTTGGACAGATTTTATGTGTCTGATGTTTTGTAGGTTAATGACTAAGTGACGAATCCAACATGCCCCAATAGAGCATCATACTCCTCTGAGATTACATTGGTTTAGTATTGGGGGGGGGGGGTCACCACCTCGAATTTAAGTGTGAGTTACATTAACTTGGTGCTCCAAAATGGTGCTTTATGGAAGTGATCACTCCCTTACTTGAGAATTATGACCCTAAAATATATTTAGAATTTAATACATATTTAGGGATGATGATGAACTGAACAGCACATCTCTAGGTGAATACAAAAATATATTACATGTCCATCAGTTTATACATCAACCATGTAAAAGAAGGGGGAAAAAAGTATTATTAGTTGAGGTTAGGCATGAGCCTCATCGCATCAAAACCTTCTTCTTTTTCGTATCCCAACTAAACTACCTATTTTTGAGCGATTTCCATAGAAGGGGTTTGAAAGATGCGTAATCTGCCATTGACAGTGACTAATTCTGACATCGGTATCGCGAAGTAGAGAGAGAAGAAAAGTTTAATAAATTGTCCAAAAGTGATCAATGCTATCTGCAACTCTGATTGCAGGGGTCCTGAACCAGAATAGAAAAGGTGTGAACCCTCTTGATAGAATATACCGAGAGATAGCAGTGCTGAAGAACCTACACCATCCCAACATTGTGAAACTCGTTGAAGTTTTGGATGATCCTATTGAAGATAATCTTTATATGGGTATGTAACTGACATTATTTTTTAGCGAATTTTTCAAGATGCCATTGCAATGGCATTTCAAGTAGGTACATACAACAATTTTTTGAAAGTTTCAAGTACAAATCTGTTTCATTGGATTCTGAATTCATCCCTGGGTTTTAAAAACGTCGAAATTTATGTCATCCAAAATGTTTGTACCAAATGGCAAATGAAAATATGACTGCAGGTGAGTAATTTTCAAAAGCAAAAGGTGGGCCAAATTTGATTGTAATAATCAAATGTGATGTAAAATGGTGACTCGAAACATTGGAAAACTATTTCAACCAGAAATTTACTTATTTTAGAGAAAAAGAGAGGTAAAACTCATGCTTATGTGGGTCAAATTCATGGCTTTGATAGCCGAACATCAGTAAAAACTGCCTAAGTTGACAAACAGTTGTATAAGCTTTTTTAAAGTATGCAATGGGTCAGATTCGAGTTTTGATCAGAAGTTACAAAAAATTGTATGGTTGCAAGTCTTATTGCTCTAAATCCATCTTGCAAGCTTTCTTTGTACTCATCATTCTTACTCTTTCATTTCCTGTGATCAACGTTTCGAATGTGGAGCACCTAATAATAGCATATCTAGTGATAATCTCAGCATGCACGGGATGAAGAGATTAACACCGAAGAAAGTACAGCTGCCTTCCATTTGTACCATTCAACAGGGCTTGGGCTTTATCCAAGCAGAAAATACCCTGGAAGGCTGGTTACAATGCATTAAAAGTAGGGAGGGGAGGAAAAGTATGACCTTGAATGTGAATCAAGGGCATGTGCTGTTTCCCACACTCCAGGATAGCTTTGTTCCTGAGGTCAAGATGATGAGCCCCTTTTTTAGTAACTAAAGGGTTAACTAGATCAGTACCAATCTCCTTCAACTAGAAATAACTAATATTCAAGGATAGTGGATTTCTTCTGTTGGGTTGTCATAAAAATGATAGATTATTAATTGTGTTTCTATAATTTGTTTCAGTTTTTGAACTGGTCACTCGTGGTGAGGTTTTGCATCTGCCTACTGATTCACCTTTGAGTGAAGAACAAGCTTGGGAGTACTTCAGGGATGTGGTGTTGGGGTTGGAATATTGTAAGTTTTCATATACCATAATATTATCTAGTGTATGTCCCTATACAGTCTGTGCATACCTATAAATTTCATATAATAATGTTGTTGATCAAGTAGTTATGTTGAACGTGTTTAGCTGTGAGTTGTCGAAAATAGGTCTTGTTTATTCATGAATAATCAATAAACTGTTACATTCTCTTTTATGTATGTTTTTCCAGTTGATCGTTCATCTTGGCCAGCTCTTTAAATTTTTAATTGAACCTGTTTGTCTAATTTACAGTGCACTTCCAGCGAATCATTCATCGAGATATAAAGCCTTCAAATCTTCTACTTGGGGAGAATGGGCACATTCAGATTGCCGACCTCAGCGTGTGCAATGAATTTGATGGCATTGATGCCTGTCTCAACAATTCTGCTGGAACCCCTGCATTCACTGCTCCAGAAGCCATTTCAGCTTCTACCCACTTCAGTGGAAAGGTGAAATACAGGAAATCATTATACTTGCATTCACTAAATTACCTAAATAATATTATAGCTGAAAGGTCTTCACATGGGTAACTGGGGTTTTCTGTTACTTCGCCATCTCCAATATGCAGTGAAACATCCATTAATGGACACATCCCAATAGTGGTCACTTTTCCAGGGAAAAGAAGTTTGTGGCCTTTTTCATGTTACCAATAATTGGCAATTTCAGACCCTTCCCCTTACTCAGTGTCGTGAATAAATCAAAGGAAAAATATATGCTCCAGATTCATGTGGAACCTTTTAGATGTGATGCCGTTTGAGAAACACGGGAGTGCGATATTACTATGAATTGGTTTAATAGCAAAAACGACTTTATACACTGCAAATTTCACGTTCAACTGCCTGGCTGAGGTGGTAGGGGTAGGAAAATTAGTGAGGAACATACTATGAAGAGCAGCTGATGCTAACGTTGATTGCAGAAACTAACAGTACCTACGTAGGTAGGTTGTTAGACACCCCCTATACTCACGCTCAACCGTATCATGTGTTCTTTCATCCCTCATCTCATTAGCAATCGTCTGTGCTCTTATTTCAGCTGAAATGTTGACCATGGTAACCCTGGACACTAACCAAAGAAATCTCAGGAAACAGACACACAACATTGTTTTTAACAGATGTGCATAGAAAATCTAGGTACATATATAGGTACTATATCGGTATAGGTAGGTATAAGTAGGTATAGGTAGGTATTTTCCAAAATTTCTAACATCAGTCTTTATTCATCTGTACCTCTTAATTTATTCACGTTTTCTCATTTCTTGTAAATAAATACTTTTCCATTATGAAGTCAACGAGTCGTTCTAGTTATTGTGCACAGATATTAGAGACCCCCGATAACAAAACAGCAGACAAAAGGTTGACGACAGTGTATATCTCTTGTTCAGGAGTTTCACTGGTATACGTGTTTTAGTGAATGCTCTAGTTTCAAAGAAATGAATAACTACAATTTAATGGACGTATTTTGTTTGTTCTGTTGTGTTCAAGGCTTATGACATCTGGTCGCTTGGTGCTACTTTGTTTTCATTTGTCTATGGTCGAGTTCCTTTCGATGGTGGAAGCATTCCTGCATTATACAACAACATAAGAAACGACCCTTTGGTTTTTCCCAAAACTCCAACCATTTCCTATGATCTTCAGGAGTTGATCTCTAGAATGTTGGAAAAGGATCCATCTAAAAGGATAACGCTGACTGAAATAAAAGTAAGCTTCTTGAAATCATCACCTTTTATTATTCAGGCCCATTTTTAAAATTTATATTATTACTTATTTATATTAAAAACAGCACTTCTTTGTAGCTTATACACCTATAATAATAGCATAAGTAAAGTTGTTGTAGCAGGGTTGTGAATTACAAGGTAGAAGGTAGAGAGGAATTGCTGAGTTGAAGGTTTTTCTTGTTGAACTGAGCCCGTCGATGGAGAGAATTGGTTGATCTTCATGGTAGGGAGCAGGTCTGGGAGCACGATATATATAGATTTGAGTTTTGACAAGCTGCTGGAGAATAAATCAAAATCTGAACTTTCAAGAGGACTTCTGGTTCTTTGGGCAGGTGTCTTTCAAGGCCATTCTCATAGATCCTGTTGTAAGGAGACCCATCGACAATGCATTAGTTGAGATTTGGGGTAATAAGTGATTTACGTAAGAGTACATTTGTTAGCAAAAACAGTTGCGGTCGTGCAGCATGGCTATAAGAGCGAATTTTAAAAGAAATATACTGGCTATTGTGTAAAAAGGTGATGTAGCGAGAAACCATACCACTTTTTGTAAAATTTTATCATTTTTTATCATGTCAAATTAAACCCATTCTTTTTTTTATACAAATATTTTTATCATCGAAATAGTCCTCTTTCTGTCGTGAATCACCATCCCACACAACGTCATGTGAATTAATATCGGTTTTAGCCCTTGATACCAATTTTTTACCCCCAAAAATCCCAATTTGACCCTTATTCTGTATGAAAAGCAACTGAAATGGTTTTTTTTTTTTGTCTTTATCGCCCTTCCATGCCACTTTCGAACCAGTGATTTTATATCAGTTGTTCGTGATTTTAGTCATTTTTACAGATTTTTGATCCCCCTAAAAACTCAAATTTGACCCCCTTAGAATTTTTGAAAATTGCTCATCTTCGAACTCATCCTTTTGTTTGACAATACGAACATTCTGGCGAAATTTGGAATTTTTATTATGTACCCAAGGTCTCATATCGTCTGGAGTGACACAAACAATATATATATATATATATATATATATATATATATATATATATATATATATATATAGCTAAATATATAGCTGGGCCACGCCGGCAGGTGAAATATTCCCTCTGAAATTTTAAGTTTTTTGTCTGTTGATCTTTAAATGTCTACCCTCTGTTAACAAATTTTATATATTACATCACCAGGAGTGTTTTCTCGTTTCCAAGTTTGCATATATATATATATATATATATATATATATATAATTTGGTGACAGAGGGTAGAAATTTAAAGATCAACAGACAAAAAAGAAAACTTACAATTTCAAAGGGAATATTTCGCCTGCCGGCGTCTTCGGCCCAATGGAGAGGTTTCTCCATTGGGCCGAAGACGCCGGCAGGCGAAATATTCCCTTTGAAATTGTAAGTTTTCTTTTTTGTCTGTTGATCTTTAAATTTCTACCCTCTGTCACCAAATTTTATATATTATATCACCAAGAGTGTTTTCCCGTTTCCAAGTTTGCACATATATATATATATATATATATATATATATATATATATATATATATATATATATATATATATATATATATATATATATATATATATATGTAGTGTAGTGGTTACTGCACTGTTGATTATTATCGTTCCCAGTTGTTGTTTACATTGACTAAAAAGAGTGAGTTGTGATCGAGCGTTGACGAAAATACACTGGTTAAATTCCAAAAAGTTCCGACCGAGTGTTATTACATTGGGGGCCCGCCCTACGCGCTACTGGGAGGAGGAAGGAAGTGGCCATGCCACCTAAACGAACAGCTCGATCGGTTCAACGCACGATATCTACCCGCAGTCACTGCGTTGACGATCAAGATCCTGCAGCGGCCGCCTCTGTCCCAACTCGGTCTCAGTCGCAATCCCCAAGGGGAAGACCACTTAACCCGCACCCATCGGACCTATTGGCAGTGACCAACTCATGCAGACGCAGCTCATGCAGACGCAGATGATCCAGCAATTGAGGGAGCTCAGAGATCATCAGAGCCAGACTCAAGCGAGGGTTCGACGGGGGACGTCTCATGAAGATGTTTTCAGACCGGTTCCTCATGAACTGAACCCTGAAGCTCATCAGCCAGGTACTACTGGGCAACACGCGGTAGTATTGTGCCCCTATGATGGCAAAATTACCTGGGAGGAATATCAAGTGCACCTTGAAGTCACGTCAGTGACCAATAACTGGTCTCCAGAGATAAAAGGTTGTAGGTTGGCCCAAAATTTACGTGGGGCAGCATTAACTGTTTTGGCTGAATTACCTATAGGGGACAGACTAAATTATGATGCCATCTCCAAAGCCCTAAAGGAAAGGTTTGGGCAAGCAAGACTGGCTCCCAGCTTCCAGTTGCAATTGGAGACACGGTACCAAAAAGCAGGAGAATCACTACCTGAATTGGCTAGCGACATAGAGCAATTGGTTAGGGGTGCCATACCAGACGAGACGCGGGTTTCCAAGAGCAGGAAGGGTGTGCAGACTTTCATTAAGGCGTTAGCCAATAGGGAGCTGGCTAAGCTAATAACTCTGTCAAAACCGTCCCATATCCAGGAAGCACTGACAACAGCATTGCAGTTGCAGGCAGTGGGATCTGAGTCCAGCAAACCACCTGCAGACACTCGCTGCTGGGGATGTAAAGAACCGGGGCATCTCAGGTCGCAATGTCCCAGGGGAAATAGCAGATCGGAAAACTAAAGCCAGCCAGAGCAGAGGGCCATGCCCTGGCTGTTAGGTCAAGGCCCAAGGGAGTTGTGGGAAGTTTGCGATCTGGGTCAGAAGCCCTATTTGTTGAAACCTGGGTTAACTCTAGACCGCTGGGCCTACTGGTGGACACAGGAGCCTCTGTATCTGTTGTGCGACCAGATGTGGCTAAGCGTAGTCGTTTGGAAGTAGTTCCCTCAGAGTTTAAATTTTTGACTACAGCAGGACATGACAAGTTAGAGGTCCTAGGGGAGTGTACTCCTGACCTCAAGGTCGGCAGTTGGCAAGTCCGTCAGCGATTCTTGGTGGCCAAAATCAGAGATAAAGGTATCTTAGGCATGGACTCTCTCAAGAACCTCCAGGCTACGCTGGATGTAGCAAAGGCTGAACTTCAAGTGAAGGGCAGGTGTATTCCCCTTCACCGGAGATTTCAATGTGTTGCCAGGTCCCTTCAAATCAACCTTATGCCAAAAGAGGGAAATTGGGCTACTGAGTTGCTAAAAGAATCCAGCTTGGTTCCGGGCTCAAAAATGTATCGAAAAGTCTCAGAACTTTTCCATCAGTTTAGAGGGGTATTTGCAACCGAAGGTGCAAGGTTGGGAAGAACTCATGTGGTTGAACATTCCATTAACACCGGCGACTCACAACCTATCAAGCAACCTCCCAGAAGAGTTCCGGCTTCTTCCAGAGGACAAGTCGACAAGTTGCTGCAAGAAATGCTTGATGAGGGAGTGATTGAGGCATCTAGGAGCCCTTGGTCGTCACCAGTTGTCCTTGTCCCCAAGAAAGACGGAACAGTCCGGTTCTGTGTGGATTACAGAAGGCTGAACAAGGTGACTAAGAAAGACTCCTATGCCCTTCCTACAGTCCAAGCGCTCCTGGATAGGTTGGGAGGTTCAGCTTGGTTCTGCACATTAGACCTGAAGAGCGGCTACTGGCAAATTGGCCTGAACAAGGAGCATAAAGAGAAAACAGCGTTCGCAGTTGACCAAAAAGGCTTGTGGCAATTTAAAGTAATGCCATTTGGCTTATGTAACGCTCCGGCAACATTTCAGCGCCTGATGGAGGAAATCATACCCACTGACCTCACCCTTGTTTATCTAGATGACGTGATCGTCCATGGTCCTGATGTGCTGACAGTACTGAACAAACTTGAACAAGTACTTACCCGAATTCAGAAAGCCAATCTCCAGCTCAACCCAAAGAAGTTCCGGTTTTTCACGCAGTCTGTGCAGTATTTGGGCCATATCATTTCAGGCAAGGGTATCCGAACTGACCCAGCAAAGACCGATGCTGTCATGAAATGGCCCATACCCCAGAGCAAACAGGATGTTCGTTCATTCTTGGGGTTTTGCTCTTATTATAGGAGGTTTGTTCCTAACTTTGCTGAGAAAGCCCGGCCATTGTATGCACTGACACAGATGAACACCACCTATCACTGGGACAGCACATGTGCAAACAGCTTCCACCAACTGAAGGAGCTTATGGCCTCTGCACCGGTTCTTGCCTTTCCAGATTTGCAGAAGCCCTTCATTTTGGATTGTGATGCCAGCGGACATGCAATTGGCGCCGTATTGTCACAAATAACCGAGGGTAACGAGAGAGTAGTGGCCTATTACAGCCAAGTCTTGACTCAAACTGAAAGGAACTACTGTGCCACACGTAGGGAACTTCTTGCAGCGGTCAAAAGCATCAATCATTTTCATTACTACCTTTATGGCCAGCATTTTACACTTCGAACAGACCACTCAGCACTCAAATGGTTGTCATCATTCAAAAGCCCTGAAGGGCAGATGGCCCGCTGGCTCGAGACATTGCAGGCATACTCATTTGAGATAGTCCACCGGGCGGGTAGAAATCACAGTAATGCCGACGGCCTGTCAAGACAAGTCTGTTACAACAACTGCTCGTACTGCACTCGGCAAGAAGCCAAAGGGTGTGTTGCAGCCATCAGACTGTCTTATGATGATTATGATGTCCAACGGCACGATGCTTCCATTCAACAAGTCATCAAGTGGAAAAGAGACAACAAACGGCCTGACCAAAGGCAACTAGCAGCAGAGGACCCCCAAGTGCGCCGTTTAATCCTCAGGTGGGAGTCACTAGTGGTACAAGAGGGGAAACTATTCCATTGTTGGGATTCACCGAAGGGTACCCGATGGCAACTGGTAGTCCCGACCTCCGTTGTTCCCCAAGTTCTCCAACAATGTCACGATCAACCAGCAGGTGGGCACTTTGGATATTGGAAGACACTGGCAAAAGTGAGGCAGTTGTACTTCTGGCCTGGAATGGCTGGGGATGTCAAAGCCTGGTGTCGGAGCTGCCAATCGTGTCAAACGATAAAAACCATAAGAAGCCCCCCAGCTCCCCTTCACCAATGTCCTGTGGGCGGATCATTTGATCGGATAGGCATTGACATTCTAGGACGATTTCCTGAAACCAAGCGGGGGAATCGTTACGTGCTAGTGGTTTCTGATTATTTTACAAAGTGGCCTGAGGCTATCCCACTGCCAAACCAGGAGGCGGAAACAGTGGCTAAGGCTCTGGTGGAGCATGTTTTCAGTCGGGTGGGAGTTGCCCAAGAGATCCACACTGACCAAGGGACAAATTTTGAATCAGCTTTGGTACAAGAGATGGCTCAATTGTTGGGTTCTAGACGCACCAGAGCAACGCCGCTGCATCCCCAGTCAGGTGGACTAGTGAAGCGATTGAATCGCACCCTCACCAAGTACCTCATGGCCTACATTGGACAGCAGCAAGACGACTGGGATGACAAGATACCCCTGTTCCTATTGGCTTATAGATCCGCCGCTCACAATACGACAGGGTTCTCGCCAGCACAACTGGTCTATGGAAGAGATTTACACCTGCCAGAGGAGTTGGTCAGACCAATTGTTGCACCGTCCGAGCTCAAAACACCGTACGCTTTTCAGCTGCGAGCGGACTTGGAGAGGATGAGGACCTTTGCCAGGGAAACAATGAAGACCAGCATGAGACGGCAGAAGGACTGTTATGACAGGCGCGCGAAGCAGAGGACATTCAATGTCGGCGATTGGGTTTGGTCCATGACCCAAAACGCACCCGAGGGCGGTGTACAAAACTCGACCCGCAGTGGACTGGACCATGGGTAGTGTCCCGGAAAAAGAACGACGTGGTTTTGGAAGTGACGATGGGGCGGCGAAAACGGCTCCTCCATATCAATCAGGTAGCCCATGCGGATGTAAGGCCACAGATGGCAGCTGAAGAGGAGAGGGGGGTAGTGTAGTGGTTACTGCACTGTTGATTATTATCGTTCCCAGTTGTTGTTTACATTGACTAAAAAGAGTGAGTTGTGATCGAGCGTTGACGAAAATGCACTGGTTAAATTCCAAAAAGTTCCGACCGAGTGTTATTACAATATATACTTTTTTTTAATTTTTTGAAACCCCTCAAAGGTGGAAGGGGCACACCATTAAATAAAAATAGATAAATGAATGAATCAAATAATGGGGAGACGCCCAGCATTACCAGACGCTGGCCCGTAAGGATAGGGATGATGAAGGAAGTTGGGAAGAGTAAGTGGGATGAAAGGAAGTGCCCCTATAAAACGACCACCACTTTAGATATGAGCCGTGCAAGACACGGGTGGTGATATCATGGAGTACTCCCGCAGAGATGCCCAGCTCGCGTAACTCTGTGGTACACCACACCACACCCCAAACCATGACAAGTTGCTGCCAGTACCGTGAAGTTATCAGCCGTCACTCCCTTGTGCCGGGACACTGATTGCCGCAAATCATTCCTGTTGTACTTGCTTTTCTCAGCCCTCTAGGTCTGCTCCATGTCCACACTGCCATTGACAACCTGGACATCCAGGATAATTGCAGACCCATCGGGCTTAACGGCAACCATGTCCGGCTTCAACCCACTGCTGCCTGGCACATGGTACAGCCTCTCCCTCTCAACATCCCAGCTGCTAGATGATAATGCACCTGCCTGGCAACTGCATCGTGACGGTGGATGCGGCCACCATGAGTCTATGGACAGACTTGCACCTCATGATAGAGGTTCTCATTTGCACCCCGACAAGCACGGCAAAGGGTGTTAACAGTTCCTCGACTACCTCTGGAACACCTTGCCACTGTGGCTAATGAGGCCACACTGACGGCATGAAAGTTCCATTAGTCGCAGGCCTCTGTGCCCTCCGAAGCCCAGTCCACCCATTGGGATGAGAAAGGGACTTCAAAGCACTGTCAGAGCTCTTTATCATCTATTGACTCATGCACTGCAGTCAAGAACTCAGTAGGTGAGTTGGGGTTAGGAGCAGATGGTGTTGCTCTTTTGCACCGTGCAAATTGCTGCCTGACAAAGTCACGGTCAGCAGCAACATGGGGGACCTCCCAGTTTGACCCCTGAAAGGCTAGCAGGCACCGGCCGCGAAGATATTGGATGCTTGTTGAGAGAGAGGCAATGCCAAGGCCACCGGCTTTCACCGGTGCATGGATATAGGCGCTCAGGACACAGCTGGGAGCTTCAGCCAAGAGAGCACAGCAGCCACGATCAAGGCTGTGCAGCCTCCCCACAGTAAGCCTGCCAAAGACCAGCCCATAGGTTAGCTTTGGCAGGAGTTACGCGCGAAGGAGGCACAGCTGCTGCTGTGGCTCCAGTGGAGCCTTGGTGATTCTAGTTAAAGCCTTACCAAGGTCCAGACGGCCTGCTGCCACAGTGGTCACACCCATGAAGTCGACTCCAAGGTACTACCAAACATCCTGCACCGATCTGGCAGGGACAGGAGACTGCCGTATGACGGGACCAAGGAGACCAACCCACACTTATCTGGGTTGACCACCAATCCACACCTGGCCAGCTGCCCTGAGAACTCATTAAGGGTGATCTGCAAGCCGTCAGGGGTTTCAGCCAGCAGGACAAGGTCGTCGGCGAATGCCAGTGCTCCTACCCTCACCCCAGGGACAAGATCAAACCCTACGTCCCCAAGGCCGTATCCACGGCAAGGTTGAAATGGAGTGGCGACAAGGAGTCCCGCTGACGTACTCCATGCCCAATGATCACATCCCCATACATCTCACCTCGTGCCTCTAGGACCATCACATCTTCACGGTACAGACAGGCTGCAAACTCAACTAAACGAGCTGGAGACAGTCAGCAACAAGCTGGGGACACTGCGAAGACAGTTATTCAGGGCGTGATGGCTTACAGTGTCAAAGGCTTTATTGACATCCAGAGTGGCAAGGTGGAGCTGCCGTTTCTTGACCCGGGCCAGCCAGATAGTCTACAGAACCGTTGGGTTCTCAGTAGTGCCATCCACTGGCCGGAAAGCTCTCTGGACCTTACCAATGACACCAGCCATCTGGAGGCGAGATGCTGTAATCTTCTAGAGGTGGCGGAAGACTACTGACTGCACAGAGATCGGACGGTAGCCTTCACCCCCATATCCCCCTTTCTTGGGGATGAAAAAAGTCCGGGCATGAGTCAATGCCTTCGGGGGTTTTCCCGCTAGAAGAAGTAGGTTGAGGATGAGCAGCCTTACAGACATTAGAGCATGGTTCCAGGGGCGAGCAGAAATGCCATCATGTCCAGCCGATGTGGAGTTGCGGATGAGGCATTTATGTGCCTCGTCTTCCAGCACGGGGTTACACATTATGCTGCGCAAGGAGTCCCTGGTGGGGGCACCACAGGATCTCCAGGGTTGTGGCTGGGAGCACTTAATAAAGGCTCCCAGTACTCCACAAATTCCGGGAGGATGGGCACTGCCTCAGCACCCACCAGTTCCTCCGCTGCTAAACAGGCCGGATACTTCCTACACAACCTCTGAACCCACTGGTACTCCCGCCTTCTAGCTCTCTTGACTGCTCTGCGACCTCCACATGGCACTGGTGGTGGAGGATCTCTCCTATGGTGCTGTGCCACGGTCGTCTCCTCAGCCCGTGGGAAAATACACCCTACATAGGCAGCGACCCCGTCTTCCAAGGCTGGAACCCCCTCAACATCCCGTCTCCCCAGATCCTGCAGGTAGGCGCTCTCATAGCCATCAGTCCTGCCTACCTGGTCCCCAGGCCCCTCTCTACCTCAATCTTCAATTTTCCAAGAAGAGCGGAGGACCTGAGGGAGGATTGCAGGACCGCGGGCTGCTGCCCCACGTCAGCAGCGGGAGATGTGGGGGAGGCCCCACTGCTACTCGCCAGGACAGTGTCCCGGACGAGCTGCTCATAGTGGGGCCACAGGTGTATGGACTTCATGGCTGAGCGCGTACACGAGGGGTGCTGCTCATGTATATAAACATTCATATTCCACAGCCCCTATGTTCAACGCCTCCGCTTCCTTGAGCCACCATCTGCTGCAAATTCTCAGAAGCATACCTAGGCCACTCATGCTCTGTATCAATAGCTGCGTTGGCCTCTGTTGGGTGCTTCCGTCTGACGTGGAGCCCGAGGCCAGACGTGGGTCTGAACACACGTTCACAATGGCCGCACTGTTGGGCAGCTACTTTGACAGAAGGTAAGGATGAGGGGTAGGAAGAAGGAGAGGAAAGCCGACGCCCCTGCCTGGGGCACCTCTGAACGTCCCCCGAGAAGCACGGGTGCCAATGGGCCGGCAGGGGCTATGAGGCCGGTTGTTTTGTCAGTCATAGTGAGGAGACGTGTTGAGGAGGGACGGGGAACCCGTTGGCATGAGTCCCCCCTCCTCCCTCCCGCCTGAGGGTCATTTGCCACCCTCGAAGCTTTAAGTGGGGTACCACTGGAAAACCTGATGGGACCACCACCCGTCACTCAAGCGATGCCTGGGTCACATGATGTTGTGTAGACCTTGGCTTGAGTGCCACGAGTAGGGATAAGCTGGCCTCCAAAGAGACCAAGCCATTGCCCCACCACGGCACCCCAATGACCCATACATACATACAAACGTACATACATATAATTTTTTTTAAATCCCGGGACGAATTCAGGATGCTCTGAAAATGATTTGCCGACACAATATTTCAAAAATTCATGTTCTGAAAATTTTGGACCCATTGCAATAGCTTCGTTTTCTTTGAACGTTCGCTAAAAGCTCACACAATCCCACTCACTCCTCTTCTAGAAGCTGTGTGCATTATTCCCAGCCACATACCTCATTGATGTGGTTTAATAATTATCGTCTCTAATAAACAATGTAATTGTATTCAATAATGAAGCGACGCCTAGAGATTGAGCTGTGCAAGATGCATATTTCATTGGCAGATGTGATGGATGATTTCATTAGCAGATGTGATAGGAATTGAGTTATTACTTTCAACTCTAAAATTCTGTGTTTTTGAATCTGTGTACATGATGTGGGAAAATGATATGCTGGTTTCTAAGGTCAATAAAAAATTAAGTAGAGCAGGTAGGTTTCAATACAGGTAATTCAATTGTTGCTGTACAGAATTACATTGAAAGCTGTTTCATGTGGGCTTAAAAATCATATTGCTCATTTGCACACTGAAATACTTGATTTCTGACATTTCTGTCCTCTCAAGCATAGCGATTGGAATATTGGTGATCACTTGATGTATTTTGAGGGCGCTTTTTGAGGGGTCTTACACTAACTAAGCATCACTGGGGTATGTTCCCAAACGTTTCAAAACATCTGTGAACATGCAGGGAGGTTTCTGTTCACACTGTGTGAGCACGCTCAAACGAGCAGCTGTTCTCAAGCTTGCAGCAAGGTTCCGTGCAATATTCAGCTGTTGGGCAGTTCAAACCAGGCACACAAGAACACAAAATCCCTTTCAAGTTACCTTACCGACACGGAACAACCCCGAAAAATGTTCATGAACACAGTTCACAAACTATGTTTGGTGCAGGTGACCATTTACACCGAGCGAGCATACTGGAATAATAGCATCCTGTTTGGGAATACTTGAAAACAGTGTTCACGAACGATGCTCGTTTCTTGTAGCCCGCCTCTAGCCTTGGGTTGTTCCTCCAAGGTCAATGGACAGTTTGCGTAAATAATGTAATCATGAAAACCGCATAAGAAAAAATCATGCAGGGCTATGTAGGGCGAGCACGCCCATTAAAGATCGCCTCTCAGGGAGATTAGGTGCCCATTGAAGTTTTCTTGCAAACTGTTGTAAATGGCATCACATGGCGCCATCCTGCTGATGCCACACATCCCCAAGGTTCATTTCTTCAAGCTTCGGAAGAAAAAATTCGTCAATCATGGTCTGATATCCTGCAGAAGTACATGTACTATGACTGTACACTTGTTCTCCTTGAAAAGTGAGGACCGATAATAATCCCAGCTCCCGACCTATCACACAAAACAGTTTTACCTATACATGCACAATGAAAGGGCTTTTCATGAAGTGTGCTGAAGTTGTGTTAACTCGGATAGTCAATATTGTGCTTGTTCACACATTCACTGATCTGAAAGTGAGCCTTTGTTACGAGTACATGAACTAAATCACTCGCGATGAAATCATGGAAACCCATTTCACAGTAAACTAAAAATGGAGTTACTGAAAGGTTCCCTATGTCCATTAATGCACGAAAACGAAAAATACAATGGTGACAGTGTAACCTTTCAATAAGTCCATTTTTATTTTATTTTGAGCTTCGTTAAAAATGCTTGCACTTTTCTTACTGTACACTTGATGTGCTTATGGGCTACTGATCTGGTGGAAATTAAAGTTTAAGATCCATCCTTTCAATTTAACCATCTCCACCCTCGTCCAGCCACCCCCTCACTGTTTTTTCAGCCAATAAAAATCAGCAAAAATCATCTTGTCACACCCTGTAGTTTCTGCGCTGAATTAGAGCCTGGCCCTTATTCACTGGAAGGTGACTCTCACATGGCTTGAAAACAGTATACTTTGTATTTTTTTGTCAGTATACACTTCCATTTACTTTGAATTCCTCCAATGGTCTTGCAACAGAATGGTCATCTAACTTTTCTCCACCACATTCCTGATTAAATGTTTGTAGAGTCATATCATTTTCAAATGTTATTGTAGGCTAACATCTAAATCCCATTGTAGTACAAGGTTTATTGAAACTGACAGATTATCAGTTAAATCTCCCATGACTGGTTCTTGAAGTGGGAATCGAGACTTCTAAGGGCGTCATGGAGGATTTCTATGTGGGGGGGGGGGGGGGGGGGGTCACAAATGATCACTGTATTGCAGGCTCGTGTTGATCATTGGGAGCAAGGAAGGGGTGCAGGTGGTATAAGGTACAGTGCTTTGAAGGAAGGGTTTCAAAGAACAAAAACGCTGCAAATCCCTACACAACGGTTTATTATTTTGTACAGACACCCTTCTTTTACAGACCACACCTCTCTCTATATATAACCCTTCGTATAATATATGTACTATTCTATACACATTATGTAGATCGCAGACCCTTTAGCTTAGTACATAACCCCGTACTCGTTACTAGGTACCTACCTAAATCACGTGGTAAATGTTGCTAAAATAATTCTGTTGATGAGAAACAGTAGCTAAAATGGCAAAAAGAAACATGAAGAATGAAGTTGTGAAGGGAAATTGTTGGTGTGGAGCGAAAAAAAGTTCAGTCTCGGTAGGGTTTCGATCTCCGGAACTTCCGCATATCAGCCGTTAGGTGAACCACTGTGCCATAGATCCCAGCCTGCGGAGAGACCAGTGATGTGGGCTCTCAACCCAGTTTGATGCCCGCATTCACCCTGATGTTTACGGCAAATTGTATAGCAAGTTTTATGGCAACATCGTAGAATGCTCCGGATGGTCTCAAAAATTCAGAAAAAAATCAAACTACTTAATAATGCGAGAAAACCCATACCTCAAAATACAATTTTCCGAGACAGGGATACTCTGGACATTTCAACCCTTATTTTTCACCCCTTAGAGTTGAGTGACAGTAACGCAGAGCTCCGAGGACGAACTAGAGCCCAAACGGGACCCATATACTAAATTTTGTGAATTTTGGTTTGTGGGAACTAAGGAAAAAGCCACGGACGGCGGACGGAGATTTTTTTATTTATTCGATATTCGGATTCTACGTCCCTTGAAACGTAAACCACCAAGTTTTGAGGGTGGGTTAAAATGTTTTTTTTTTTTTTCCATGGTCGATTCCAAAGCTTTATTATTGAAAAGAATAAACCAAAATGGAGGCATAGGCTCGTATAGTACCTCTGAGTTTCTCCATGTTTCCTGCATGAACTAAAGCATGAAATCATGCAAAGCAACTTCCACTAGTTTTTGTTATGTGTAGTATATTTATGTTCAAGCTTTTGACAACATGGTGAATTCTTTATAGCTCCCAATTCTACCAAGGCATTGTGATCACTTTCAGGAAGTCAATATGATTTTCTGTTTATTTAATTGAAAGCTGCGTTTGATTGAGAGTTCCAATATTAAGGGTATCCATTCAGTGAAAACGTCCAAAAACGCGTCTTGAAATTGGGTACCGTTATTTACCGAGTCGAAGGGTCATCACCAAGGCTAATACATGCAGTACATGGATTACTCTTGACCAAATATTCAATTTAAAGATGGCATTGCGTTTTATTTTCGAAACTTAGGTCGTAGTTACCAACCAGTCTGCTGTACATCCAGTATACCTACATCAACAAATTATATTAATCAAAGCAACACTGTGAGAATGCTGTACTATCTGCACAGTAGGCAGTTATTGTTTTTCTCCACGGTTTGTGGATTCTAAGTGCCTACCTTGAATATATTTTTTTCCTTGGCTAATTGACTTCATAGGGTATTAAAAATGTCATTATCCCTACAAATTGAATCTTACATAATTTGATGGGCTTATATATGCACTGGTACAGGATTCACTATTCTTTTTCATTACTTACTATTGACAGAATATGCAATTTTCTAAAAGTTTACCGTCTAAAGTTTCTGGCACACTGTGGAAACAGGACAGGAAACAGCTGTGGGACACAGGTCTGATTTTTTCGCTTCTTTGTATTTGAATGGAGCTTCTAGCACACTAGATGGGACACTGCGGTTCCTGGTATGGGACGTTCCCCCTCCCGCACACCCACTGAGTCGAAGGTGTTTTTTGAGAATGAGGAGAGCTTGAAATGAGGAGAGCACGGCGATCGATGGGAAGAGGGGGATGGGAGGAAAGTATTGAGGAATGTACGGACTGCAGGATGGCAGTAGCCGTCTGGCATCCGGCGTCCTACCCACAGCATTTCCTGTCCTGTCCCCGCATAGTGTGCCAGAACCTTAAAGGAAACATAAGTTATCAAGAATTATCCTATGACTTAAAAATATTTCAAGCACGTTTAGAAAGAGAACAGCACCAAATGTACACTTATGATGCAATGACAAGTGATCAATACAGCATTATGAGCTCTTATAACCCCTGAATATTATGCCTTCTTGGGAAAAATAACTGCCTAATAATTCAATGTATTACTGTTTCTTGTGGTTTTAGGATCACAAATGGGTCACTAAAAATGGGAATCATCTCTTGCCATCTGAAGGCGAGAACTGCCAATTGGTAGAAGTCACAGATGAGGAAATAAGAGATGTGGTCACCTCCATTCCAAAGCTGGACACATTGATCTTGATCAAAGCTATGTTGAAGAAACATTCATTCCAGGTTGACCCATACTCTTCCTAGTCTTCCTTAATCACCCATTCAGTTTTTCGAAGACTTCACACTAATGCATTGTAATAATTTTTTCAGAATCCTTTCAGCATTGATGCAAGAATTCGCAGGCTCTACTGTACCGGGAGATCTCATTCGGCTCCAGGTTCTTGCAATTGGTTCAATTCCATGTTAGTAAATGGACAAAAATATGACTCTTTTCTCTCATGCTGACATTACTTCATTACAACAGCCTTTGTTATTTGTAATTCGATTTTCATTGAGTAGGTTCCTACTTCCAATTTTTTTCTTTTTTTTTTTCTTTTTCAGACCGTCTGCATCAAATAATTCATTAACTCCTGTAACCGAAACATCATCTGCCCCACAACACAGAACCTTGAAGAAATGAATCACAGTCTGAAAGAAGACAACAATCAACTGACCGAATTCACTGCAACACCTTACAAGATATTTTGACTGAATTCCCTGTATGTAGCTATGGGCGCTACCACAGTTTCATGAAGTCAAGAAAGTTGATAGCAATGATGACTTCAACTGAGTTATTTACCTATTCATTTTTTTTAAATGAGTGAGTAGTTATATTCAACATTTCACTCGTTGATCAGCTTTTATATATGGGTATGTTTCTTATTGTGGTGTACATGGTGACTTTTTCCAATAAAAAAACTGGACAATTTTCCATGTCAACCTTGTTTACTCAAGTCACTATCCACTATGGCAAAAATCCTGAAAAATATCCTACTCTTTTTTTCCAACACTTTTTACCATAACATAACTCAGCCAATTTCTTTCGGGTTTTTTCTTTTTTTCCCCACTTGGTGTGTATATTTTAAACTTCGGGAGTCAGAAACTCATATTTTAAGGTTGATTTTTGTGGCCTTCAAACGCCTTTTCAATTATTAGGTACTTACATGGGAGTGGAGGAAAAATGGGATCAAAGTTCAGGCTCATGAATTAGGGCTTTTCATTCTGTATGGGAGGTTACATACCTACAAACATATTGTTGAAAATTTATTATGAACGTTTTTGAATTGCCTGAAAATAACTTGTATGCTAAAATTCTCATTCTGAAGCTCGTGACACATTACATTTCGCCTCTTTCAAATTACACTTTTACTGAGAGACCCAACTTTGTGAAAACTTGTTCGATATTTGACTCGCGGCCCAGGTTTTTGTTGAATCAAGTCTCATATGCACCTTTAATAATTATTAAAATCATCACCTGAACAATCCATTCAGTTGGTTCTTGGCACATAGCCACAGTTGGTACGACTAATTGATGCTAAAATAGTTATACAATTATGTGATCTTCATTATTTACATTGCTAAACATCGAGTGAATATATAATATGTACCTATGCTTTAAACTAAGATGCCTTGCAAAGTAGGTTTGTTAGAATTGAGATCTGTAATAAATATAATTTATATTGTACTGTTGAGGGGGGAGGCAGTTATCAAGTAATCTAGTTTTGGAATATGAGATCTTGAATTTTCATTTTAGAATGAATTTTGGGATATGAAATCTTGCATTTTCGCAATGTACCTATAGAATGGCCAATTACTGTGGTTTTTTTCTGAAAGATCTTGGAATCGAAGAAAACCTCTATCTTCATTTTTTGACATTGTTTTGATAGCTTTGATGATTGGGTGTGTACAGCGGACTGGGCACAGCCATTTCCATTTGCTCTGTGGTTGTGGTTCATTGGATATCAAAACGATGCCCATTTATCCGCGTCTTTTGAAATCTTGTACTTTCACGAATGCTCTTTTTTTTAGCCCTAGAAGTAATTTTTCGTCCTACTTTTAGTTTTTTCCTATGTGTGGAGAATGGTAACAGAAATTCAGTACCAAATCGGCTTGTTTAGGTTATACGATAAATGTCCGTTAGTAGGTGTTGTGAGAAGAAAAAATGCATAAATATGTTGCAATTGAACTGTTTTGGGTAACTTGATGGTACTATCTTTACTATGTATCCCCTTCTCCCTCTGGATCTGCAACTGACTACCAATATGACTGTGTCCATCACCCACTTGAAATCTGGCAGCCAAGTCGTTCATATTGATGGTGGCTCATATGATGAGAATAATGGAACTGCTTTTCGTGTGTCATGAAAGAGAAATAGAAACTATCTTTTTGCTCATTTTCAGGAATAGATCTAATTCTGCTGATACCACGCACATTAATCAAATCTGTCTTGGGTTTTTCCTTCATCAAGTTACACATATACAGTTTTTATTGCTATTAAAATTGATTATGCTAGTATTTGGTTGGTTATTGAAATCTCAAATGAGTAATTGATGTTTGATGAGCATTGATGTTTCCATATGCACAAAGTTTCACATTGTGCATATGGAGTCACTTTTAGTCCAACTTACTCTTTTCATATGAGGGGTTCTAAACTTAGCATGATTCATCATGCTATACAAATATTGATTTCTCTTTAATTAAGTCATTGCATGTCATAATCATAAGCATGATTAGTAGCACTTTAACTGCTGAATCTCTTTATATAGAGAGCATTTATTTGAATATGTTTGTCAAATTTTTAGGGCTTGTGATCAGCATGTTCATTTTTACCACATACAATACCCACTTGCATACCTCAAGAGTTGAAGAAATAATCCTAGAATCTCTATATTAATTTAGGAATTCTGTCTTGATACTATTTGATACAGTTCAAATTCATTTTGATTATTGGTTTTACCTATTGATTTTCTTAAGATTTATTTTTAATGTAATTATTTGTTTCCCTAACGACTGCCCAATATTATTGTTGAGAACGACTTTCCAACAGTTGAGTTACAACAAAATCAGGATAAAACCGTGATGTGGTGGAGTGCTATATAGGATTTAGTTTCTCATCTGCTCATTAATTTTGCCCAATATTATTGCTTAGACTGATTTTCCAAAAGTTGTTATTTTTTAAAATCAGGATAAAACCATGGTGTGATGGAGCACTATACAGGATTTAGTTCCTTGTCTGCTCATTAATTCTGCCCAGTATTATTGTTGAGAATGACTTTCCAACAGTTGAGTTACAACAAAATCAGGATAAAACCGTGATGTGGTGAAGCACTATATAGGATTTAGTTTTTCATCTGCTCATTAATTCTGCCCGATATTATTGCTTAGACTGATTCTCCAACAGTTGAGTTTAAAAAAAAGGATAAAACCATGGTGTGATGGAGCAATATACAGTATTTAGTTTCTTATCTGCTCATTAATTCTGCCCAATATTATTGCTGAGACTGATTTTACAACCGTTGAGTTGAAACAAAATCAGGATAAAACCGTGATGTTGTGGAGCACTGTACAGGATTTAGTTTCTTATCTGCTCATTAATTCATCACAATAGCTATATGCTTCTTTTCATGGATGGCAACTGTTGATATTTAATTAGCATTACTATTTGAGGATATTTCACTAGAGACACTAATGAATCTCCATGTTCTCCTCAATCTAATCCTACTATACCAACACATTTGTTTAGATTGTCTGGTAGATTGTGTCTAGTGTGTTGTACTTACACACTAATTTTACAGAGTTCCTGTAACTGTGTGATAATTGTTTGCAATGTGCCGTTAACCACTTGAGAGCAACATTTCTTCTCTGTTTCACTTTTTGTCGTAATATTCATAGCATGGAAATATTCATCAAAGTGCATGTACCTGACACTTGCTTCCTTCTTAGGGAATAGTTACTCCGCCCACATATTACGAGTAAGAATTGAGAATTTAATTATCAACCGTATCCATGCTTCACAATTAGAAGTTGGATTATGATCATAAATATCATCTAACTTGCCAATTTTATATAACTAATGAATTTTATAGTAACGTTTTAGGTGCTAATATCACTGTAACCAATGATTTAGACCAATTTTTCACTCTTCTGAACACTTTTTTTTTCATATATGGTCTCTTGATAACATCCTTAATAAGATTAAATTGACCACTCTGGTGTTGCTGATGTATTTTTCAATATTCACAAGGTTTACACCCTCTATGAAACTCTGCTTGATTTTGTTTCCACCTTGTTATATTTCAGTAATTTCTCATCCCGTCATGCTAACGCTATGATGTTCACCCATTGGTGCTTGATAGGGAATGGGACACCATCTATAGTTATACTGAGATCATATTTCGATAATGTGTTGCATGTTTAATATTTAAAATGTTCTTAATTTTTTTTGGTCACCTATCTCTACAATAGGTGGATTATGTTGCTGAACTGTTGCCTCTTAATCTGAAGGTTTCTTGTGGGGAGAGCACTACGCTCCTGGTGACGGGAGGTTTCCCTTGAGAACTTATCTAATGATTAGTTGTTTGCCCCTATAGAGAAATAAACTGTCCCTATAGAGAAATAAACTGTCCTGGTTGGAAATTTGTCAACATGTTTTGGTAAAAATGGTTGAGTACCTATCTCGTGTAGAATGGCTAATGAAATACGTTGCCGTGTAGTACTAGAGGACAAGAGACAAGTGGACAGGTGGCGCCAGGGTGGTATCAGGTTGGATTGAATATTTCCTTAGTTAGTTGTTGCACTTGTGATTAACCCTATAATTATTTCATAATATTAATTACCATACTATGGATTTGGTAAGTTATTGGGTTCATTTTATATTCATTTTATATTGTGTAGGTATCAGTTATGGAAAATTACAGAGAGGTCATTGATAACTTCTCCCTCTGTTAGTTTTACTAATGGTAGGTACGTTTTATTCTTTGCTCATTGGAAAGCTGCTTTCACCATATGATATTTAGCTTTATACAGTGTCTTATTTGACAGTTTGATCCATAATCAATCACCTCGAGTGACGTTATAAGTGTGCTCAAGAATATCAATTTGAGACTGCCTCTTACTTTTTTACCTGTTAGGAAAGTAGTAAAAGATTAGTTAGTGGTTATATAATGAACGGCTACAGCACAGTAATATCCCCAACATCGGTTGTGAATGTGTTGTTTGTATCATTTCACTTCTGCCATTGCGAACAAAGTTTGGTTTATGTAATGGTTACTTTGTATCCGTTTTAAATACCACATGTTGCTTTAGAAAACTAAGAATTTCAACACATCAAAACCCTCTTTGGACTATTTGTAACTTGATAGTCAACGATTTTGATGGCTCTTTTGGTCCTTTCCAGTCTATTGATGCAGTTGCATGCCAAGAACATGAATTAATATATCTCATCCCAGTATCATGCTTTTTTCGTAATCAATATTGGTGATTTTGGCTGTTATTTGGAGGGTACCTACCTTACCAAGCATTCTAAAAAGAGTGGGAAACCATGTTCACCATAGTAAATTTATAACGAAAGAGATTTGCAATTTTGATATTAATTGCTTCAAATACATCTATTTTAGGTAATACCATTGGAGTTGACACAACTCTAAATAAGACACCTCCATTATCGATGATGGTTAATCTGAACCAGAAAACTTGTACTTGGCTCATACACTTTTTTAATTCAGATTACTTACCTAAATATGCTCCACATTATCCTTTGTTCTCGTTTTTCCTTTTTTATTCATTTATTTATTTTAATATTTTATTTTATTTTTTTAATTTTTTTTTCATATGTCCACTCCTGATGTCTAAAACATGTGTCAATTCCAAATAAATGGACATTTTGCCGTCCAATCTTTCTTCAGCTTGATATGTTTGTATGGATATCTGCTTTCATTGAATAGCTTTAAATACATTGACTTTGATCAATTTAAATTAAAGTGCTTTGAAAAGTTTTGTGATTTTGTTATTTGAATACTACAATCAAAAACTGAATGATTGTCTACCATTATAGCTTATAATTGTTTAAAAAAATCGTATCCCAATGAACCTGTACAGTTTGCAGGTTGTTGATGCACAAGAATAATTTTTTTTTTTGTCTCCCTGAGAGCCTATTTGTCAAAAAGAGCACTCAAGCTACGACAGTTGTTGGATTGGTTGTTATAATCATGTCGGGAAACACAAGCTGTGTCAAAAAACCTTCTTCCGGTCATTTCATGGGAATAGAATTCTATATTGAGGTCATAATTGACTTGTGATGGAATTCACGAGAACTCATAATCCATGTGACCACGTTCTACATTTCATTTACATATTTCTCTTCAACAACCCTGTAAGTTGAGCCTTAAAAACTGTTTTCCTGGCATTGTTATAACATATTAGCTCAGACCCCAACACACCATTAAATTGTTGGAATAACCTGCCATAAATATTTCATAGTCGGGATCCTTATCGATTCACTCTCGTTGAAGGTTTGTGCCCTCGCCCCTGTTACGAGGGTATATGACTGTATTTACGTGTTCCTCTGTAAAAGGTTGTGTTTCTATATGTACCTAATTCACTACGGACTGCTGTTCATTGTAATAAAATTGCTGGTTATTAATAAGTCATGATCTGTGGGGGGTATATCTACTTGACGTAATTCCTCATACTTCTTGTGGAAAATAAAGCACCAGCAGTCCACCACTATTCATCTCTACTGAATTAGTGATTTTAATATAGCCCATGGAGCTATGATTCTCACATATTTGAATACAGAATAAACTAACACATTTGTATTCATTGTTTCAATAGTGCAAATAAGTGCGTCAAAGCATTGAATCTCAATTCAGTTATGATCTAAACGTCTACAATCCATTTGAGGTACTGTGCTCCAGATTTTTTTATAATAGGTATGTACCTACCCACTTTCACTGAAAAAGTGTCTCTTGATAATAGGTACACGTTTTTCTTCATGATTAGCGGGTGACAATTTCCAGTTGTGGCACAGCCATTTATACTAAACTAGTTAGTATTAGTGTACGGGTTTTTCCTCCATCAGGTACTGCAAATGTATCCTGTAACTTTTCTTTTGAGAGGAACAGATTCAACGTTTTGTGAGCAGTAGTCCTATAGGTACTTCATGTCCTTGTGAACAAAGTATGATTACCTACCTACTATTTTATTGCTGGGACAGACTCCCTCCAGAGATGTTTGTGGTGGAGAATATTGAAACCTTGAATTTGAAAATTTTAGACATTGTTGAACAGATAGATAACTTGGGAGTCACAACTGCCTACAGTCAGTTGTTTACTGCTGGTAGGTATAGCTGTTAGAGAAAGTTATCTGCATTTCTTGTGGATGTGGAGATATGTGCTGCTTCTTTCAAACTCCTGTAGTTGTATAGGGCACTGTTCTGTATAGCTCTTGTGTATCTCATGACTTGTTAGTTGGGCGTTGGTTTAAAAAAAAAAAGACTTTGTAGCATTCTTATGCACTGTTAACAGTGGACTTCATGATTGAAACCTTGAATTTGAAAATTTTAGACATTGTTGAACAGATAGATACCTTGGGAGTCACAACTGCCTACAGTCAGTTGTTTACTGCTGGTAGGTATAGCTGTTAGAGAAAGTTATCTGCATTTCTTGTGGATGTGGAGATATGTGCTGCTTCTTTCAAACTCCTGTAGTTGTATAGGGCACTGTTCTGTATAGCTCTTGTTAGTTGGGCGTTGGTTTAAAAAAAAAGACTTTGTAGCATTCTTATGCACTGTTAACAGTGGACTTCATGATTGAAACCTTGAATTTGAAAATTTTAGACATTGTTGAACAGATAGATACCTTGGGAGTCACAACTGCCTACAGTCAGTTGCTTACTGCTGGTAGGTATAGCTGTTAGAGAAAGTTATCTGCATTTCTTGTGGATGTGGAGATATGTGCTGCTTCTTTCAAACTCCTGTAGTTGTATAGGGCACTATTCTGTATAGCTCTTGTGTATCTCATGACTTGTTAGTTGGGCGTTGGTTTAAAAAAAAAGACTTTGTAGCATTCTTATGCACTGTTAACAGTGGACTTCATGAAAGTCTTTTCAAATCCAATTCGTATCACTTGTATACCGTTTTCGCATTCAATGGAAATGTGAGTTTATGGATATTCAAGTTAATTCTGTATGTCGTTGTTGTTATTTATAACTGTCATTTATTGCTTCATGTTGTTTGTAAACTTTCACACAGCTTTCTATTAGATCCATGATTTTTCCGAAGTGCTAATAACTTACAATTAAGTCGGTACCTGTCATCATTTCTGTGGCCAAAATCTGTATAGATAGTTCTGAAACTTATAACCTCCCCTTCCCACACATCGAATTGCGATTATGGAATGATTACTGGCCACCACAATTTTCTTTCCATCTCCGTTGATTTGTTTACTTGGATTATAAAAAAATATTTACTCAGGATGATGAAGCATAATGGGAAATTACTTGTAAAAATATAATTAACTGGCCAAGAATTGTGTTATAAACATTATTAGTTATGAAAGTTATTAATTTGTCAATTGTGTATTGCTGTACCAAATAATACCTAACTGCAACAGATGTTACTTGATTCCTCACAACGCCAGAAATGCTTCCAATACCTACTTATCTGTACTACCAAATCATTACGAATATGCCGCAACAATCAAATGAGATTTCTATTTTAAGCATCTCTTGTCCCCCATCAAATCAATTATCAATAGGGCCCAAGTGTTGAGGAGTGCAATTCTATCTTTAGGTAATATTAATTCAACACAATCTTACAAGCCAAATGTATGGTTCCTAATCCTTAATCGTTGTAAGTATTAGTTCAAATTGAACTGAGTTGATACAGTTTGGTGAAATTCAACCACTGTCATCTCAAATCTTGAAATTTCTATAAGTTCATTTGATAGTTTTTTCCTTACCTATAAATGCTTTCAGACTGAAAAATAAGGTTAAAAAATAGTTTAGTAAATTTGAAAGCTAGCTAGTGACAAAATCGATCTTACTTAGGAATGAGGATGAAATTTCTACAACTGGACTCGTAAAATAAATAGGCACTTTCCATTAGATGTTATCTGTGATAATTTTTATATTGTGGTTGTTGAGCAAGCTTACTCTTGTTTCAGTGGAGTGAAACTATTCTTTCATAAATTAGTTATGAATAATATTGGTGTCATAACTCATCAGATTTATGTGCTTTTACTTTCATAATCTTCTTGTACTGTTGGAGTAAGTTCAGTTCATAAGCCCATTTGTACTGGGAGGTGATTCCTTATGGTACGGTTTCTTATCTTTTTATGAACATTACGACTATTTTGTCAAGCCTTCGTTGTTAAGTTTCAAAGGAGCAGCTCTTATTGTTTTAGTCATAAGCAACTCGTGAACAACCCAGGCATCATTAAAATTAATCACACGGATATCCAAGGTATTATAAAATGAAATTAATTCAGTTCAAAGTCTTGAATTAGTTCATTCACTTTGGTGGTAGTACAATGAATTTTTCCATTTACCAACTTCGTAATCATTAGGTCTACATCAAGAAGTGATGTTGTAGGATTTATTAACACTCCAATTTATTAACTTATTCCAGGTGTTTAATCTATTCATGTAGACAGACAACCATCCTTCTCGTGCGGGATTCATGTGTTATCTACCCTACTATTTTTTTGTCAGTGTGCTTTAATACTTTGCATTAATTATGCAGTTTGTTCATTGCCCTTCCTAAATAGTTGGAGCAAATGTTTTTCTTTCGTCTTCCTTTTTTACTCCAAAGAAATTACTTGACGTTGTGGATAAGGTGCCATGAGAGTCAATTTTTCTAGCAATTTTTACAGATGCTTGTTTAATTTAAACAAGTACAGCATTTATCATGTCTCAACTGCCTACTTATTTCTTTGAAGATTTGTGGTTTTTACCTCCCTACATTCAGTCCAGTGTATTGCATCATTCTGGCATCATAGGCCATAAACCCAGTTTGCTTAATCCTATTTTATAAAATCTTTACTAAATTACTTATGGCAGTTAACCTTGCAAAATTCTAATAATACAAACTGCAAGGTATGAATTCGAAGTATGTTAAAAAGATTCAATAAAGGGAAGCAGATATGTAGGTAATATTCAGTAACAGTGTGGTTTGAAATAGAAACTGTTCTTTTATCAAACTAAAAAAAAAGGTAAATAAATATCGGTTGAAGACTGTATCTGGTTTTCTTTCTCTTATTATTACGGGTTGTTGCAAACTCCAGCGGGCTATCTTGGCTTGTGGAAAAATACTGAGTTACATAATGCTCTTTTTCTCCCTGTTTAAATTTTCCAAACAAGTATTCGACCAGTCTTATACTCTACTTCTATTCAATCGCATGTCCCCAAGAAATATCACAAGGTGGTATGGGTGTGTTTAGTGCATGTGCATCTTAAAATAGTTTCGGGTTTTTTTCCTTTTTCAGCTTTTTTTTTCTTTTTTGAGGTTGAAAAAATTGATTTGTGGAATAATAGAATTAAAAAAAATGCATGTAATGTTTTGGAAATATTTGAAATTAATGTCAAGCCCCTTTTATTGTAATACAAAAAATTATTAGAAAATAGAAATATTCAACATATTGAATGTTTAAAACTTATTTGACTGCTGTTTAGGGGACCACCTTGAGGTTTAATACCTACTAGGTTCTTCATTTTACATAATTATGTGGGTGGATATTATTTTAATCATTGAAAAGAACGCTGGTTGGTAGTTCGTTAAGATACCTACTTACAATTTGGTGTAAATAGTGCCTGAGCCTCTCACTTCAGAAAGGTTGAACGGATACTGGTAAATGAGTGTTCTACTTGTTTGTTCTTGTTGTCCACTAACATTAAGTGGGGGAGTTTTAGAATTTATTGTATATTATAGTTATATATTGGTCAACTATGTAAATTGTTGGTTTTGGCAAATTGTTGCATCATCTTGAATGTTTTTAAATGTAAGTATTTGAACTTGGTATGAACCTAACATTTAGGAAATTACACATAACGTTTTTCTGCATCATAAAATACTAACCTACGGTTAAAAAATGTAGGTACCGGTTTTTATTGAGCACTTGAATAAATTGTTTGTGATAACTTATGCCATTACCAATTTTCTCCAAACTGTGTGATAAAGATGTGTCAAATGTGTTCTTTAAATTTTGCATGTCTTGGTGGAGTAGATTTCATTCATAGGTGTTTTGAGAGGAATAATGGTGATTACCATTTACAATTTCCATGTATTGCTGAACCATTCTTCCTACTAATGTATGTATAGTACCTATTGGTTCCTAATGAAATATGTCTTAGTTACATCTTTCATTTTGAACCTTACACTTTATTTCAGATTTATATGTGATACTATTTACGTTAGGTAGGTACTTACTATAAGTTTTTTCCATGTGGCAATAAAAGTTTTCGATGTGATACACAGATTTCCAAACTTCTTTAAGCTGCTATACCTATTTGAGTGATACTTGCATTTTTGCTTACCCTTGGGAATCTGAGGGTAAGGTGATGTGTTTATTCTCATCTGATATTGCATTTGAGTTTTTTTTTTGGTAGACAGGCTGAGAATTTTTTTTTCTTAAACTAACTAGTCTGATGAAAACAAACCATAAAAGGGTATTCAAATAAAAGTTGTCCATGAAATGATTATAAATTATTAGTGGGAGGATAGAAACAATTTTATCAACATGCATGCGGTTTTGGGGAATCCTTTTCTGAGGCCAGCAGGCCCCAAAACCAGAATCCTTTTCTGAGGCCAAACTGTTTTTTTTTTTCGAACACTTCGTTCCTTTACCACTCCTCAATCATTTTTCTTTTTAAAAAAATCCGAGAACTATACTCGAACCAAATAATTTAGTACAAAATTTGGTGATACGATTCTAGTTTTTATTTATCGAAAATAAGTGAATCATTGCTCTCTTCATGCAACCTGCATTGTAGCCTTGTTGCATTTATTGTAAAAAGATGTAGTACCTATAGATTGTTATGAAAGAGGACGCTGATTTCAAAAGATTTATGAGACAATTCCATAACTCATTCTGATTATAGAAGTAGCAAACCATAGCTAACATTGTTCTAAATCATCTACTGCCATTCACAGCTCAAAAAAGAGGCTGGCAATTTTCAAGAACCTGTGCAGTGAGATAGTGAACCTCACCGCGGTTTGATTTTGAGGATATTTTCTTTCATTTATGTATAAATTTGCGGTTCCATACATTGCAAAGTATTGCGCTAGTGCTCTAAGCAGGATTTCACGACTTTTTACCTCATACTTCTTTTGGGAACTCAGAAATTCAGATTTCACACTCGCTCTCTGCCTATACTTTCCGACCTAATTATTTGGTCAATTTCAGTTATTGAAAAGTCTGGCTAAAAAAAAGCGGGGGGAGGGGGTAATAAATTGTAACACAAAAATTGCCCATTGGGCATTCTTGAGATCAATATGAAACAAACTCAACTTTTTATTTGAATAACTCTGTGAATGGACGTGTCTTTTAAATGATCAATCCGAATAGCAATTCTAGCGTTTTATAACGAAACCCTTCATTTCTTAAGAAATATGCCGCAGATTTTATTACTGTTGGCTAATTTAGGAAGTTAGCTGTCACAACAAGTGCAACAATAGCATGATCCGAAATTGTTATTTGCTGGCCAATTTGTGTAATTCTTTACCTCACTCAGGTGATTCAGTTTCCACCAAACCATATTCTTCAAACTGTTGTTGTATACTGTGAGCCTTGCGTTCATCAGAAACCACATGATCCATATTCACAGAGTTCCAGATTTTTTTCTACTAAGGACTCTTAGATAAGTCTATTCACTATAGCTGTCAGCTTTTCGTCATGAAACCTTTCAGACGTGATTCACTTGTTCAGGCATTAGTAGATATTCATCGAAATTCACAATGACTCATGTACAAAACTCAGATGTTCAAAACTTTTACCTGTCTGTGAAGGTGACATGATGAAATACGCCATATTACGTATACTACTATGGGAACTAAATATTTTCTTATTCAAAATTCAGAAATCTCTCTACAGTGAGTTATTTGATCCAAGAAAATATCATTAGATCAAAGTTGATATTTGCACTCATGGTGCAAGTCAGTAAAAAAGATTTACTTGACTGCTCATTTGTTCATTCCATTCTCAGCCATATTTTGTAATGATTTATATGGCTTGATGCCTTTGTATGTGATATTATCTTTAGCTTTATACAGTTTATCAACAACAGATTTATATTGTCAGATGTATCTAAGTACCTATGTGGAGTGGACATAAAATAGTTGTGAGTTGGTTATTCAACAAGGTGCAGAATTATATCTCTACTGAATTCGTAATTTTCAACATTCAAGTAATTAATCTATTAATACTTATTCATGTTCATCTTGTTGTTGTTGGTGGTGCTCTTCATCCACGTTTTGAATAATGTACCTACTTTTGGTATTCCAAGCTCAATAAAATGCTAATTTTTGTCTGTGTTTACCAAGTTTTTCATTAATTAGGTACCCCGTATGCATGGTAGAAGTAGGTATACAGAGAACTGTGGTGAACACACTCGGAGGGGAATTATGGTGCCTTATGAATGGGACGATTATCTTTTTGTAAGAAGAGGGAGTCATGGGAACCCATTCCGTAGGAACCCTGACCCACTTTGATTCATTTATTACTAGGTAACTTAATATATTACTTACTTACTTACTTAATACTAACTAATTTATTACTTTAAAACTATATTTTCCCAAATAATAATCCCTTCATAATTCACAACATGCATGCTATCTCTAATTAATCTCCTAATTATAAAAATCCCATAAACATATCTTTAGTTTTATCTTTATATTATACAAGCTCTTATAATACTTTAAATACTTCACCATTCTCAGATTCCATGACACTTTACAATATTTCATCATGTTTGGTTCCCGTTTCTTGAGTACCCCTAATTCTTACTCCGCCCATTCAATTCTGGGTTTACCGAGGAAACTAACCCATACCGTTCAAAGAGCGCTACACTGGCAAACAAGGTGATACGCGTTCTCGACCTCTCCACTACTACGTACCTATTACACAGACCTGGCTATTCGTACTATTATAATATGGTCGAAATTTGATCGCCTCGGATCATCACCAGCCAAACATGTCTGAAAATCCTTGAATTTTCGCAATGGCACATCTCCACTTTCCGACTTTACATAGGTACTGTGGGTGGTTCTGCGCACTAAGAGACTTCTGCTTCCATTCTTCATACATAGGTAGGTACTTCACCCAATTATAGACCAACTCTCCTCGATCAAGTCACTCCCTTGTCCCATGTTTTCGTCCGCTCACAAAGGTATAGAGTACCTCTGGTTTAGGCGATCCCATTCTTTGACCCAATACACTCTGTATTCTACAGACTTCTCCGCTAGGTATCTAGGAAGGGCGGCCTTCGGGCAACTTGAAGAATTTGGAGATAGAGTTTGTGCATTAGAAGAGTGCAGAAGTACAACGGGGTGCTTCACAAAAAATCTCAAAAACTGCCTCCGCGTAGTCACTATGTCCACAACCCCAAACCTGAGACGAATAGGTAGCACAAAACTCCACGAGCAACAGCTTCAAAAACCTTTAATTTCTGCGGAAATGGAATTCTATGATGTTAACCACCTCTTTATGTTTAATATCGCCATCGCAACGGAACCTTATGCTTGCAGGAGTTGAGTCACTAAAAAATCCTCGACATCTTGATGGGCGAAATGCCACTTTTCTCTTATACCTACCACTCTACCAGACCTTCCTCAATTTCTGAAAACCATAATTTTGCTCTTGGACATAATGATTTCAAGACCCCATGTTGAACAGTACTGTTCCATTTTATCGATTGTGCGCTGTAATCGAACCACAGTGGAAGCTAAGAGAATAACATCAGCATAGGATGTGTCTAACCTCTTGACCGCCCCCCACACTCCTTTTCCTTAACAATCTTGCAGAACTTTCATGGACGGTGCACCCTATATGTACCATTTTCGGTTTATTATTCTGTGAATAATACACCTATGTATTCGCTCATCAAACAAATTTTCGAACACCCCAACATTTTTTCTTTTACGTTTCAAGGTGCGTAGATTCCAAAAATGCGATGTCCCCACGCCGTCCGCCCTGTCATCCATATCTACTTCATTTTCAGTATGGAAAATTCGTTCTTTCGCACACAGGCTCCAATTGGGCCCTAGTTGTGTCCCGAAACTTAGAAGCCTGATCGGAATATACCCAAGGGTGTTATGGGTGAAAAATGGGTGTAAGGGTTTTTGGTGTTTTAGTAACATGACCTTGTGAGGTATCGTTTTCCGTTTTTTTTTTTTTTTTTTTTTTTTTAGGACGAGGAGACCGAATATGAAGTCTATTTTGACCAATGAACGAAGAATTGAGGTTCTAACGAAGTTTCAGCCTTAAATTTTGGTCTAAAATCATCGTTCTTCCACACACAGGATTTGGGTCCTAGCTGTGCTCCGAAGCTCGGCATCCCGATCAGAATACTCTAAAGAGGTGTTACGGGTGCGGAATGGGGGTAAAAATAGGCAGTTTTCTTTTTTTTTTTAAAGATTCTTGAGGTGAAATTTTCCATGTTTTTTTTTTTTAATTTTTTTTTTTTGCACTATCAATGGTAAAAGATAATTTGTCAAAAATAGGCTTAATTCGTGTTTTTAGGGGCCACAATTTGTGGAAACTATCAAAAATAGCTACCTATTTCAATTATTGCGCATGAAAGAAACAATAAATGAACAGCTAACATTTCTGTAGGTATGTCCAGAATAATAAATCCATGTGACAAGGATTGGTGAATTTGTATTGGCTTTGGGCCCAGGACAGAAACAAGCTTTTCCAAAGGCCACAAATATATTTTCTCTGAATAGGTCAAAAATAAGAATGGTGATGTCAGCTACCCACTGCTGTGAAGATACAATCATCATCTGCAATCACAAGGATCACTTTGACTGGAATTCACTGAGTAGACTTATTGAAGAGCGTGGCGATTGTACCACTGGCTTTGAGGAATGTTGCCGTTGTACTTGAAGTGGAGGCCGCTGCAGATTCACTGCCCATCTCTGCCATAGTGTGGACCTTTAGAAGAATTGTCTCAGTTTCCACAGAAATATTTTGACTATCACTTTTCACTCTCCTTAATACTCCTTTCTTACTTTCCAAACAGATCCTCAAGATGTAGGAATTGAAACAAGATAGGAGAAGATGAATATTGTTGTTCATAAAATTCATAATTTTTATTACCTACCTGAATAATGAACTAATGCAACAGGCAGGGATAAAACCCTTTATAGGTAAATATAACGTAAAAAGTTATTCAAAATAAAGTACAAAGCTATATTCCTTACAGTTACAACTCAAGATGGAGTGGTACCCAATATTCTTCGAGGGCTCTGAAAATATATTTTGAGAAATTAAAACAGCGAAACTCCTTCCTAGAGGGGCATGCAAAAGAGGACCCAAATGTCTGTAAGGATGTCTACTGAGGAGAATGTAGCCTATGACAATGAAAAAAATAATCATGCAATTTATTGAAACAATAGAAATTTGTGGTCAAATGCCTGTAGAGAGGGGTTTCACTGTACCTACTACCTATCAAACAAAAAATAAAATAATAACAGCTAGGTACCAACCTAACAAGAAATAGGTTCGTCTTTGATCACAGTTAGGCCAAATATCAAAACAATCAATGTCAACTTATCATAATTCAGTAATATGAAGTTTTGCGAATAACAATAGTAACAGTGTTCTATACAAGGACGAAATGAAAATTATATATACTTTTTCCAATCACTTGTGAATAGACAAGCATATTCCAACAGTCAAGAATGTATTTTTATTGGATTTGGGTGTATACACACCATGAGCTTGATTAAATTTTGTATTCAACTGCAAGTCACCAAGCATGAAAGCTGTGAATTACTCAAATTTTCTACGCTGGCATTTGCCATTCACGATCCTCTAAAGGCATCACGTTACAATATCAGGAACAGATTTCCAATCAATACCTATCATCTACCTATATGAGATCCATATACACAATACATTTGGTAAAATGAACTTATTTGCTTAGTATTATCACAATTTGAAGGTTTCGTGATCTCAACTTTCCACTATCCTTCACACATGGCAAAATGATAATTTACTAGTAGACGCTAAGAACAGTGTATGCAATTTCACTCGTCTGGAATGAGACCTCAGGTGTTGAACGAAAATCTTGTAGGTATGTACTCCACTAGTCACACGTGAGATTTATCACATCCTAGATATGAGGAGAAAACTTATAAGATGTCCCTCATGAATAGCTGGGCATTCATTATCAGCTAATTACACATGGAATATTATAACACATGGAAACGATAAAAAATGGCAAGCAAACAACCAGCTTTCGAAAGCAGAATTACATGATTTGTTGGTTTAAAACCTTCCTCACAAGGATTAGTTTGTAAGTACAGTGGTACTTCTGTAATCGGGCAATTCGCCAATCATGCCCCTCCATAGGTAACCCAGCGGGTTCAGAAGGCCGAGCGAGAAGCATGAAAGTGGAAACATGTTCGATTCTTACAAAGCGTAATAGGCATACCCCTATTTGAAAAATTGAGACATACTCCACAAAATTGAGAAATTTGTGGAGAAACGTTAAAGGGAAAGCCCAGTTTTTTACAGAGGAAGTATTAAAAATATCATTCCAAGCCAAGACGCAAAGGAAAATTGAAGCTTTTTTATTAGACCTGTTTTCTAAGGAATAAATCAATAAATAAGCGCAGAAATTAATTGTCTGAACTCCATCGTTTTTGTTATAACTTGAATAATTTAGTCCTAACTGAAAAATAATAAATATGTACATATCTCGAGTAATAAATATTGATTTTACTATTAAACTGCGTTTTTTTTAATGGCCCTCCACAAATCTGGCGTTTTCATCAATCAGGTAGTCGTCCGGTCTGATATCTGTCGGATTACTGAAGGATTACTGTAGTACCTTTGGCTAGGAATCACCTAGCATCTAATTCTTAAAGCTTAGAGGTAGGTATCTTAGTAAGTTTTATCCAAAGCAAAGCCACTTCCTTGACAGTAAGTAAATAGGAACAAATGAGAAAGGGGTTTTTACAGGATTTGGGTGTATACCTACACACTTGGTGTATACACACCAAGTTTTTTTTTGCTTTGTCAACAAACTCCAACCAGACGGGATTCGTTTTAGGTGTTAGCTGAGAGTTACCTGTGTTTAAGTTGGAAGATGAATAAAAAAAACCCAATAATTGTATCGATTACTCAATAAATCTACCTACTGTTTCTTCAAACATTTTTTAATAAGCTTATTGTTGCGATTCAAAGATAATTCTGCACGTTCAGCCTTACATAAAAGCGAATCAAGTTTATCATTCTGCCGCTCATATTCCTCGAAATTTAGACTTGACTGACACAGTCCTCCACCACTAGAAGAAGTGTACTGTGACTGCCCTGAAAATACCAAGAAAAATTAACTAAAGATCAGGAAGAGACAAATGTACAACATTCTACACTTAGAACAATTAATTCCTTGGTTTGAGGACGAAGACTTACATGCTTCACAACTCTTCTTTCATTAATCATGTTTACTTATTATCAATTAGACATATCAATACATGGAAATTTACACAGATCATATTGTATATCCCTCAGGGTATTTTTTTTTAAATTCCTGTTTCCCTAATTTCTTCATTTCTCCCCTTCATTTGACCCCCAAAAACTCGAATTTGTCCACCATGTTTGAGAAAAAATATTTATGACTAGGTAGTGAAACAGCCTTTTCATGTCTCTTGTCCAATTCTATTACCTCTTTTGGTGAATTTATGCATCAACTTTTGTTTCATCCTATTTTTAGCCAAAATTTTTCACCCCCAAAAACCCAAACTTGAGCCACTTTTTTGATAAAATATATTTTTCACTGCAATACTCTTCTTCTATCGAGTCATCATTCTCTACCACTTTCGGTGATTTTATATAAATTTATGAGGATTTTCAGCCATTTTATTCGATTTTTGACCTATGATATCTCAAATTTTACCCCCCCCCCCCTTCACCACAACCAAACCCCACTAAACCCCGAAAGGACGAGGATTAGTCGGATATTCGATTAGTGCTAATAAAAATAGAAAAGAATTGAATGAATGAGGCGGTCAACAACTATGACGTCAATCCTTTGTTGATATCAAACCAGAGTCACGTCCCAAACGATTTCGCAAATCATGATTTCTGCTTGCGATTTCTTTTGTCTGATAAAATTCATGATTGTGATACATTTTCCAGAGAGCAGGCCTCATTTTCACTGATACCAAGGAACTTCGAAATGAGCCTTGTAACCGGAATTGTCCATTGTTTTGTTGAATTTGATGGCATAGGTACCGAATCTTTCAAGCTGTACTTGGAGGCTGCTAGTCAACGGATCCACTAGTGTATAATTAGAATCCTTGGCGGGACCCGAATAGCGACAATCTGTACCTACTTGAGAAAATCAGCTGTTACCGTTATTGAAATCAGCCTTGTGGCTTTCACAAGTCAGTGTTCCCAAGGCAAAGTGGTCACAAGCCTTATGATCTGTTACCAACTCATAAGGCTTGGTCAAGAACATTAACAGTTTTCAATTTACATAAACAACAAACGAAAAGTGTGTTCGAAAAAATAGAAACAAGGTATGTACCTACCTCTTGTGGAGGAGAGATTTTCTTCAGAAGTGAACGTCACTGAAGTTTCCGAATTTAGGCGGCTTTTGGCTTTGTTGTGAAAAAGTTTTCCCAATTTCTTACTGAAGCTCTGGGCCATTGAGATTTAAAAAAAACAGAAGGTAATAATACCAAGGCAGAAATATGTATTATATCTATGTACTGTGACAGAAACTCAAGACTGACCGACTAAAGTAAATTAATTGACCAGGATCATTCTTTACTCAAGGCTTCCACCATCAATTATGAGCTAGGGGAGCTCCAACTACAAGTAGCTTGGCTAAATTCACTAGGTAGGTAGGTAGGCTAGGTGGGTAGTGAGTAACCCACCACTGCTTATTTGGGAATAACTTCAAATCGTTCAATACTGGGTGTGTAAATATAGCAGCTTGGCTTGCATATTGTACGTCAAAATTACGTGAACTAGCAAAGTACACTAGTGCGTGTGGTGGATGGTGTTCGAATTAAATAACTGGTGCAGCAAACAAACTGCAGAATTTCGAGAACAGCGATAATTTTAGGGGTTTTCTCTCACCGACAGTATTCCTTCAACTTTTCCAACACTTAAAAATCAAGTAAGCAGAGCGAACGATCCCATTCACAAGCATTTCCAGAAAATTAAGTTGTAAACAAATTCAACATAGTACACTACAGATGTACATTTTTTTTTTTTTCATAAGTATATAGTATACAGATATGATTAATTTTTTATTGAAAAAATAATGGTTACAGTCATTCAAAAGGACATAGATACATACCTGATATCTTGTAAGTTTCTTCTTGGTGGATTCAAGAATCTCATTGAGCTCATCCAAACCACCAGATACATGACCGATTTGCTCCGTTTCACAAGCCAATTCCTGTACAAGAATACAATATGTTTAGCACCATATAATATTTTCATACATTGCAGTAAGTAGGTACTATGCAGGCGATATTCTTATCTTGACAACCAAACCCCCTTTTGGTTTATTATTCCCTGAATAATACACCGATGTATTCGGTTAGGAAATTGTTTTTGGAACACCCCATCAAAATATCTTCTTTTACGTTTCGAGGTGTGTAGATCCCAAAAATGCAATGTCCGCCCGCCATGTCATTGATATCTAACTCTAATATCTAATATCTACCTGGTCTAACAAAATCGTTCTTTCGCACACAGGCTCCATTGCGTCCCTTATCTCGGCAGCCCGATCGGAAAACACTCAGGGGTGTTATGGGTGAAAAATGGGGGCAAAATTAGGTATTTTTGAGGTTTTTGTGAACTTGGGCTCGTGAGGTACCTACGTTTTTTTTTTTTTAATAAGGTGAGGAGACCAAGTATGAAGTTGATTTTAACCACTGAGTGAAGGACTGAGGTTCTAACGAAGTTAAACTAAAGTTCAACATTTATGGGTCAAAAACCTGTAAAAATGGCAGGCAAACAGGTGGATCAAGCAATTCATTGACAAGTTCGAAGATAATTTCTAAAAAATAGGAGACCAACCGAGTTTTTGGGGCCTAAATTGGTGAAAACTGTCAAAAATAGTTATTTCAATTAATACAAATAAAAGAAACAATAAATGAAAAGCCAACATTTTTGTATGTCCAATAGAATAATAAACCCATGTCACAAGGGTTTTGCAGCGTTTTTTATTTTTCCTATACTCTAGAGAATCTCTTTAGAAAAGTAAGCTCTTCTTCCTTTCTTTAAAATAATTAAATTGACCGTAAATTAAAGGAGTAGATACCTAATGACTTCAAAATTGGTCAAAATGACAACATTTTATGAGAACACCTTTTTGGTTTACCTCTCAGTTGCTCCTATAAACCATGAAAAGTGGATCATTGCCAACACAAACTGAAGCCCAACAATAAGAAACCCACCAAATGACGGGCGTTGATTTATTAACTCTCACCTATCCGCATCCAAAATATTACGTAACATTGAAAAAACGTCGATCGTAGCCAGATTAATAGCAATTTAAAGTTTAAATAACACTGTTTCGACTTTTGATTAAAAAATATGGGAGTAAAACGTTTTTGAATCGTCACACTTGTTTCAAATTAACTTCAGATTGGTTTCTTTATCACCAAAAATGGGAAGAACGATATTTTTTTTTCCCCACGAATGTTTCACTTCCAATTTTTAAACTCAAACTGACTTCCAATTTTTAAACTCAAAACAGCTGAACTATGTCTTTTGGAAAAAAACCCGCTGAAAGTCCAAGGACTTATTATTCTACATATGGGTTTATTATTCTACTGGACATACCTACAAATATGTTGGCTGTTCATTATTTACTGTTTCCTTCTTGTGCAATAATCGAAATAGCTATTTTCGATGGTTTCCACCAAATTTGGCCCCCAAAAACTCGAGTTAAGCTCCCATTTTTGAAAAATTATCTTGATTATTGATAGTGCCATTTAATTGTCCTGATTCACATGTTAATACTATTTCTAGTGTTAATATACGAATTTATGGGTTCCCAGGTTTTTGACTCATAAAAAATGAATTTTGGGAGCTGAAACTCGTTAGAAGCTCAATTTTCCACACTTTCGTCAAAATCAATTTCAAATTTGGTCTCCTCGCCCTAAAAAACATGGAAAACAGGACCGCACAAGCCGAAGTTTACAGAGACTTTTAAAATACCTAATTTTGCATAAATGTTTCACCCATAACACCCGTGGGTGTATTCCGATCGGGCTACCGAGCTTCGAAGCACAACAAGGGCCAAAATGCGGAAAAACTGTGATTTTAGACCAAAATTTAAGGTAAATTTAAGGCTGAAACTTTGTTAGAACCTCAACTCTTCGCTCGTTGGTCAAAATCGACTTCATATTCGGTCTCCTCCCCCTTAAAAACATGGAAAACCTCACAAGGTTGTTATTAAAACACCAAAACCCCTATTTTTTACACCAATTTTTTACCCATAAAACCCTTGGGTTTATTCTGATCAGGCTGCAAAGTTTAGTCACACAACTAGGGCCCGAATGGAGCCTGTGGCATTTTTTAGACCAAAAATAATGTAGATATGGATGTTACGGCGGACGGCACAGCGTACAGGGGACGGACAAGGCATTTTTTGAATCTACGCACCTTGAAACATAAAAGAAAAGGCTCCCCTGGTAAACCAGTCGCCCACACAGTTCTCTCTCTACCCCACTCCTGCCACCCAACCCACCTCCTCTCCAACCACACGTGGTGCCTTACCCTCACTGTACCCTGCTTTCCTTTGAGACTAGTTAGCAAATTTATGCGGAATCTTACGAAACTTCCCCAAATCGACTCGACCGCCAAAGAGAGAGAGCGTAAACATTTTTTCGTATTTTCCAACTCTGTTCACCTTTTTCGCATCCGCATGGAAAAACACCACTGTTGCAATCCCTCGTCTCGCGCCACCGGAAACGGGTGGGATTCCCCCTTCTCCGCCCTTCCCAAGAGTGGGCCACCTCTCTCCTCGGTCATCTCAGAGCGAAGGGGATGCTTCCTTCCGCCATAACGGCCATAACGGTGTTTTTTTTCTACATATCTATGTATCCTCTGTTATTATGTACCTGATCGAAAAACATGTTCCATGTTTCCTTGCTTTCATCCTTGATCTAAACTGTCATAATCCGGGGGCCTGGGGGTGTCCCCCAGATTTCATTCGACAATAAATGTACCATCACAAACACAAACCACTGGTGGCTAGACACCCCCTACAGCAACGCGGTTTTTTTTTTTTTACTTCCATGTTCCTGTTATATAGGAATAGAAGTCGGTGATAGATGTACGTATGTTGGAATTTCAAATGGTCATAACCCTCAAAATATGGTCTTTTCCAGATTTTCTTTTTGGGTTTTATTCCGTTTGTTAAACTCTTCAATCTGAGATGAGAATGAGCTTTCTAGGTGGAAAATAAGGAGTTATGACAGGTTTTCTAATTTTTCGATTTTCAACGATAACGGCTGTTAAAATGGACCAAAATTGGTGAAGTTGGTGCCAAAATGTCCGTTGGTATGTCTATATCATGCCTATTGATTTTGAGCTCGAGCGCATTCGATCTGGCTAATTTACAGCAACAATTTGTCAATCGGTCCAAATTTTCTACGTTTACTAGTTGACGTTGGTGTGATGTCAGAAAGTGGTCAAAAATGAGGTTTTTATGCAAGTAATTATATTTCGATGCTCAGTATAGTATTTCTCGGCGAGGAAAGGGGTGGACATGCGCAATATATAGCTTAGGCCACCAAGCACCTACTCTCACCTTCTTGTGGTCCTCGCGTGATCCCTGCTCAAAGGATCCTCCCTGAACAGACTAGAGTGGTGTGTCGGGGTGAGGATTTTGGCGCGAGTCCTCACTCCCTAGTCCAGACACCCTATTTCCACAGTAAGACATCCTTTCTCATCCTATCCTATCCCATCACGCCAAAACCCAGATGTGGCTCATACCACAATCTTCTGAGCACAGGTGTAGCTCCGTGCCGAGGGTTGCCAGATGCACAGTTTTATAGTGCATCGATAACGGTCATCCATGGACCTAGCCCCTCCCCCCCGCCTTGGTTTAAATAGCCCCCACAGGTATCTCAGTTTCTCATGCATGAATAATTAAACAAAACAAAAAGAAAAATCATAAATTTTTGGAGCAGATGGAGGAGGACCTCCTTAGAAGTCCTTCTCCATCCCTTCGGGTGGAGGTGGCAGAAGAAGAAAATGGCACATGTGCTGAACTTGGCGGTCTCGCAAAGGGACTTCCTGGATCGCCGTGCACAGTGGAATTGGAAGCGACCTCTAGATCCACTGCAGGAGGTCAAACCCCACTCACCTCAGAGGTCCCAGCAGACCTGGAAGATTGGAGGTCGCCGGTTTGAGCACTAGCCACACGGCCGACCCCACTCAGAGGTTGGCCACAGGCTCAGCCGCTCCAATCAATCAATGAAAGAAGGGATGAGAAGAAGAGAAAAACCTGAGGGGGTAAAGGCGGGCATTTTTCATACCTGCTACCATTCTATTTTCTTGACGTCTGAACAGATGAATCAAGTTCAGGAGGCCATCTTCCAGGCAATTTTGACCTGGACATAGACGGCCCTAAGCCTGGTCTCCTCGAGACATCATACAGAAGGGGATGGCTCTCTATCGATCAAGAGTCAGATAGCTGGCTCCAGAGCTTCACTCCCTCCTGTAAGCACTGGGAGGGAGCCAGCCTGAGAGTATTGGAAGGCAAGGATCTACCAAAACCTAGGGTGGCCACAGCCTTTCTCCCCAAGTGTGTGGAGGATTCCAACGAGAGGATCCTCAATTTTCTTGAACGGCAGATCCAAGGATTAAACATCAGATCATGGACAGTCCTCTCAAGGAAAAGGGATGGGGCAATGTCAGCTCTACATACCCTGCTAATTGATGCTGAGTCTACTGAGGTTCTGGACAGGAGCTCGGAGGTCAGCATCAAGTTGGCGAGGGGTAGGTACTATTAGACCGAGGGCGCTGAACAAGCGCGTTCGGAAGGCTGGAAAGGGGAAACCCGAGGAAAAGGAGCGATCACCATCCCGACAAGAGAGTAGTGTGAGCTCCAAAGTTATGGATGAATCAATAGTCAGCCCCCCTCTGAGGATCCCGCCTTGGCAAACAAACCCCAGGAGTCGGAAGAGAAGGGAGCTAAAACCAATAAGTCCTTCCGCCCTCCTTTGCAAGGGGGAAAGAAGGAAATTCTGCACCCCCAAGGAAGCCCCGCAAGAAACGGTGAAAAGGGAGAGGGGAGGGGAGCAAATGAGCAATCTACAGATTAACCTGCACACCGTGAGGGCTACGGCGCTGCTGTGCAGAAATTTCTTCTGGAGAGGATGTGACACTGCCCTCATACAAGAGCCGTGGGCACAGCCCATAAATGGCTTATCCTCAACAAAGGGTGAGCTTGCTTAATGTCAGAGTGTAGAGAGACCTAGAGCTGCTATACTCATAAAGAACACATTAAAATTCTTCATTATGCCTGAATTTATTTCAAAGGATCTAGTGGCAGTGATGCTGGAGGAAAAGATAGGGCAGAGGGCCCCAGGCACACAGTGCTTGCCAGCTCCTACTTCCCAGGTGATGAAGAGGCCCCTCCAACAGAAGTAAAAAAAAAAACTCACGGAATACTGCCAGACACGCAACCTGTACTATGTTGTAGGCTGTGACGCAAACGCCCACGACCTTGTCTGGGGAAGCACGGAAACCAGTCGTAGAGGTGAGGCAGTTGTTGATTTCCTTGTAGCATGTGGTGCGGTGGTGGTAAATGTCTGCTTCTCCTACCTTTGTAACTAGAGCTAGGAGTAAGGTTTCAGACTTTTAGACATAACCTTTGCAAATCCATTCTCCGCAGACAGGATTAGGAATTGGCAAGCCCTACACGAAACGTCGATGTCAGACCACAAGATCATCAATTTTGAGCTCACTTATACTTAAAAACATATAGTTAAACTTAACCGCAACCCCAAAAATACTCAATGGGAGTTGTATACAGCCCTGCTTGAGGACGAACTTGCAGGACTGGATACTAGTATCCAAACCCCAATGAGAACAAAAGGGCTCAGAACAAAATCGAGGAGACTCTTCAACAGGGCCAAGTGTGGTGGAGACTGGGAGGCATACAAGGAGTCCCTAACTGCATACACACAGCCCTTAGAAGAGCAAAGAAAATCCTGGAAAGACTTCTGTGAGGGCATGGAGGATCTTCCGACCATGGCCAAAACTTAGGAGGATTCTCTCCAAGGAAAGACCCTTTAGGTCTAATACAAAAAAAGGCAGACACAGAAAGCGCAAAGAAGACCCTGGGAGGGGGGGGGGCCTGGTTGGGCAGCCCTGGGGCTCCCAACCTACTTCCTGGGATCTATTGTAACACCAGGAGGGAAGGTGGAGCAAACCACTCCATCTTGCTGCCACCCCTCGAACTGGGCAATTCGCGCCTCAAAGAAATTGGTGACACCTGAGAAAGTTAGATGGGCCATCAGCAAGCCCTATAAGACTCCGGGGGAGGACGGGGTTTATCCGGCCATGCTGCAGCATGGTGAGAGGGTGCTCACTCCCACATCGGTAAACATATTCAGGGCCAGCTACAAACTTGCTTATTTACCAAAAGCGTGGAGCAAGGTCAAGGTTGTGTTCATATCCAAACGGGGTAAAAACTCCTTGACCCAAGCAAAGGGGAACCGACCAATTAGCCTCTCATCCTTCCTATTAGAAGTTATGGAGAAGGTCATAAATCAAACCATCAAGCAAGAGTACCTCTCTATAAGACCTCTACAAAGGACACAGCATGCTTACCAGAAGGACAAGTTGACGGAGACTGCTCTAAATGAAATGGTAGCTGCTAATGACAAATCTTTGGAGGCAAAAGAATTAGCTCTACGCTGTTTTCTGAACATGGGAGGGGGAGGGGGCTTTTGATAACACCTCATATGCATCTATAGATGGCAGCAAAGGAAAGAGATATTGATCCACAAATTATAAAATGGATCAAGGTCATGCTGCAAAAGCGGGTCACAGTCATTCCTTCAAAAGAATATCCGCAGGAGGGAGAGAGGTGTCCATTGTTGTGGCTAATAGTTCCAGACCCACTGCTACGAACTAAATCACTCCCGAAGAAATCATGGAACCCCATTTCAAAGAAAAATAGAGTTACTGAAAAGTTGTCTATTTCCACTAATACATGAAAAAACGTGAAAAATACAGTTATACCGGTATCGGTGACCAAACCATTGTCAATAACAAACAACAATCATTGTTGTTATTGACGACGGGTTGATCACTGAAACTGGTATAACTGTGCATGTTTCACGTTTTTTCGTGTATTAGTGGAAATAAACAACTTTTCAATAACTCTGTTTTTCTTTGACTCACTGCTCCTTGATCTTAAGGAGGAAGGCTTTGATGTAGTTAGATATGCAGATGATTTAGTCCTTATTATTAAAGGCAGATATGACAGCACAATTTCTGACAGAATGCAAAGAGCCCTAAATATCGTCCAGAAATGGGGCAAAAACGAGGGCTTGCATGTAACCCCGGACAAGACAGTTGTGGTTGCTTTCACCAGTAGGCAAGCAACAAATTAAGGCACTTAGATTAAATGACAAAGAATTGTCAATCACCATCTCTCATGGAACCTACACGTTGAGAACATTATAAACGAAGCCAGATATGTTCTTTGGGCCGGACAGAAAATGTTCAGCAAAGAGGTTGAAGCCAAAGATGATCATGTGGTTAGACACCACTGTCATCAGGCCCATTGTTACCTACACATCAGTAATCTGGTGGCCCAAAATCAGGCCCAAGGAATCCTGAACAAGGTCCAACAGCAAGCATGCCTGGGTATAACAGGTGCAATGCCTACCAGCCCAACTGCAGCAATGGAGGCACTCTTGGACCTCCCGCTGCTGCACAATCATGTGCAGAAAATGGCCTTTTTAGGGGGCTGTAAGGCTGCTGAGGCTGGGATACATAAGGAGGGGATCAGGAGTCAGTTTCCACAATATTCTCAACATAGAGGGCTGTGGGATGACTCGAATGGTCACTGATCTTATGGTAGAAATGAAAAATTTGTAATTGCCTTTCAAAATGGTCATCAATAAATGGGACGGCTGGAAAAGAAGGATGCCTAAATTTGAATCTGGCTCCTTAGTGTGGTACAAAGATGGATCTGTCATGCAAGGAAGATCGGGAATAGGCACAAAAGGCCCTACAGCCAGCCTCGTGAAATCCCTTGGGATATACACAACAATCTTCCAAGCGGAAGTCCATGCTACCCAGCTATGTGCGGAGGAGAAGCTAAACAGGCACCTCAACAACACTAAAGCGTATATATCATCTTCTCTGACAGTCAGGCGGCTCTCAAGGCCATTGCTTCCTTTGCAATAAACTCGAAACTGGTATGGGAATGCATTACTACTCTCAAAAAGGTGGCCCAAAACAATCAGGTCATTCTCCTCTGGATCCCGGGCCACGAGGGTTCTGAGAAGGCATATAATTTATTTTGCCAAAAGAGGAGCGGAGTCCTTGCCAGTAGTACCAGAATCAATTTTTGGAACCACAATGAGTCTCTTAAAGGATATGGTTAACGACTCGGAAGCCGGTCAGCAAAGAAAACACTAGCAAACATTCCAAATTCTCGAAAAAATGAGCAGCCAAATTAATCTCCCTTCCCCAAAACGAGGTTAGAATGGGCCTGTTAACAGGCCACTGCCCGCTTCGCTACCACCTGGCGAAGCCTGAAGAAGATGGGCAAGCTAACATCGGATATCTGTCGGTTCTGTAAAATGGAAACCGAGGATGCAGAACACGTAATATGCTACTGTGATGCACTTGGTCGTCATAGACTTAATACTCTTTGAAATGACGTAATCAATCCAAACAGCATTCCTGGGGTGGCATACCAAGATCTCCTACGCTTTGTTAAAAAGTGGGGAGGGCGACATGTCAGGCCGAAATGGGCGACCAATCTTGTCTTCCATACTACCTAGCCGTCTTCCGCCAAACATGTACTTACCTACATCATTACTATTATGAGGAAAATCGATTAAATGTTTGAATCTGTATAAGTAATGTATACCAATACTGTAAGAATCTGTATAATGTAAATTCCGATTGGTACCTACGTAACCAAGAAAAACATAGGAAGTTATAATAATATGCACAATAAACAATAATATTGTAGAATTTGGATTTTTCGCTAGGTATTAAATGGTGGAATAGGTAAGGTAAGGTAAATTCAATGTTACTTACTTAGAGTGAGTACCTACTTCGGTCATTAAAGGCATGCTGCATGACTGGAACTTTTCTGCCTACCTACTTGTACCTAGTCAACCTACCTCGGGATTTAACTTGGGTGATTGCAAGTCGAATTCATTTCTATCTGGTACATCCAACCCAAGCAATTCAGCCCTCAAGCACTCATGTTCATAGTCAGACACATTCATCTTTCATTAAGTTTTCTAATTGAGCTCCCAGGCAGCCAATGATTGACGTTGGCAGTAGGTGCTCATTAAAAATATTTGGCCGTCCGATTATATGAGGAAGTCTAGAAGTTGAATTTTTTCAGGTCATCAAGACCAAGTAAGAAGATAGACAGTCGGTATCAGTATGCACCGTGACCGAGCGAGTACTTGTACTACTTGTAAAGATAAACATTGTTTATCTTTTATCACAAGTACTCTTTTATGTCATAAAACCCACTCTTCTTCTTCTCTCCTTCTGGCCCTGAAGGGATCTTTGCGTGGCCATAGATTGTGTTTTCGTTGGCATGGTTGAGGTAGTCGTAGTTGGGATTGCGTCTGAGTCAGATAGCAGCGTAGAAGTTGAGCAGGGAGTGGTGAGGGAAAATGAAGGGGTAGGCTGGGTGGGAGTTAAGTTTATGAAGAAAATTTTTATTTATTTCATTTCTCGAGAAGTTTATTATTTAATTTATTTTAACAGACAAGTGAGATATCATTTTAGATTGTTATGCTCAGCAGATTAAGCATTTCATAAAGATCATAGAATAGCTGGTTATTGGTGAGGCCCTGTTTTAAATATTGTTGGATTAAGTTATTGGTGAAATTGTTAGAGGTATTGCCGAATTGGATAATTGGATTAATGGCTGTCGTCGTACGCGTACATCTTAGGAGAAGATAACACATATTATGGGGATATTCAAAATAAAATTCGGCACTCTCAATTACTCAATTTAATTCAAAACTGCACCACCGATCTCGATCGCATAATATCCAAAAAAAAAAACGGGTGTTCTTCGTTACTCCCCCCCATTTTCAAACAACAAAAAAAAAAATGAAATTCTAACAAAAATTTGATGTTGAGGTGATTTTTGGAATCTTCAGTTTGTCTAGTTTTATGTCTAATTAACCTCAATTTACCAGAATTAGATAGTAAAAGTGAATTATTCAATCGAAAAAAGTGGGGGGGAGTATCGAAGTATTTGCCATGTCAAATTCTTCGGTACTCCCCCCCACGGTGAAAACAGTATTTTCGACTACAGGATTTGTATAATTATTTTATTGTACATGAAGAGGGTGTTCGATTATGTTGAAAAAATATCTTTCTATACACCCCACTAATCTATATGTTTACTGTTGGATTGATGTGGGATGTTATGTCTTTTTTGAGATGCGAGCGCAGCGAGCATCCAGACCACTAATCTATACACCCCACTAATCTATATGTTTACTGTTGGATTGATGTGGGATGTTATGTCGTTTTTGAGATGCGAGCGCAGAGAGCACCAGACCACTAATCTATACACCCCACTAATTCTCGAACGTTGACCTACAGTCGTCTGATGCTGATGATAGATTAGTCGTCTGGATGCTCGCTGCGCTCACATCTCAAAAACGGCATGACATCCCACATCAATGCAACAGCTTACCTACCTATCTCTAAACAACAACAATTCACAGGAACGGGGGTGTGAGGACGTGCAGGTATGAGATATAGAACGGTGAAAATACTGTTTTCACCGTGGGGGGGAGTACCGAAGGATTTGACATGGCAAATACTTCGATACTCCCCCCCCACTTTTTTTCACGGCGAATTTCGCTTTTACAAAGTTGTTGCATCAAAATATGAACACACACATCAAAAACTAGACGAACTGAAGATTCCGAAAATCACCTCAACCTCAAATTTCTGTTAGAATTTCATGAAGCGACGAGCGTTTGAAAATGGGGGGGGAGTAACGAAGAACACCCAAAAAAAACTGACAACAGAAGCAAAACCAAGTCATATCAGATAACTCCAACCGAAATACTCGTAAAATCGATAAATACAAATAATAATCGATAAATCCACCACTAGCCCCCCCCCCAGCGGCGGCCCAACCTCATTATTTCCAACATTCTCCCACCTTGGAAAACGGGAGTTTTGCAACTACTTTCAAATAATTCACAAAGATACCCAACTACAAATTCACAGCATTGGCACAAACACTTTACACATCAAATTTTGGATTCTTCTTCACAACACGACCGCTTTGAGTGTAATTGGTTGGCGCTGGTCCACAACCTCTTCTTCTGGATCGTTGGCAGTGGTAGGTTGATCTTCTCCAGGCGACAAATCCTGATGAATGACCTGGGTGTTGTCCAAGTCTCCCTGGTGATCCCGTAGGAGTGACGATCCTTCCTGATGATCAATCTCCAGTGGGTAGAGGCGTTGGACAGGGCGAAGATGAATGCCAGTTGAAGTCTTTAATTTGACAAGTCGGACCTGTCCATCCTTGCCTTTGATCAGTTCCAGCACTCTTCCAAGAACCCAATCTGACCTCTTCACGTTGTCTTGTCCAACGAGAACAATGTCTCCCACCATGAGATTTACTTTCTTGGGATGAACGTTTGTCCGCAGAAATCCAAGGTACTCCTTCTTGAATCTTGTGCGAAGATATCTCCATTGTTTCTCCAAACTCAACGATTGTATCTGGTCCAAGTCAACTGTCTCACTTTTCTGCGTGCTCTGAAGGAACATCAAAGGTCGAAGTGGCTGAAGTTCATTGCCATCTTCCGAAATGTAAGTCAGAGGTCGGTTCTTCATCAAGAACTCACATTCGCAGAGCAGTGTCAAAAGTTCCTCATAGTCCAGGCTTGCATTCTTCAAATTTTTCTTCAGCAGATCCTTCAGCACTCGTATGAGCCTTTCCCAGAATCCGCCCCACCATGAAGCAGTGGGGGGATTAAATTTCCATTTAATTTTCATCAGTCCGCTGAAATTCTCAATTTCTTCCCAATCAAGTTGCTTCATAGCCTTATTGAGTCCGACAAAATTAGTTCCATTGTCAGAATATACCACATCCATCCGTCCTCTGCGAGAGATGAATCGGCGAAGAGACTGCATAAACGCCATTGAGCTGAGAGACGTTATCAATTCAAGGTGGACTGCTCTATAAACAGCGCATGTGTAAATTACAATCCAGCTCTTCTCGCCGCCTCTCAGGACAAAGGGTCCAGCCAGGTCCGTGCCAGTTACTTGAAATGCATTGACAGTCTGGGTCCGATCCTTTGGAAGAGGGGGTATTAATGCTTCCATAGCTTTTACCCAGTGACGTTGGCACTGCATACATCTGTTCACAACTTTCTTGACTGTCCGGCGTCCTTGTAATACCCAAACCTTTTCTCGAAGAAGTAGCAGTAAGGTTGAGGCCCCTGCATGACGATTGGTGACGTGTAGCTGCACAATCATCCTTTCAATTACAGGATGTCTGGCCGGCAGGATTATGGGAAAGATGTACTCTTCTATCCCTTCTTCTTCCAAAATTCGTGACTTCATCCTCAGAAGCCCATCATCATCATAAAAGGCATTCAAATTCTTCAGGTCTTGAGTCTTCTTGCCATCACTTCCAAGGACGTCGTGCTGCACCCACAGGAACAATTGCAAGATTGATTTATCAAGAGAGCTAGGTACCCCTGCTCTCCCATCCTGCCTATCCTCTCATAGAGTATCGTTCATATTATAGGTTCTTGCTGGCTGAAACCATGTTTCGGAAATGGCCACAGCAGAGACTGTATCATTATCTAATATCGTTCTAGGCTACCGTTGTTCTTAACTAGTGATCTCGCATTCCACTGCAAAAATCGAATTTTCGCATTTTGGACTATTAGAAACTATAAAATTCAAACAAATGATGGCGAGATAAACTATGGATGGTGGAAAGGATTACTTTCATTCGTCTTCTTTAATCACATCATTGTTGAAGTTATTAATAATCTTCATTGTTGCCAAGCTGTTAAGTATATTACTTTGTGAGTTTATAGTTTTTCAATTTTTTATAATGATTTTCTTTTAAAATAAAGCCTTTATTCAGAAGAAGAGAAGACGTTGATACATACAATAATAAGTACAAGTATTTGATACTACACATGAAAAGCAGTAGTAATATTGGAAATTTCTGATCTCCAAAATCTAGAAAATTGTCCGGAGATCAGGAGTTGCTAATTAAAAAGCCTAGTTACACAAAGATTTTCATCA